>CP139504.1:8869171-9469171 GCA_021014915.2 Artemisia tridentata subsp. tridentata
GTCGAAGCTCCACCATAGTACTCATCATACATAAACTCGAAGAAATTATCCAGTTCTTGATTTGTTGGTTTGTCAGTGTTAGTTGATTGAGCGCCTTGGGGTACGAGTCCTGAACTGATATGTCCAGAAGTTTGACTGTTTGGTGCGGGTCCTAATCCGGTACGATTAGAAGCCACTGGGTTATGCGCGGGTTCTAGAGCGAGTCTCTCAGAAGCCTTTTGTAAAATCTCGTCAAATTTCACATTCATCGTCTCCATTACTCTTTTAGTTCTTCTATTATACACCCTGAATGCCCTCGAGTTGTCTGAATAACCAATGAAGATTCCAATATCACCCTTAGCTTTTAGCTTTCCTAGATCTTCTCTGTCATTCGTAGGATAGCACAAAGTGCCAAATACATGAAGGTAAGAGATGTCGGGTTTTCTGTTGTTCACTAGTTCATAGGGGATTTTATTGAATCTTGGATGGATAAGGGAACGGTTCTGAGTGAAACAAGCAGTGGCAACAGCATCAGCCCATAAGAATAACGATGCACTAGAATAAATCAACATTGTGCGAGCAGCTTCCACAAGAGTTCGATTTCTTCTTTCAACTACCCCATTCTGCTGTGGAGTTCTAACAGCTGATGTATGGTGAGTTATTCCAGTTTCTTCAAAATATGTTCTTAACTCCTGGTTAGTGAATTATGTGCCATTGTCGGTTCTTACAACCCTTACAGGAGCTTGAAGTAAGACTTGTATGCGCTTCAGAAAGGTGATGATGATGCCTGGTGCTTCGTCTTTAGACCTCAAAAACTTTACCCATGTATATCTTGAGTAGTCATCGACGATAACAAGAATATACTTCTTCCCATTGATACTTTCAACTCTCATTGGGCCACATAGGTCCATGTGCAACAAATGTAACTTATCGACCGAACTGGTGTATTTGAACTTTGGGAGACCGGTGACGATGTCGTCTTTGGCAAGTTTGGTTAAGGTGTCGAAGTTGAGATGGGATAAGCGTTTGTGCCACAACCAGGACTTAGTTTCGTCAGCTCTTGTCATGAGACAAATTGGTGATGAAGAGGCCATTTGGTTTATGTCGATAGCATAGAGATTGGTTCCACGATTTCTAGTTAAGAGATCATCTCCAATCAAATTCCTAACGAAGCAAGTATTTCTCCTAAATGCAACCTCTAAATCTGCATCGCAAAACTGCCCTACTGAAAACAGATTGTGTCCCAACCCTTCGACATAGTAAACCCGAGTGATTAAGAAGTTTCCAAACTGAAGATCTCCATAACCCAGAATAGCTGCTGCATGATCATTTGCAAACCAAATAGTTCCCATGAACTTCCATACAAAGTTGATCAGCAGCTTCAGATTCCCGGTCATGTGCTTGGAGCAACCCGAGTCGACGATCCAAAGACATATTTCGATAACCTGCCGATAACAGATGATTGTGCGTTTGGAAACCGTTTATCATTTGGTTCCATGGGGTTAGGGGTAACAGACGAATCACATTCATAGACGGTTTTTACTAGTTCTTTCTTAGCCTTTTTTATTCAACCATTTTCTAGAATGAATTCTATACCCGTTGGAATCCATGCACACAACTTAAGATAGTTCCTAGGTAGTATGTTACTAGTGGTGGATCTAGCTGCTTTAATGATTCTGTTAACATATCTAGATTTAGCACTAGTTCCTGGAGGAACATCTTTCTGTTCAGGCATGTCATTCACATTCACAGATTTAGAAACAATATCATCACAAACATTTTCAGTTAAAGATTTCTCGCACATTAAACAAATAGATTCATTACATGCACTAGAATCAGTACTTTTAACATAACATTCAGATGACATATGTTTCTTATTCGAAAGCGGTAAATTTCTAGGGTGTTCTTCTACTTCTTCAGTTTTATTCTTGCATTCACTCTTAGAGGCAGTCGAGACTCTATTCTTCATTGTATTGGTCCTAGGCTTTAGTCTGCTGCTCTTAGAAGTGCTTTCTATTCCTGTAGAAGGTAAGGCACACTCGTTAGAATTTATCTTGTTGTTTTTTGATGTTGCAGTAGCATTCCTAGTCTCTTTCGGATTATCTTTATTACTTTTGTCTATCACTCAATATGTTTGAGATGTAGAGGCAGACGCAGTAGTGGGACTGATCCTATAAAGGCCAGGTGCTATCACATTCGATGTTTTGACAACAGCTTTCCATTTTTCATTTTCCATTGGTAAGGGTGTTGGAGTGACTGGTTTTGCAGACTTAGTTTCCTCACCCTTTCCTTTTTGACAATCCAGCTGAGACTTCAAGAGATCAATTTGTTCTTGCATTTTTTTGTAAGAACGCTCATACGACAATTTTTCATACTTGCATTCTTCCTTTTTCCGATCAAGTTGTTTAAAATATGTTATATTTTCCTTTTCAAGCTTAGCAAATGCATTTTCATATTTTAAAACAATTTCAGAAGTCTCAGCTCGGATTCTTTCATCATCTTCTACATAATATGTTTGGTAAATTATGGACATTATCTCAGTTGACAAAGCTACTTCGAAGAGAATGTCATTGTATCTTTCCAAACTTTGATGTATTCAATGTTTTCATTTGCTTCCTTCACCAGGGATTTATGGTCCTTGGCAAAATCAGTTGTTTCCTTTAAAAGCGCATTTTCAACATTCAGTATTCTTATACTAATGGCATTTAGTGGAGGAATAATGTCTTTTTCAAACATCTTTCTTTGTTCAGCATGAAAACGTGAATGCCAGTTATTGATACTGATTTCTGTTTTGGTTTTAACAAGACTTTGGAAATCTTCCATTCTCTTTTTAAGATCATCCAAATATCGTCTAGCTTCACTTGTGTTAAAAGGGTTGCTAGAGGATATTTGTTCAATGTTAGAAAGATTCTTGGAAACAACTTTTTGTTTTGTTGAAACAACTGGTCGTTTGACAACTTTTGGTAATTCTTGTTATTTAACAAAGTGAACTCCAGAAATTGTGTTTAGTTTGTTATAATCAATCGGTTTAATTTCTGGGGTTCAATTGTCTCATTTTAATTCTACTCTCTTCGACAAGCTCAATTGTTTCATCAGAATCATGATCCTCGGGAGGATCATGTTTATCAAATAGCACATTACCATTATATAACACATTCTGTTCTTTCTGAGCTTTCTTGAGTGTATAAGAATTTTCGCAACCGATAGCCATTTTCTTCATTGTGTGTAAAAGCGGGTTTGGATATTTTATTAGCATATGAATTGTTTGTGCAGAATGACCCGTTTTCACAAGCATCTCTTCCAACTTTTTAATGGTTTCTTGTTTGTCAATGATTTCATCAAGAAGATCATTTTCTTGTTTTGAAAACCTTGCATTCAACTCTTTCTTTTCTTTTTCAAGATCAGAACAAGTTGATTTTTGTTGAGAAAGTTGGTTGGTTAATTCTGAAATTTCCGTTTTTAAGGTTTTTATTTTCAAGTTCAAATTAACATCTAATGTGTCAAACTTGATTTGCAGTTGTTTTTCTCTTGAAACAGAGTTTCTATAACTTATTTCTAATTCTGACTATCGTTTATTATTAAATTCAAAAGCTTTTTCATTTTCCTTATACCTCTCAAACTCAGCGGTCAATTTAGCATTTGCGGCCTTAACATCGCGATTGACCTTTTTGACCTTTTCAATCTCAATACTACAATTTTGCAATAATGATTCAAATAAAGCACGTGTATCCTCATCATTCTCAGTATGCTGGGACTCGAAGCCTCCATTAGGATCCATATGTGGAGTAGCCAAATTAGTATTACTAAAACTTGGGGAGTACATATATGTATCGTAAGTGGGTGCAGGAGTCGCATGATACTGTTCATTATGAGGTAACATATCAAACATATCATTATTGTAGCATGTAGTGGATGATGGTACCTCAGACATCACATTTTCGTCATAAGCAGGAGAAGCGTCAGTATCCGTGTCATACTTTACTTCCTGAAGATTGGCCATGAAGATGCAATTGGCCTCAATGTCTTCAAGATCTTCCATATCATCCATTAAGGCCATGAAGTCATTCTCCTCAGCATTCAACTGGAACCCCGCCTTTTCCTTCTGAGCTAGCAAGACTGCTTTCTGCAGATACTTAAGATCTTTCTTCTTTGGCTTGGTGGGACAGTTCCTTGCCATATGACAAATTCCTTGACAATTGAAGCACTTTACCACATTCCCTTGATTGACATTTCCAACATTCCCAGCAACTGGAGCAACATTCCCAAACTGATTACCAACATTCTGATTTCCAATATTCTGACCCCTTTGATTCCCAACAAATTGAACCATTGGATTTCCCATCTGATTACCCATCTGATTTCCAACATACTGCCCTTGATTACCCATCTGAAACCTTGTAGCATATCCTTGCTGATTCCCATAAACTCCAACCGTTTGTCCTTGATGACCCATGTTGAAACTCGGCTGAGCAATCTGCTTGTTGCGAGTGTTCGATGAGATTCTTTGATTGTTGTTGGTAGGTGTGGAATAGCGACCTTGGAATACTTTTGATAGAAGGGTAAATGCTTGAGTCAAAGCAGCACTATCATCATCTTCAGTACAATCAGGTTCTTGGTAATGTGGATATGGTTGTTGTGGAATAACTTGTTGTTGTTGTGGGTAGAATTGTTGTTGTGGTAAGACAGCAGTCTGTGGAACGTATTGTTGTTGCATGAAGTTGTGAGTGGTAGATGAAGATGTGGGTTGTGTTATCATTGTTGAAGGTGTCGGTGTATGAGCAATCAATGCAAGAGGATCATGTTGCTTTGCTAGTTTTTCCTTCCTAACTTCATTTGCCTCTGCCTGGTTTTGCTTGAGGAAGTCATAAAGTTGATCATAGTTAACTTGATGAAGATCTTTTGTTTGATTGACAATCGTGACATATCGACCCCATTCTTTTGGTAAGTTGTTTATGAACTTGATGTTTTGAACGATTGGTCGAGGTGTCAACTTGTTTCGGATAAGCTCATTCATCAAGGTGCAAAACCTGGTGTAGTAAGACTCAATGGGTTCCGCTGGAGAGGATGTGAATTTTTCCCATTCGGTTAGAAGTTTGTTTTCAACGTCTTGTTGTCCGATTTCAGTACCGTGACAACGCCTTCTAACTCTCTCCCACATATCATAAGCTGTTTCACAACTGTCAACAGCAGCAAATATTTCCCTTGGTAAACCCAGTTGAATTAAGTGCATGGCTAAGTCATCAGCTGTGATTTGCTTCCTATCCTCTTCAGTGTATTCATGTTCATGTTGATCACGATAGAATGGTTGTGTGGGAGGTGTTCCATTTGGATCCCCATGGTCTAGAACTTGACGAGGCTTGAAGGGTCCATGATTGCTGGAGTGAAGTAGGAGTTTACCATTTTCTTTTTTTTTTGATATAGCGAAGCATTCGGCTTGTCCATGGAAGATATCCACCTTTTTCGAGCATCGGAGGACGGTTTTCGGCACCTGCTGCATGGATGTCTTGTTGAGTCGTCATAGATAAAGTTGTATGGTTAAGATGATGTTGGATCGGTTCAAAGAAATAGGAGTGGGTTGGTTACGGTTCCCAAACTTGAGAAACTTGAGCAAACTTCATAAACTTGAGCAAACTTGAGAAAGTTGATGAATTTCAGAAAGTTGATGAACTTCAGAAAGTTGATGAACTTCAGAAAGTTGATGAACTTTCAGAAAGTTATGAAAAGTGAACTTCAGAAAGTTGAGAACTTGAGAAACTTGAGCAACCTTCAGAAACTTGACTAAGCTGTCAGAAACTCGACTAAGTACACATAAAACTTGACTAAGCTACCATGAAACTCGACTAATCTTGCCAGAAACTCGACTAAGTAGCCAGAAAGTCGACTAAGCTCTCCAGAAACTCGATCAAGTACACAGAAAGTCGACTAAGTTCTCCAGAAACTCGATCAAGTACACATAAACTCGACTAGGTTCTCCAGAAACTCAATCAAGTACACAGAAACTCGACTAGGTTCTCCAGAAACTCGATCAAGTACACAGAAACTCGACTAGGTTCTCCAAAAACTCGATCAAGACTTTCAGAAACTCGACTAACTTTCAGAAACTCGATTAAGACTTTCAGAAACTCGAGCAAGCATGAGAATTTCTAGCCATTGACTTTCTAACTCGAGAGAAAGTGACAGAAACTCGGTGAAACTTGTGAGAAACTCGATCAATTGTCCAGAAAGTCGATGAGGGTATGCTGATGAACAGTAACGTCACTAAAAAATTCCTAGATCTTTATTTTTTATTTTTGCTCTTGATACCACTTGTTATTCCTATTATCAATCCTAACCTACAACTAATTCACTAAGATAAGATCAAAGAGTAAGAGTGGATTATGAAATGAAGAACTTTTATTCACACAATTAATCTTGATACAAACCCTAGAGATGAGACATCCACCAATCACCAACCTTCCAAATGAGGTGGAAGGAGGTATTTATACATTTCTTGACATGGGTGGGCTTGGATTAGACTTGGCTTTTTACATGGACTATTTAACATAACATTTAATCTATAAGTTTAATCCAAGCCCATTGATTATATTAACTAACTTACACAACGACACACTTAATGAAATTATAACGACGACGAATGACCATCACTTTTTAATAAAAGCTAACAACTTTGATTCGTGAGTAAACAAAACTGTAAACTAAGACTTGCCATACTAATTTAGGTCGCGTGTCGGTGCCATCCACTATTTCTACTTGACTACCGCTTATAAACTGCTGTATCACTGAGGTGAGTTCTCGTAGCCCCTTTTTCATTATGTTTTTCTTGGGGGAAAATGGCACTCAAATGTTTTCTAAATGCTATTATGCTGTGATCTCTTGTTTTTCATGATTTTGGACAATATGTGCGTTTTGATTGCAATATGTGCCTTATCGTGTGAATTCAATTTGTGTGACTTGTCTTAAACGTGCGCAACTGTTTTGTGATACATTGTTGGTATAATTTTGGGAAGTAGCACCCAGTTTATCATTTTGGGAAGTGGCACCCAGTATATCAATTTGGGAAGTGGCACCCAGTATATCATTTGGGAAGGGGCACCCAGTCTATGTGTGGATAAATTAGGCGTGTTTGCAGTCTGTGATAGCTTGCGATCTTTGCTATGTGCTCACAATTGTTTATCTTGCTCACTATTGTCTTACGCTATTATTCACAGCTTCGTGGTTTAACATCTAAACCTACGAGCACACCAACTTTATGTTGACGTTTTCTAGTACCATTTTCAGGTGTTATTGAAGCTGCTTAGAAGGTTTAGTATTGACTGGCTTGGCAGGACTTAAGACAAGACCCTCCCGGGTTATATCTCGTGGAGTTGCATTTGATATTCCCTAGTGACATTGTTTAACTTTGAGACTTATGTTTATTTTGAATCTTTGCACTTATCCCGTTTGGGGGAGTTTGCGACTATTATCTATTCTATGTTTTACATTTAGTATTTCTCTATCGTGACACCTTGTGTTCTTGACAATGAGGTCATACCCCGTAAATGTCATTCCGCTACGCCATTTTTGGGGTGTGACATCATCGTCTTTAATTAGTTCATGATGAAAGTCTTCAAGCGAACAGTAAGGACAACAGTGTTACTTTACGTTATCCACTGCTCATAAAGACATACTACTATGTTTCAAACAAATTAATGTCCAACGAGAACGCGTACCAGGATGATGATCAACCTAATTAATGTCCAACGAGACAAGTCTCATGCATGCGCAGCATCCTTGATTAGAGTTACTTGCAAGATTTAGGATAGGACTAGTACCAAGAATTAATCACAAAAATATTTTTATATAATGATATGTTATTGTAATGGTAATACATTTTTTGTCTTTTCTTATTTTTCTTCTATCTCTCATATTCTTACTTTATGTCATGTTCTTGATTTTATTATCATAATAAAACTTTCTGTTCATGTTGTTTGCTTACTTACTGCTGTTGGGTAATGGTTGGTTATCCTACAATACTTCAAATAGTTTCTAAAAACAATACCCGATGACAAAGTATGATACAGTTTAAAATGGTTTTGGCCTGCAATTTGAGAACAAACATAACATGTTTTCGTTGCATTCTTTTTTTAAAAGTGTTAGGCGTATTTTCTTTTGTCAAAGTGAATAATCTATTCCCAACACTCAACTCCAAACACCTTTTATACTACCTTCTTGTTTAGTCAAAAATCAAAATTTTATTTTTGCATTATAAGACCAGGCCTGCAAATGTTGAGCTCAAACTATATAAGGAGCCAATCTCACGCTCATGAACCCCTGCCCTTGCTCTTTGAGCCTTTTTCATCGTAGTTCACTAAATAAAATTCCACAGGTTTTGGAAACTGATATTCCACGTGCATACCATTTTAGCACCATCCCTAACGTAAACAAATATGTTTCTTTTTTCAAAAATTTTTTATGTAGTTTTACAGTGAATGCGTACCATTTGTTGTTTCAAAACATAATGCACGCCTTTCGTCACATTTCTGGATCCGTCACTAGGTATCGAGACTTTGAAATTTGAAACTCAAGTACCAAGAGAGAAGAAGAATGTAAATGAACAATGTTTATGATGAACTCACCGAGTAAGTGAACTTATTTAATTAGCTTTTAACACTGTACCCTAGCTAGCAGGTGCATGCATGAATGACCCTATGCATTTATGTCAACACCAACACTGCACGTTACCCATTTAATGTCGAAATACAAATATAAAGAAGTCTGTAAAATTGATCAAAGTTCTTCTTTCATGTAGAGCAAGTCAGCATGATCAGTTTTGTTTATTCCAAACTTATTGTTGGTTCAGTTAAAAAAGTTGTATCTTAAATACCTTATTAAACAACTGTTGGCAATTCAAAGAACTAAACAAATAACAAACTCGACAAACAAAGCGGAAGCTTTATTCAAATTATCAAACCAAATACAAAACAAATTCTAATTCCAAAGGTACCCATTCAAAAGGTACAAACAATTCCAAATCTATCAATCCCTATTTATATACTAAACTAAACGTCGTAAGATAGTTTCTCAATTCTAAACAAACTTGTAGGACAAGTCACACAAATTACCAAATTTACCGAACAACTTTTAAAGTTTAAGTCACATTCTAACAACAACTACACAACTACCCACCCACCTCCTTTGTGTCTTATTCAAGTTCCAATTGTCACCATTTATACTCACTCATTCAAGTGTTCTTTCTACCTAGTTTCATCACATTGCTTCAATTCTTTTTCATGATATCACCAGTAGATTATAACCTACTATACATTGCTGATTTCATGTGTTATCAAGTCTAGCAATAGCTATGAGATAACATATGATGAATTGTTTTTGACTTAGTACGTTATTTTATGTCAAATTAATCAAAGTACATTAATTGTTACTCAGTATTGATGACGAATTTAATTGCTTTGTTCAGATCTCCAACCTGTTTCAACTACACAATTGCATTAAAGAAAATTCAGCTTTTATGTTACACCGTATTAATTATCATTAATTATCTTCGTTCATTCTATATTAAACAACTGTTGGCAATTCAAAGAACGAAACAAATCATGTATTTGAATAAAGCTTCCGCTTTGTTATAACATTCTAAGTCGAAAAAATTCATCATAGGTTATAATCTACTTACAAATACATGATTTTTAGCTGGTGATATCATGGCAAAGTATTGGAGCAATGTGATGAAACTCGGTAGAAAGAACACTAGGGTTAAGGTAGACGAAGCAATATAATCTTTGAGCATATTTCTAGTTTTGTTTCGAACCCATCAAGAAAACGAGAACTAAAGGGTTGTGATTTTGAGTTTGTGTTCAGATTAAACAAAAGAAATAACTAAACTGATTTTGGTTGTGTTCTTAAAAAGAAGATTATATGAAATAGAAAGGGGTTAGGTTAGGTCTAGAAAAAAGTTGGTGGCTGAATTTTGGAGAGAAATACTAGTGGGAGGCGTGTGTATTTGTAGTAGAAGAAAGAATGCAGTTGAAGTTGTGTGATATAGAATGAACGAAGATAATTAAAGATAACTAATACGGTGTAACCTAAAAGTTGAATTTTCTTTAATGCAATTGTGTTGTTGAAACATAAATGTATATGGTTGGAGATCTGAACAAAGCAATTAATCAGTTTTAATTGCTTTGTTCAGATCTCCAACCATATACATTTATTTTTCAACTACACAATTGCATTAAAGAAAATTCGGCTTTTAGGTTACACCGTATTAGTTATCTTTAATTATCTTCGTTCATTCTATATCACACAACTTCAACTGCATTCTTTCTTCTACTACAAACACACACGCCTCCCACTAGTATTTCTCTCCAAAACTCAGCCACCAACTTTTCTCTAGACCTAACCTAAACCCTTTCTATTTCATATAATATTTTTTTTAAGATGTAGGACACATGATCTAACTCTATCACACTTTGTATAACTCGTATGAAGCACAAGATGGATCGTATGTATGTAAAGTATGACGTGTATATATAAGAGAGCATAAGAGATGAAGAGAAGTTATATTAAAGCCACACACAATCACACACACATGTCCACTCTCTAAATGAGGTGAAGTATGCTATTTATAGTACAAGGTAAGTAACACTTATGGGCTTTCCATGGGCTTGACATAACATGGATTGGACTATGTTTATATTTTACATACAATGGACTATTATAGCTTAACTATTAACCACTTAGCTTAGTCCAAACCATGAGCCCTTTTTACTATTCTATTACATGCTACACGACACAATACAAAGTTGTAAATATGTAAATGACCATCACTTTTTATCAATGTTAACAATCTCCCCCTAAGGGATGGTCATTCAAATGATGCTCTCTGTGAATAGGTCTTAAAGCGAACAGTAAGGACAACAAAAGCGAACAATAAGGACAACAGTGTTACTTTACGTTATCCACTGCCATAAAGACATATTACTATGTTTCAAACAAATTAATGTCCAACGAGAACGCGTACGAGGATGATGATCAACCTAATTAATGTCCAACGAGACAAGTCTCATGCAAGCGCAGCATCCTTGATTAGAGTTACTTGCAAGATTTAGGATAGGACTAGTACCAAGAATTAATCACAAACATATATTTATATAGTGATCAGTTATTGTAATGGTAATACATTTTTTGTCTTTTCTTATTTTTCTTCTATCTCTCATATTCTTACTTTATGTCATGTTCTTGATTTTATTATCATAATAAAACTTTCTGTTCATGTTGTTTGCTTACTTACTGCTGTTGGGTAATGGTTGGTTATCCTACAATACTTAAAATAGTTTCTAAAAACAATACCCGATGACAAAGTATGATACAGTTTAAAATGGTTTTGGCCTGCAATTTGAGAACAAACATAACATCTTTTCGTTGCATTCTTTTTTTAAAAGTGTTCTGCATAAAATAGCATACTAAAAGTTATTCACTAAATAAAATTCCACAGGTTTTGGAAACTGATATTCCACTTTTTCAAGCCCAACAAGACGATACTTATCATCCTCTCAACGAAGCTGGAGTAGCTCCCAGAGTCACAATGCAGTTCCCATAGAATCACCCTGATCCATGTTAATTACAACTATCTGAAAACGAATTGGCTCACTAACTACTTCATTTATTCTATAAGTTTAAAAATGCAATAATTCAATGTTGTTTACATGGTTAGCTAGGAGAGTGGTTGTATATGAATAATCTTTATTAATTTCGAAAAGTTTAGAACTTCAATAAAGAAAACCCTTTATTTTTCTTAAATTAAAATTTTCTTTAACACGAATATGATGCGTTTATGTCCAGGTTTTCATGTGCTATTGGGTGTCCTAAAAGAGCGAGATGATGTTTAAACGGTTAGTAGCCTTCTGCATAGAGCTTTTATGTTTTTATTGCTTGATTTGTAGTTTTATGCTTTAGTGCAAAGAATCGGAATTTTACAATTTATTTTTTTTTTCAAATATTAATATTTTTCAAACCGTTAATTGTTAAGCGAAAAAAATATATAATTACAACGAGCAGTTAATTATCTTTCTGTAGATAGGCACTTTGATATACTTTCGACATAAAAAAAGTCGTGTTTTCACGGTTTTTTACGTATTTTTCAATTTTTTTTCGATACTAAAATTTGCATGAAAAATCACATGTGATTAAACACTAATTTGAATATTCTAATAATATCACATGTGATACTAGTGTTAAATCACATATGATATGCACATATGATATGTAATATCATATGTAATTTAACATTAATATCACATGTGATATTATTAAAGGATGTAATGCTATTTAGACCATACAAACAAGCCTAAATTTAACAATCCTAATGCATAAAATCACTTGTACAATTATATTATGTATTCTCTCTATAATTTTCACCAATCATTTTTGAAATCACCAATCAATCATTAGTTTAATTATAGGCTTTATTGTAGCCTTAACATCATTTTTCTATTAAAATATTCAAATTAGTATTTACTCACATGTGATTTCTTATGCAAGTTTTAAACAAAAAAAATAATAATAATAATAAAAAAAATGTTTTTTTTTTTTTTTTTTTTTTTTTTTTTTTTTTTGTCGAAATATATCAAAGTGTCTGTCTATAGAAAGATTATTATATGCTCGTCGCAATAGTGTAATTATTTTCGCTTAACGATAACGGTTTGATAGATATTTAAATTAGAAAAAATAAGTGAAATATTAAAATGCTTTTAATCTTAGCCATTGATTTCTTTTTAAATAAAGGGTGGGGATGAGTCTCTTGGTATGTGAGAAAAGTTATTTAAAATAACTCTCCCTCATAGTTCTGATGAGGACAAGATTAACGAGCTAGCAGAGGTATATTTGGAGCACCTAAAGCGTGGCAAGAGGAGAACAAAAAATAAGGGTGTGTTTGTTTCATTAAGATGTTTTAGGTCTGAATCTGACTATCACATCTTGCCAGTAAGAGGTTGCTAGAAAGTCTAAATCTAAACGAAATAATGTTGTTTGTTTTTTTATAATTGTCCGAATGATTTTAAGTGCTTGTTTCTGCAATTTATTTAAGTAACTTATGTAGATATGAAACAAGATTTTTTTATCATAAATATAGCATAGTTAATAAACCATCAAGTTTATTATATTAACACGAGTCTTCAATCTCTTATCGAGTAAGAGGCAGTAAGACAAGTCCCCCACCTCTTACTGAGTAAGATGTTATATGTCTAACTGGGTCTGGCTCAAAAGAATAAAACAAACAAGCAAAACGTCTGACCACCTCTTACTGGTAAGAGTAAGAGGGCTAGTAAGATTTTTAAAATAAAAAAAAAAACAAACAAACACACCCTAAGCTTACTGGTAGTAAGAGTAAGGTAGTAAGAGTACACTCCTAAACCAAACTGAGGTTACTGGAATAATCACAAAGCTACATAACTGAAGTTACTGGTACTCTTAAACCAAGCCGCTTAAGTGGAGCTTTGCTATGAGAATGGAATATCTATATCTATACATCTTAGTATCGAGATTCTCTTAAGTTTGTATGAAAATGACCGATCATGTTCTCTCACAAACAAAATAGGGGATACTTACTCATGGACGACCTAGTTTTACTTTTGCTTGTGAACATGACTGGTAATGTTCATATAAACTTGAGAACAGGGCCGAGTTTTTCTATTTTAACCTCATGTGACTTGCACATGATGGGTTTTAACGGAAAGATTTAACATACGTCAGGGATAAAGACCATCGGTGTTACAAAGTTTCACATAAGGATTAGCCATGCAAAGAAAAAGTTGAGGGACTGGGGTAAGGATTTTGGCCAAACTGCAGGGACCAACGGTGTAATTTACTCTTTTTTCGGTTTGATGTAGTTGGAAGATAATTATTACTTCTTCCGTCCCATATTAAGTGTCCACAATAGTATCTTTGATTGTCTGATATTAAGTGTCCATTACAATAAATAAAGGAATCTTAATAACTAAATTTTCAATTTTGTCTGTTGTCTTTTATATTAATTGAGAGTAATTTATTACAACTAAAACTTTATGCTTTTATATTAATTGAGGGTCATTTGATGAATTAACAATTGTAATATCTAAAAACATTGTGTTTTTTTGTTATGGACACTTAATGTGTCCTAAACACCTCTAAAATCCCACCATCTCCATACTCACACACTAATTACACCATCAGAAACACACACATAATTATCTGTCAAAAAAAAACAGAATCCCCCTAGAATCAGCCATCATTTTCAATAATCCAGAGAATTGCATTGGAACAAAGGTTCATTTGTGTTTGCACACCAAGTGTTTGATAAAATGTCGCAATGGTTGTATTTTTAATATGATTAGGCTATGCTATTGATTGTTATAACATGAAATAGGGATAGCTAAGCTGTTTAGTTAGCCTTTATTTCATTCATTTAGGGAAGATTTAGTGTTTAATGTTAAGTGTTAGTTGAATTTTGAAACCTTAATGGCACCCACCGAACGTAAGCTCGAAAAAACCAACGTGGGGGAGCAAGTGTTAGACTTAGTTATACCTTATATACACAATGTTGAGGACCGAAACTCTGTTTCGTTAATTTCCCGTAAGTTTTATGAGATTGATGGCATTACGCGTAAGCGCCTAACTGTCCATGCTCCTTTCTACCCAAACCCTGCTTCTTTAAGTAAAAGATTTCCATTCATCGAGTCGTTAATGCTTAAGGGATTCCCAACTGATTATTATGTCAAAGGTGATTATGGTATTCGAATCACCCCATGGATCCAACAATTAGTTCTCGAGTTTAGGTGTTTGAAAGAACTTCATATCCATGGTCTGGTTGTTCATGATGAAGATCTTGAGACATTGGCGAGAACATGTGGTAAAGATTTAAGGAGTTTGAAGATTAGTAAGTGTAGAAGGGTTTTCGACGGATGGATTAAGGCATGTGTCTAAGTATTGTAACCAATTGAGAACTCTGTTTTTGGATTATTTTTATCGGATTATAGTGAAAGATGAGACTTGGTTACATCAATTGGCATTAAATAGTACAGTTTTGGAAAGGTTACATGTTAGGGATATGGATATTTCTGATGGAGAAAATCTTACACTTCTTGCAAAAAACTGTTCTAAGTCTTTAATATCGTTGAAGATTGGAGAGTGCTATCTAAGTAAACTAGGAGATGCCTTTAGATATGCTGTTAGGTTGGAACATTTTGGTGGATATATTTGTAATGAGGAGAATGAGCTTGTTGGTTTCCGGTTTCCCCCAAATATGCGTTCATTAGTTATAAAGGATTTGCCATTAATTCGATATTCAATTGTACTCCCTTTTTTGAATCATATAAGGAAATTGAAACTTGCAGTTTTAGAATTGGAACCACAGTGCCAGTGTTTACTATTTAAGAGTTGTCCCAGTTTGGAAGTTCTATATACCCAGGATGTATGTGGAGATAGGGGATTGCAAGTTATTGGTCGGTTTTGCAAGAAATTGCGCAAACTTACCCATGATGGGGTTGTGACCCACGCGGGACTGAC
This sequence comes from Artemisia tridentata subsp. tridentata, assembly GCA_021014915.2. Lineage (NCBI taxonomy): Eukaryota > Viridiplantae > Streptophyta > Magnoliopsida > Asterales > Asteraceae > Artemisia > Artemisia tridentata. The sequence goes on from CP139504.1 coordinate 8,884,682, forward strand.
TGCTCTAGCAAAAGGATGTACTCATTTAGAGCGTTTAAAGGTTGACCTCGATGATATTTCAAATGAAGCTATCAAGTTTGTGGGAACTCATTTGAATAATCTCCGTAAATTCCGTATGAACTTGGTTTACAAAGAAAGGATAACAGATCTACCGCTAGACGATGGGATTCGGGCTATGCTAATGGGTTGCAGAAAACTTGAAAGGCTAGATATCACTCTTTGGCATGGAGGGTTGACGGATGTAGGTTTGGAATATATCGGGAAGTATGGTGCTAATTTGAGATTTCTATCACTTGCTCGTATGGGAATATCTATTTCAGGACTTGTGAAGTTATCAGAAGGGTGCCCAAGATTAAGAAAGCTAATGTTAAAGGATTGTCCCTTTAGGAAACAAGTTGTTGCCAATGCCAGTATTGTGTTTAATATACCTTCTCTAAGGTATGTTTTGGTTAAAGGTGATATTCCTCGTTCTACTGTTTTGGCACTCATTCGTCCAGAGTTTCAACTTTGAAACATTGGTATGTATGTTCTTCGTCACTTGCAAATTATTGTTCTTTTCCTATTATTTTTGGTTTTTATTAGTTTCTGTTAATAAGACTGTCTTACTTTGTGAGTTTTTGCTGTCTTGGAATACCGTGATTGTGAAATTTTATCAATTGCATGTTTTCTATCATCTGTTTAGCACGAGTTATATTGTTTACGAGTTTTCTATTAGACCATAGCTGATTTGACTTCTATTTTAAGAAGTGTGGTATTTTGAAAAATATATGATCAAATATTAACATTAGGGTGTTTTCACATTGTTTGGTTAGTGAGTAGGGGTTTTGTGTGTTGTAGCCATGTATACCAACAGCAACAGCAAGTATCTTGATAACTTATTGCACAGAAAAACCATTAGCAGGAAAAGGAATGTAGAAAACATACCAATTATGTAATCAGACTGACCCAGTTAGACCCGTGATCCCAAATGACCCGTCCATACGCGACCCGTTTACACCCGATCCGGACCATTTTGCCACTTATGATGGAAACCGAAAGCTAATGAATTAGTTGGAAGACACGGGAAAAGAATAGTTAATGACATTGCGTATTACGAAGTTAGAGGTTAATGACAGATATAAGTTGTGTACATTGCACTTTGTGAATGTGTTAATCACTTAATCTTTATAACTTAATGCACAAAAGTACCACTAGCAGGAAGAGGAATGTAGAAAACATAACACTTGCAAAAAGTTTCACAAGTCCTATGACACATGCTAAAAAAATAATCACATGCATCAAAGAGCTTTTAGTATCTCTGGATTATAATGAGAACTAATGAAATTAAGTGGCTTCTAAAGGTACCTATACTATAAAATTATAATAATTGCAGAAGAAGATATTCTAATGAGACGAGAACAAAGAATATTTAGTTTTATTAACACCTCAACAGGCTGGAGATCAGTGAATTCACTGTAAACTAAAGGATTGCACCATTCCATTTTTAAATATTCCTAGCAACTTGGGACCAAATCCTGCAGCCGAGAGGTGATAAATGACATATGCATACAAGAACAATGAATCAAAAAGTGATAAAAGTTTATGTATTTCATTCCAGGTATGAACGAAGATGGCCTTAAAATTTTTAAAACTGCACCTTAATTTATGATAGAAGTCTGAACTCGTGTAACTGTCTATTGGGGTCTAGGTACGACTTCTTAAAACATACAAACTTGTGTATTTCTTAATTTCTTCTCTTGCAAAGGATCATGCATGCTGAGTGCTGACATGGAACAATTACAGAATATGTGCAATAGGTAAGCATATTTGTAGCACCATACCGGGGGAGGGTGATTGCATAGTAATCCACACTTAGAGTGCAGTGGATATACAGCATATCTGGAAACGGAAAGCTAATGAAATTAGTTAGAAGACACCGAAAATATAGTCGGAAATCACTAGTAAACGTAGATGACATATATGAGCTGTGTACATTTCAAGGCACTTCGTGAATTTGTTAAGCTCTATAATTGAGAGAAATAAATTTGTTAGTTTTTAAATGTCAATTAAATATATGTTTCCACCTTTCTTACTATCACCCTCTGAATATGTTAATCTTTATTGCTCAAATAGGAAGGAGCAAGTCGAAAAGGAAGTCTCCAACAAGTTACTATATATAGGAAGAAAGGTAGAAGTTGATGTAATTGAATGAAGAGGAAATGAGTAAACTGAAGAGTAAGCACAAGAAAGAAGAGATTAAGATGATAGAAATGTTTAAAATCAAACTTCCCATCTGGAATGACTTGTTTGTCAAGACTGATATTAGCTTATTTCGCTGTGGGTTGTAGTCATTGAGGTTGTGACTTGTAGTTAACTCGTTTATAGCGTTTTATGTCATGCACCTCCTGTTTCATTTGTGGTTATCCATAGGCGGTTGCAGAAATATTTGCATTAATTTGATTGTTGAGTGGGTATGCAGTTATGCACTACCATTGTTATGGGTATGCAGCATTCATGTGTGCATTCTGTCATTCATTTTATTTACTTTGCAGTTTGCAACATATTAATGTATGATGGGATCAAAAAAGAGTTTTTAAATCTATTATTAGATATTCATCATTTGTACGGTACACAGAGAGAAACACGCGTGTTTATATGTGGATCTAACCCACTTTGACGTGTGCTGAAAAAACCTACCCATTTTGACTAAGCAAGAAAGGTGGAAACATATGAAAATAGTCTATGGTTGCAGGAGAGTTATATCTATATTTTCGGTTTGTCTTATAAGTTTGTGATTCAGTTTAGGATGGGGTTTGATTATTAACTAAGGAGATATGAGGTTGGACTTAAGGCGCGCAGCTATGGGTATTGGTGTTTGTATTGAATTGATTTGTGTGATTTTAGTGGTCTATGTTTTTGTGGATTGAGGTGTATAATAATCATAGCTTTGATGAGTGATAATCTCATTAGTTCATGGGTATGTTTATTTTGCTGCTATTCTTGTTGCATTGAAGATGATTTGACTAAACATACAAAGATTAAACATTAAAGAATCTGCCAAATAAGATATACGAGTATATAGCATACAATAGATATTATGATGAATTGGAGTACATATTCTTGTTTCCTAAAAGTTAAGAATAAGGTTACACTTCAAGCAAGTATAAACATTTCTGTGACTGCCGAGAAACTAGTGACTAGCAGAGAGTAAGAATGACAAGTACCCAAGGGCGGAACCAGGATTTGAAGTTAAGGGGGGCCGAAATTAACGTAAAGATTATAGCAATAAAAATATTCTTCTAAAAATGAATTTATAATTCTTTTAACGTATGATTCAAGTTAACACCACAATAATTAGAAACTAAGCTAAATTAGAAAAGAATAATTTGACAAGTGATTATATTTTAATGTTGTATACTTGTATTTGATTGGTTAAGTTATTCGAAATTTCAATATGAATAAGGGGGGCTTGTTGCAAATATTATTAAAAAAAACTAGCTTATACGCTATATAACTAATGAATAAAGTGGGCTGATTATGGGTGGCCTATAGGGGTGAGCAAAAAAAACTGAAAAAACCGAAACCAAACCGGAAACCGAAAAAACCAAACCGGAAAAACCGATCGAATAAAAACCGATGGTTCGGTTTTTACTTTTTCGAAAACCGAAAAATGCGGTTTGGTTTCGATTTTCGTACAAAAACCGAACCGAACCGAACCGGTTTTATTATATAATAATTTATAATTAATATAACATAAATAAATAACTAAATAAATCATATTTATAAATTCATATTCGTTTTATGGGTGGATTTATAATATACTTATCTTAACGTTTATATGCGTGTTTGTCGTGTCGTGTGTTTAATTAACAATATATCACGTTCACATTATGGTTGATTATCACGTTCACATTATGTGTTTGTTGTAAAAGGCTGGATTAAACAACCTATCATTACCATTCAATTTTGCTGACAACTAGAGTAATAAATGTATTCACCAACCCTTTTCACTTTTCATTACTCATCCAATAAATTACACAACAACCTCAATAAGTAATTCTCTTTATAAAGTGCATAAGTTTTTTCACTACATAATCTTGCAAGCCAAAGTTGCTAGCTTCTTTTCAAAATTAGGATATTTGGAGTTTGGATTCATCATCCTTACCACATAATATGAGTTTCATTGGTGAAAATCGTGTGTGGCATGTGCCATGGGGATGATATTGCATTTGGTTGTTGAAATAGGTGGTCTCGGAATAATATACTCAAGGTAAAATCTCATTTCTTTATTATATGTTTTAGTATATTTCATTTTCAAAGTTATTCATGCCGTAAATTTTTATTATTTTCTTTGTTTTGCAAAAATTAGACTAGTATATGCAACTCGTGCTTGTACTCATAAGTTATAAAGTTTTATTTTAACTCAATATGTATGGATTTGTTTTTTTACTATATAATATTTTGGTATGACTGCATTTGTGGTTTAATTTTTTCGATGTAGTGTTAAATTTTGAAAAAAAAAAAAACATCAATTTTTTCAAAATGCATCTTAAATGCACCTAGTCCATTGAAAGTGTTTCTATATTATGGTTCAAAAAAATTTGTGCACCCGGTCATATTTGGTCCTCGTTCCGTCATAGTAACTAAGTGCTTTTGATTTTAAACTATATAATGGTCAATGGCCCATGCCTAGAAATCTTTGCTTTCCCGGAAGAGTTGAAAGGAAGCAAATCATAATTTGCAGTAAGACTTTAATTAGTCTTGTTTAGTTTAATAGGTCTGGCAGAGTAGTACAACAAACTCATTTTAAAACCACAATTCACGGTGTCAAGGATAAGTATTACTATTACATATAAATCAAACATGATAAATGTATGTTTAATGGGCAATGTCGCATATTTTTTTTCATATGGTTTGTGTAGGATCGATAAAATATAGTGATTTATGTGGTTCGGGGGTCGAGGAAGCTCAAAGTAAAGAGTAAACATGGTAGTTAATTAGATTAAAGAATGGGAGGTGTGTGTGTATTCTAGAGAGAGAATGAGAAACACACACACACACCCCTTAAGTTACAAATGAGACATCCCAACCTTCCTAGCTGTGAATACAAGAATACTAACCTAACTTACCAATATTGACTAAACTAATCCTTGTACATAGAAAGAAATGCAATTCCCGAATATGACTTTACTTTAAGGCTAACAGTTTGTGTAGTCAAATATTTACACTGTTATTTAAGTTAATGGTTAATTTGTTTACATTATTTGCAGTGGGTTGTAGTTTAGAACTCTTGCAGTACCAAATGGTGGCTAGATAGACTTAGAACTCCAAATTATGATGAAGAATAGACATGTACGTTTATAGCATAGACATGAGATGTGGAAAATATTGATGCCTGGTGCTAGTTGTACTGTCATTTCATTTGCTCATCTTCTCACATATTAGTCATTATTGCAGCAGCCCTACTAGTTTTGAGAAGATTATTGAATTCGATGAGCACATTGATTGTGCATGAGCAAATATGGTTGATTATCACGTTCACATTATGTATTTGTTGTAAAAGGCTGTTTAAGACAACCTAGCATTACCATTCAAGTTTGGTGACAACTGGAGTAATAAATGTAATACCCAACCATTTTCACTTTTCATTACTCATCCAATAAATTACACAACAACCTCAATAAGTAATTCTCTTTATAAAGTTTTTTTTTTTTTTTGAAAGGTAAATCTCTTTATAAAGTGCATAAGTTTTTTCACTTACATAATCTTGCAAGCAAAGTGCTACCTCTTTCAAATAGGAAGTTTCCCAAACTCAAATATTCCACTAACTAAACTAAGGGTGAGCATCGGACCGATCGACCGGACGACCGAAGACCAACGTCCGGTCTCGTCTGGTTTCATTATTCGGTCCGTCCGGTCCGTCCTCCTGTCCGGCTTACAAACGACATTTAGCTATTGGACCGGACCGACGAAGGACCGACCGGACCGACGACCAATCGGTCGTCTCGGTCTAGGGTTTTTGCACCTCGTCTCGGTCCGGTCCGGTTTTTAGACCGTGAGCACCCTTAAACTAAACCCATAGGTGATATAGGTAATCGGTTATAGGTAATTAAATAGGTATTAGCTGATAATTACGTATCATTTTAATTTTTTTTTTTAGTTAAACAAAAAAATTTCTCTCTTATAATTATTACTGTCTTAATAATGTATTAAATACTATTGTTTAATGTTTAACTTTTTTCTCTCTCATACCAAGTTCTTATTAATTTTCGTTAAAACAATGTTCAAAATTTTATTCTCAGCAAAATCTCATAACTTACCCACTAAAGAATCATTGAGATATGAAAGTGTTTGTGTTAATTGGGGGTGAATTGATTAGAAGCGCAAATGAGGATGGAGATATAGTGTGGTTGTTCCAACTGCTATGTTGTTGTTTTTCCGGCGACTTGGGTTGTTTTTTGCCGCAATGGCAGTTGACCATTCGGCAATAAGGAGTCAAAAAAATTGAAAAAGGAACAAGAATTGAAAAGCTAATTTTTACAAAAAATCGAAACATGAGCCACACAATATAGAAATTTTGTTGGTTGAATATATGACTCGTAAATCTTTTAGATGGTAAAAAATGTATTGAATTATTAAGATGGATAGTACTTTTAATAGAACATATTGGGATTTGAACATGTTGGACTAATATGAATTTGTTGTTAACAGTGACAAGGGCTAGGCTTTTAAGGGCGATGAGAAGGGTCCACTTCTTTGAGTGGAATGGCGAGAGAGCTCATGGTAGGGCGGGGAGGCAACTTCACTTTAAGATCAACCTACCGCCATATCTAAGCGAGGTCCACAGGGAGTACGCCGATGTAGAAACCTTCGAGCAAGTAATGGATCAGATAGCCAATGACGTCGGCATGCCTTTTGGTGAGTGGGTTGCTTCTTTCGGAAAAGTGACATACCAAGGTCAACGGTTCATCAACACCGTCGTTGATTGGGATGATGCAACACAATACTTCAATGGTATGAGAAGGACAACCCAGTCTAGGACGTTCACCTTGACAGTTCATTTGGTGATGCCACCCGGATTTGGACCAATCCGCGGTGGCAGGGGTGGTCGTGCTGGCAGGGTTGGGCAGCGTTCCGGAAGGGTTGGGCAGCGTGCCGGAAGGAAATACAAAAAAAAGAAGCTAGCAACTTTCCTGCGAATATAAAAAAAAATCACAAGATTAGAAGGAAACTTTATCTAGATTTATGTTCATTCACTTTTGATTTTGCATATATGTTTTAGAGTAAATATCATAAATCATCCATGTGGTTTACCGGGTCACTCAAAAATGGTCCATGTACTTTATTTCACCCGGATCCAGTCCCTGTGGTTTTCAACCCATACGGGTTTGGTCCCTTGACCGGGTCTTTCGTTAGTTGACCTTTAACCTTTAAGTAAGGGGCTAGTTTTGTCATTTCAATGATCTACTTTTTAAAAAATAAAGGGATTAAGTCCTAGAATAGCAATATACTTTTCAAAGTGTACCGTTTTGGTACGTGTACTTTTTTAAAGTTGTAGAATAGAAATGTACTTTCACAAGTGTTCCAATTTGGTACGTGACGATGACGTGTCATACCCGAAAGTCTGACACTTGGCACCATTTATAGCGTGACACGTCATCTTCACGTACCAAATTGAAACACTTATGAAAGTACATTGCTATTTTACAACTTTAAAAAAGTACACGTATTAAAACGGGACACTTTGAAAAGTACATTGCTATTCTACGACTTAATCCCAAAAATAAAATAAAATCAGGCAAGCCATCCCACCGGCAACCATCGCCTACCAACACGCAATCACCATCCGCCTCAAGACCAACATCCAAAACCCGACACCATCATGCTTCACAACCGCCATCAACAATTCCACGCCGCCATCACCCACGCCACTAGATCTGCCACTCGCGTGGCCGCCACCCACGCTGACAACACCAACCACTCACGCCATCATCACTAGCAACCACTAACCTCGAGATCTGCCATGATATTGACTGGTGATTCTTTGATACATCAAGATAGGATGTGTTTGGATTAAAGAGGTGTGTTTGATTTTTTTGTCATCACCCACGCTGATATTTTGGATTTTTTTTTCTTTGGTGTTTGGGTTATTAACAAGATGTTTAAACTACTGAAAACAAAGGGATGTTTTGATGCGAGTATGGTGTTCCAGAAGAATAAGATTCATAATGAATATATGGGTGATAATAGTTAAAAGAATGATAATGAAGATGTTTGGATTGCCAAAACTGAAAAAACCGGTCGGTTCGTTACAGTAAACGGGACTTATAAAAAACCGGGATTTAAAAACCAGCCGGAGGCCGGTCGAACCGGTTTTTAAAACATTGTGGTGTACGGTGTTTTATATATTCCATTTTTTTGATGGGGTTTTAAATTTGGTGTGGTTGTTATAATGGAGGTCAAATATTCTATTTTCTACATAAGATTTTTATAGGATTAATTATTAAGGATCTTGTTATAAATGTTGCAAAGCTAAATTGTAGAACTAGTTGCTTCCTTGCTTGGACGGGAAAAGTCAAAACCGTATATAGATTCGATCTTAGTTGGGATCTTTGACTTCAAATGTTAAATCTGTAACTTTTTTTCATTTCTGTGAGTGTTTTTAATAGTGTGTCCAGCGGGTTTTGATTATGTGTTAAATGTTTGTTTGATATAGGCCGGAATTCAAAGGAGGTGGCCGGATATAATGTTACTAATGCAACCTTTCTCCTCAAAATATAGAATATGCATATATTAGAGGTGGTGGTGAAGATGGAGATGGAGAGGGAGGTGGTGGAGATGGGGAGGATGAAGATGAGGGTATATTTGTTATTTCAGTCCTCCAAAAACGGTCAACTAACGGAAGACCCGGTCAAGGGACCAAACCCGTATGGGTTGAAAACCACAGGGATTGGATCCGGGTGAAATAAGTACAGGGACTATTTTCGAGTGACCCGGTAAACTACATGGATGATTTATGATATTTACTCTATGTTTTATTACTGTTTAGTGACTAATAACAAGCCTATGATCGAGTTGAAATTTAACTGTCATAGATCCTAATCATAAGTTTGCAAGAAAGAGAGAATATTAACAATTAATCCACAAATTTAAAAAGCTCTTAACACTATTTTGGATATATTGTAGTACCCGTATTCGCAAATTTACCAAACTGAAAAGACATGCAAAATGAAACATTTGACTTTTTTTTTTTTTTTTTTTTTTTTTTTTTTTTTTTACAAAAAAGACATGCTAAGCAAACTGTTTAAGTATTTTCTTGCGGGTAGGACTATTCTTCAAAATGTCCTTCGGCCTTGACGTTGTCAAGTCCTTCGGAAATCTGCTAAGAAAGTAAACGCGTTAGTCTCGCCCCGGGTGTGACCCCAGGACCAAACTCCGGCGTGAGAGTAAGTATCGGAAGGTGAGATAATAGGTATATTAACGAGTTAAGTACTGTGTGTAAAAGATTAATTACCCTTACTGTAGAGATCGCTCCTTTATATAGGAGACCTATTTTTGTCTCCATCGGATACGTCCAAGCGTGATAGTGACCTTTTTGGGCGGCAACTGGAACTTTGCCCTGTTTGGGTCTTTCCTCTGATCTGCCATGGCTCCTGCAACTCTGTCACATACCACTAATACTAAAGTTGACTTTCTGATCTAGAGATAGCCGTTGGGCCGAACGGCCCATGTGGGTCGTTCGGAAGTGGGAGTTCGTTCGGATGAAACCTTCCGGATACATGTTCCAAGTTTAATCTGTTCTGGGATTAATCATTTATCCGGACGATCTGTCCGGTTCGTTCGGCTAGGGCCAGTCGGCCATATACGCCGACATGTCCCCCCCAGTATCATAGTATCGTGCAGCGGTGGTGTGATACTTTAATATTTTGTCTTTCGGCTTGCCGATGTGATTAATCCGCTGGGGATTCCTTATCGCTATTCATACATAAGATGCCAAAAACAATTATTGTGCTTGTTTATTGGAGCGCCGCCGTTTTTACTGTGCTATTAGGATTATGACACGTGGGAGCATGCGCCATCGTGTGGATTAGGAGAGGCCACGTCAGCGTCTGACACGACGCGACGTTTCGCGCCCTTTCCTCTTTGCCTATAAATAGCCTCGTTTGCGTCATTTTAACCTGCGTAACTTTTCACATATCTCTGACACATCTCTCGTCCGTCCTTTCCGAACGCTTTTTCGATTGTCCACTGCGCCGTTCGACCGAACCAAGAGGTACGTTCCGCCCTATCATTGTCTTATTATCTTTGTTATCCGGCTATACCCTATTTCTCCTTCGGTCAAGCGATGTCCCGCCTGTCTGTTTCGTCTCGGGAAGATGACTTTCCGGAATCTGAGGGTTTTGTTTCGAAATTCGACATGCAAAAGTATACCAGCCGAATGGATGAGACAGATATGACGTTGATATTGATTGAAAAAGGTGTTCCGGAGGAACTTAATCCCAGACTTCCTCCGGCTGACATGACTATGGATCGATTACCCTCCGATGCCATAGGGCTGTATCTAAAGTATTTTGCCGAAGGTGGCATCACTGTGCCTTTCTCGGCGTTCTTGTTGGATGTTATCGAGTACTACCAAGTCCATATTTCCCAAATGGTACCGTTAGGTTTACACCGGGCGACTCTGTTTGAGGTATATAGTAGGAGCTTGCATATCGTTCCCACTACCCCCCTTTTTCGAGCGTTTTACAAACTAAGCAAACAGGGTCACTGGTTTTCATTTGAAAAAAAAAAGGGTGGGAAGGAAATGAGAGTTTGTTTCAACGAGATCCTGATTGGCTTAAAAGGTTGGAAAAATAAATTATTTTTGATAGATAGAAGAGCTGTCCCCTTTGCGATGCCGTGGCGGCATCATTATTCGGATATTTCCGATCCCTTTCCGAAGGGTGAATTCTCTATTGAAGATGCCGATAGGCTTGCCGAGCACGTGATTGATCTTATCCAGATTCCGCGAGGGTTTCTTTATGCACTCCGGTTGACATCGCATTGGGAGTATCCGGGTTTCCGGGAGGCGCTTAAGGACGTCGAGGGAAAGGGTATAGCCCTTGTTTTCATTACTTGTTATTTAACGTACACGTATATTTTCTTCCGAGTGATATATATATATTTTTGACTTGTTTGTTTGTAGCTTTGACGATAGCGGAATACCTACGCAAGCCCGAGCGCCGAAGGGGAGCTGCTATGGCCAAACGAGATCCTGTTCGTGATGGCGAAACTCTCCCGTTGCACGTGACAGAGCCCGCTCGGTCTAATGTGGAGATTTCGGACAAAACAACTGCAATGAAGGCGGTCAAAGTGCCGAGTGAAAAAGTTTTGGAAGCAAAAAGAAGGAAAGAAGAAGTTGCCGCACGTTTGGGTCAGAAAACGAAAAGAGAAGGTGCCGGGGGAAGCAAGGGAACCCAAGTGTAGCAACCGCGAATTTTTCAGGTCTTTACTTAACATTTAAAACGGAAAATGATGTATTTTAGAAGTTACATTTCCCCTTGCGTATAACTGGGAACTAAACTACGCGAATTGAGAGGAAGACACCACACGCGTACCGACACCACATTAGTAAAAAAATTAAATTCTGTAATTTCATTACGGAGTCAATAGATTTTATTCTATATCAGTCGGATGAAAAACGACACCTGAACTATATCTTTCGTGCCCACGACAACTCGAAAAACACTAATCAAACCAAATTTCAGCGAAACCCGAGATACACGTAAACCTATTAAATAAACATTCATATTTAATTTAAAAACACAACAATTATTACTTTTTCTTTAACACCTACTCTTATTCTTTTTATTCCTTATAATGCAACAAAAAAAAAAACAAAAACAAAAAAAAAATGTTGAGTTAATAAAACAAAACACTGCCTCTTCTCTCTTATCCAAACTCACGCCTCTCTTCACCCCTCCTACATCGCTGCTCCACCTGAACAAGAAATAACGCCATCTTCCTTGTCTTCTTCTCCAAATCAATAACAACAAAAGATGGTGGCCATGAATCTTTTACCATTTTCCTTGTGTCCAAAGGAGGACAACTACCACTCCGAACTTCAAGACCCATGGTCCGCGCGTGGAGCCAAGAAAATACAAGATCAAGGACTAGGGTTTCTCTTTTAAGCTATAGAGCGTCTGTAGGAGAGGAGAGAAGGAATCAAACCTTCCTTGGTTACTCTCTTAAAAGTTCTACCGATCCTTATTAAGTCCACACACCCACAAATTTCTATCAATTCGAAAGTAAGAAAGGTGGCAATCGGTTACAGTGGAAAAACGCATTCAGTAGCAGAAGGGTGTGTGTGGATTTGCTGAGTTTGATTCGGGTCCCATCGATCTCATTCGGGTTTTCTTCAATCTCGTCTCAACTCCCTAGTAGTCGAACTACTAGTTGTAAGAAATCTAAACTTTTCCCCTTGGTTCTTGTTCCATTCGAATGATGTTATGAATAAGTTGTGATTGTTTTGAATATTTTGCGAATCGTTATACATATTTGTGAGGTTTATAAAATTTGGTTTATCAAAACTTGTGAATCATTGATGTTGTCGAATCAAGTTGGTGTGGTAGAAACACTTTGTTTTTGAAACCAGTAATGTTAAGTGTGGCTCGATTTTAATATGTGTTTCATTTTGTCGAATCTCGTGTTATCGCGAACTAGATTGATGAGTTAGAAGTGTTGTAGTCTTGGGCTTATTTCGATTTCTATCTTTTCACATGTCGACTTAGTAAGTAAACCCGTAGTCGTGTTGTTTTGGAGTCATGATAATCGAATGGTTAGTTTCAAAAACATGCTCGCGAAGTGTTCGAGTAAATGTCTCTAAAGCTTTTCGACATCTAAAAACAAGCTATGTTAGAGTAGAATGAGTGCTAGATCGTGGGTTTTCACTAGTTTATATCGGCCTATGTCCGCGATTGTGGTTGTGACTGGTGAGTGGTTCGAGAAGTACAACTTAAACTCTTCGTTTGTGAAGTTCATAAGTCCTAAAAACTAAGCGCTAGTCGTTTGGTTCTAGCACAAGCTCACGGTTGGGATGGTGTTCGAGGTTGGGTCGAGTGGTACTCGACTCAAGCGCCTCCCAAATACTCGATATAGTTGTCGTAAACCACCCCGATGGGTGTCTTGGCATTCGGTTTATAAGTCCCAAAAGGACCCCAAACTAGGCCTCGTTTGCATGGTTTAAAAGCTTCCCCGAACCGTGTCGGAATTTGAGTCTATTGACCTTTCGTAGTTTGCCAAGTTAACTAGTTCAAAATGTGTTTTTATGTCCCTTTTGCCTTGCGTTGACATCCACAGTCAAAGGAAAATTTTGCAGTCTGCTGCTTGCCTTCTATTGCTACTATATTCGTTCCTGCTGCTTTTGTTTTTACATTGCTGCTGCTTTTGTTCTTTTGCTGCTATTAGAAATCCACTTGGGCCAGCCCAATACACCACCTTGACCAGCCCATCTAAACTTCTCTTTGGTTCAGTCCATCGCCAACAACAAAAAGGGCCATTTTGATTTTTATTCGCTGGACATATGAAGGCCCAACAGGCCGTGGCCTGTTTTCCGTTAACTTCGCTCGGGCAGCAGCCCAACCCCCTCCTCGATGCATATTACTTTTCGTCATTCGCCATATTTTCTTAACTAACGACCGTTCGTTTACACACGACGACTATAAAAATAACTCGACACTTTAGTTATATAAACTTGTAAATTGTTTTAAACACACGACCACTAACTAAATAGCGAAATATAAAAATTGGACAATTAATATATGTTTTGCGAAACACTACAAACGTGACATACGACACGAACACTTAAACATATATACATTTGACACAAAAACCTTCTTTTCGAGAAATGATCTAAACTTGAAATATAGACACTTAAATATATAGTTAAAATAATAAACCGTTGTATATTCTTTTAAGCGGACAATTGAATATTTAAACTCGTTCGTTAACTTGAATACATTTTACACATTTAATGTGACTTTCTTTTGCAAAACTTATAATTTATTAACACAAAAATATAGTATTTTACAAAATACCATTGTCTCACAAATTATATTAATAAAGCCTTATTTTCAATGTTATTTATTTTTTTTCTCGCAAGTATATATATGTAAATATATACACACGCACAATCAATTAACCACCAAACGTTCTATGACCATACACATCGTCATCTTATAATCATTATCCTTCCGTACGTACCTTTCCGCTCATCGCTAAGTCAAAAATCGCTATTTCTATTCTTTTGTACGTTCGTACAACTCGACGAGCCAACAACTTTAAATATTAAAAACTAGGTTTTCACTTAAATGCTGCCACACCAGCAACATCAACATAAACTTTTGGAATAATTGAAATCTTTGAAACTTTAACTATGGACTAAAGCATATTTTACTAATCTAGGTCGCGTGTCGGTGCCGCACTCTATTTGAACTGTTTGTGAGTTATCTACTACTTGACGAGGTGAGTTCTCGTAGCCCCTTTTTACTATGTTTTTCCTTGGGGGAAAATGGTACTCAAATGATATTTTAACTGTTTTCATGCTGTGATTATACTGTCTTCATGTTTTTGGACAATATGTGTGTTTTGATTGCATTATGTGCCCTACTGTGTGTATTCAGACTGTGTGACTTAGCTTGAACGTGCGAACTGTTTTGTGATGCATTATGAGTATATCATTTTGGGAATATGGCACCCAGTAAATCAATTTGGGAATATGGCACCCAGTAAGATCATTTTGGGAATATGGCACCCAGTATATCATTTTGGGAATATGGCACCCACTCTATGTGTGGATCAATTATGCGTGTTCAGTTGTTGCTAGTTTGCGATCTTTGTTATGTGCTCACATTTGTATATCTTGCTCACTATTGTCCTACACTAATATTCACAGCTTCGTGGTTTAACATCTAAACCTACGAGCTCACCAACTTTATGTTGACGTTTTTCTAGTACCATTTTCAGGTGTTATTGAAGCCGTTTAGAAGGTAGAGTATTGACTGGCTTAGCAAGACTTAAGACAAGACCCTCCCGGGTTATACCTCGTGGAGTTGCATTTGATATTCCTTAGTGACGTTATGTAACCTTGAGGCTTATGTTCATTTTGGATCTTTGTACTTATCCCGATTGTGGGAGTTTGCGACTATTATCTATTGTATGTTATGCATGTAGTGTTTCTCTGTTGTGACACCTTGTGTTCTTAACTATGAAATCATACCCCGTAAATGTCATTCCGCTGCGCCATTTTTGGGGTGTGACACCAAGTTTCAGGAAAATGTTCTGCCGGAGGAGGTGCTATCTCTTGACCAACCAAGAAAAACAAGACCACTGCTGATACTCCTATCATAGAGTTGGATTCTTCCGGTCCCATCTCGGCTCCATTACCCCTCCGTTCTTTTCATCCGGACGGGTCCAGAGGCAGCCGGAAGGGGAAGAGGGGGTGAGTAGCCAGTTTGTAGTTGGCCAGGATGGTAAGTCGTGTGTCTTTCTCCCTTTTCTCTTCTTTTTTCTTTTATATTTTTACTTATACGCTTAGGCCGTTATCTTTTTTGACAGGGAGTCCTTTGGTTTCTCACGGACGGGGGAAGGATAAGGGGCATATAGAGGGTTTAAATGAGATGGGTGAGGATGAGTTCACTTCGGGGGAGATTTTCGTGCCAAAGTGGTCCGTAACGACAGATTCTCGTATGACCGGGTCTTCCGTTTTCCGGGAGATGATGGCACATCTATCGACTCCCCGTGAGGAGCAGTATTTGGAAAGCCTAAGTGATGAAGATGCTTGCAACCGTGAGTGGATGTTGCTTGGGAAGAGCGCCGTTGCGCAATCTGACATCCTACTTCGGTTTGAGACCTTACTTGATCAGTTCAACAACCTTACTGCAGCGCATCAAGAGTGTGCCGGACGGGATCCGGAGGAACTAGAAAAATTGAAGATTGAGCATGCCGGTTGTGGTGTTACTGTGCAAAGTTTAACTGAACGGATTTCTGAGCTGGTGAAAGAGAAAGAAGAGCAAGCCCAGCAAGTTAAGTCTCTAGAGGCCGAGCTGACCAAAACGAAAGACTTATTGGCGGATGAGCAAAAGGACAATCAGGAACTCAGAAAAGAGAGGGAGGATCTGGCGGTCCGAATGGGCAATACTGAGATTGAACGTGTCAGAGTGGTTAAAGAGTTCTTGCCGGAAATGGTCCGTCGTCTTCTCAGCAGCCACGAGTATAAACAGTCTTTGGCTATTCCGTTTAATCTTTCGTCCATGTCTGGGTTTATAGATGGGGTTGCCGTTGATCGTACTCCGGAACAAGCGGCCGAGATTCTGGCTGACTTTGAGAATGTGAATTTGGATGCTGAGAAAAAAATACAAGCCTTTGTTCGATCAACTCTTCGTGACTGAGTATTCGTACATTCAAAAGGTTAGCAATGCTTTTTACAAACCCTTGGCCGAGATCCTGAAGCTCTATCTGGATCCTGATCCTGCCGAACCTACTGAACCTTCAGCAACTGATGGCTCTGCTGCTCAAAATGTTATATCCGAAGTTGTTGATGCTGATGTTGGTGGTGGGTGTGGTGTGGCCGAAGGAACTGTGGTGGTGGAAAATGTTGCCGAAGAGAATGAAGACAGGGTTGTTGATGATAATGAAGACAATGTCGTTGATGAAAATGTTGAGTCTTAGATCAGTTTGTTGTGGGGTCCGGACTGCCTCCATTTTGACTATGGGCAAAGGCTGTTCCGGATGCCTTGTGAAGCTTGGTTTTAATCCCTTTATCTCTTGAAAACAATGTTTACCGTTTGTTGTGCGCTGCGTGTGGCTGCCTTAGAATATTGTAACTGATATGTAACTATTTTCCACCGAATGACTGTGATTTGTCATGATCGGATGGTTGTAATTCCGGTCCTTTTGGTAATGATGAATCGTTTAACTTTTGTTATATTTTTCTTGTTTCTTATATATGTCTTTTTTTTTTGTATGTATGTACCTTGCGGATTGTGTTGTATGACCATTTCGTTATTTTCCGTGTTGTTTTATTGAGCGTGCCTTGGCCTTCCCTTCGACATTGAACACGGCCTCCAACTCCCTTATAATTTTTTAGATCAAATGTCGCCGTTATGTTTTTAGGATTAGTTATTGCCGTTAGGGGCGAATACGCCTCGGCATGTTCCTTTACGTTTTTAGGATGAGTTATTGCCGTTAGGGGCGAATACGCCTCGACATGTTCCTTCACGTTTTAGGATTAATTATTGCCGTTAGGGGCGAATACGCCTCGGCATGTTCCTTTTCATTTTTAGGATGAGTTATTGCCGTTAGGGGCGAATACGCCTCGGCATGTTCCTTCACGTTTTAGGATTAATTATTGCCGTTAGGGGCGAATACGCCTCGGCATGTTCCTTTTCGTTTTTAGGATGAGTTATTGCCGTTAGGGGCGAATACGCCTCGGCATGTTCCTTCACGTTTTAGGATTAATTATTGCCGTTAGGGGCGAATACGCCTCGGCTTGATTTTGGCTACATGGGCCGAGCGGAGGTAGCTATTCTCTGCCGGAGCTATGCGAATGCCTTGTTTTTGTTTGCAACAACATATGGGAAAACTTTCTCCTCTTCAATCCGGAGGAGAATATATAATATTTCATAATTAACTTGTTCACAATGACTCATAGCCTTACATGCTTGTTTCTACAGAAAACATTTCCTTAAATTAATCGCGTGCCACTTCCGGGGCACCTCTTCCTCATCCATAGTCTCTAGCTTGTACGAGCCACACTGATATGCTTCGGTTATCCGATATGGGCCTTCCCATTTTGGGCCTAACTTGCCCTGGTCCTCCACTCGGCTTGCTTCATTCTTCCGATACACGAAATCTCCCGGCTTGAATGACATTGGTCTGACCCTTTGGTTGTAATACTTCTCCATCTTGGTCTTATGCCGAGCCTCTCTTATTGCCGCCTCTTCCCTTCTTTCTTGCAGCAAATCCAAGTTTAGGCGCATCTCTTGCTCATTCAGTTCCTCTATTCGACGAGTATCATCTTCGTCGATCCCTTCCCGGATCACCATTGTTCGGTGTGTCGGCATGCCGATCTCTACTGGTATGACGGCTTCACTTCCGTAAGTCAAGCTAAAGGGGGTTTCACCGTTGCTCTGTTTGAGGGATGTCCAATGGGCCCACAAAACGTTCGGCAGCTCATCTACCCAACCTTCTCTAGTACGGCCTAGCCTTGCCTTGATTCCTTCAAGTAGGATTTTGTTGGCTCTCTCGACCAAACCGTTTGCTTGTGGGTGTGCCACAGCTATATTGATCTGCCGGATTTTTAGTTTTTCACACCAATTTTTAAAGGGATTATCAACAAGCTGTTTCCCATTATCTGTGACTACGACACTCGGTAAGCCGAACCAACAGACAATGTTATCCCAGACAAATATTATCACATCCTTTCCCGTAACTCTAGCTAACGGATTTGCTTTAATCCATTTTGTGAAATAGTCAATAGCCACTATGACAAACTTTATTCTTCCTGCGGCCTGTGGTAGTAGACCTAAGATGTCCATCCCCCATTGGTAGAACGACCAAGGAGCCATGATCGGAGTTAAGGTTATTTTTGGGAGCTTCGGCACTGGGGCATGTATCTGACATGAGTCACATTTCTGAATCTCGTTACGGGCATCCCGGTGCATGGTGGGCTGATGAACTCAAATAAGTACATTTTATTACCATCATTTATCCTATTTATTTGACTTGTTTTATTATATTATCTGTGAGAATCGATACGTTAATGTTTACTTTTGTAATTCTCAGGTAAAAACAAGTATTATGTGAAACTTGGCGATTTTGGACTAATTATGGAGCAAAACAAGCAAGAAGTTAAGAGTCTACTGAAATGTACAAGATCAAGACCATTCTGCTCCAGATACGCCGCATCCTACTTATTACTTATGGCGCATCACTATCAAGATTTCACAAGTTATAATCCAAGACGGCAAAGGACATGCGCCGCATACAAGAATGGAGTTACGCCGCATCTTCTGGCGGTGTACGAATATTCCTGAATATATTAATCTTGGACCCCACGCGAAGTTAAGTCAATGCGCCGCATCTACTTATCATATGCGCCGCATCTAGCCCTCAGACAGAAACTATAAATACCCCAAAGTCAGACGAATTTCGGAGTTCGACATTTAGCTAAACACAAAGACCGAAGAAACCCTAGGACGAATTCAGACGAAGTAGCAGCACAAGACACACCTTGAACGAAGATACAAGAGCTGTAAGAAGGTCCTGCATGTATTCAATTCATTAAGTAGTTTTGTTTTATTGTATTAGTACACTTGATGAGGCGAAAAGTGTACCGCTTTTAAGGGGTCATTTAAGCCCGAAATCGTATTTATTTGATCAAATATTGCCCTAAATCGTTCCTTTTGTCATTTTAGGTACTTTTGAGGAGAAATCTGGAAAAGGAGGCATTTTGGACGTTTTTGGAGCATTAAAGTGAAGAATACGACAAAGTCTCAAAATCGGCTGAAATTTACCTTTGACGGCGTCAGAATCATCTCTTGACGGCGTCATGCCTTGGCAAGAAAAGTTGGATGTGAAATTTACTCATGACGGGCCAGTGAGTTAGCATGAGAATTCTGACGGCGTCACGCTTTAACTAAATCAAGGGCGTCACGGCTTAAATCATAAGGGGACGGCGTCACGTTCAGGGTTAGACGGCGTCAAGCCTTGATAAGCCAGAATGGATTTTTGAAGAGCTAAAGAGGGACGGCGTCAAGAAGGTCACCCGGGAACCCTAAAAGCGGCGAGGTGACGGCGTCACAATGCATAAGGTGACGCCGTCAGATCCAAAAATCTATATATAGTTTTCTAATCTTTTGTCATAAGAGAGAGCTTAGTGTGTGGAATTTTGGGATAAAACCCTAAGACGATTTTAGCTACTTTTTCAGGGCTTCTTGCCTTGAGATCTTCCATGTTTCATTGAAAGATAAGTTATCAATTAATCATTCAATATGTCTATGTGTTGTTTGATTCTATCTTATGCTTGTCTTTTGTTTAACATGTTAGGCTAATTTTATCTTGTGTTTGCTTAGATCTAATGAAACTTAGCTATTGATTATTGGTTGTTAGTGTGTTGTTAGTTGTATTGGATGATTGTTTATCTATGTTAGGCTTAAGAAAACTGGCTAACTTCCTATTCGGTAACTTGCTTGAACGTCTTAAGAAACATGAACCAAACGCGTACTAAAGGTTTTTATGGTTGTATTTAATGCACAAGTGAATTCTAGTGATCCCATGTTAGGAGCTTCCTAGCCGGCTCGACATAGGAGTGAAGTAGAAGCTTGTAGAGTTGGGGAAGTAAGTACGCCACCCCACGAATGGTATTAAGGAATACACCCGTCATCCACGCGACTAATACACACTAATTAACCGGTAAAAGATAGTTAGGGAGTAAGGAAATCTAAGTAAACACATTTCTCTACACATAAGTTTCTCACCACATTTCATTTTTGTTATTTTATTTTATTTGCATTCGTAGTAAATTGGGTTAGTTGACTAGCAACTAATTCCGCCCACTCCTTCAAACCCGAGATTTTACTTGCTTTCATAAAATTATAAAAACATAAAAAGAATCTTCCTCAACCCTTAGACCTAATTAGAGTAGCCTTTCATACCTAACGAACACTATTCCCTGTGGAGAACGATCAATCCCCCCGTACTTACCACTACACTATACTACATCGGTCAGGTACACTGCCTGGTGGGGTTGTAAGCCTCTTGAGATCCCTCGAGAGGTAAAACCTGTTGTAAGGTTACAAAACCACGCACATCAAGTTTTTGGCGCCGCTGCCGGGGAATAGTTATTGTTTAGGTTGAATTTTTATTTCTATTAGGTCTACTCACTAGGTTCCTTTCTAGTGAGATTTTTATTTTATTTTTCTAGGTTTTCTTTAGTCTATCTATTTTCTTCGTGTCTTTGTTCGTAACCATACCATCCGACATCATGGAAGATGGTAATATCCTTAACCCCCACAACCCACCACCACAACAACCACCACCACCTCCTAGAGCCCGTACTTTAGGAGAGTATTCCCGTCCTAGCCACCATGGCTATCGAAACACCATTGAGCTCACTCAAGGAGCCAATATCACACCCTTGCGATCCGACACCATCCGGTTGGTGCAAAGTGGATGCGCATTCCATGGACTTCGTTCTGAAGATCCTAATCAACATCTCAAGGACTTTCTTAAAATCGTTGATTCTATAGACCTTGATGTTGCCACTCGAGAGACGACCCGATTGCGTCTCTTCCAATTCTCTTTGCGGGACCAAGCTAGTCAGTGGCTAGAACGTCAACCCGCAGGATCCATTACCTCTTGGGATGATCTCACCACTCGTTTCCTTGCTCAGTTTTTCCCACCGGGAAGAACTACCAAGCTAAGGAAGGATATCTTGATGTTTGAACAACGTCGAGGCGAAACCCTCTACGGGGCATGGATTCGATTCAAGGACTTACTTCAAAAAGTCCCTCACCATGGCATAAATCTATGGCTTCAAATCCAAATCTTCTATGACCATGTTGATTACCACACCAAGCGTGCCATCGATCGAGCCGCCGGGGGCAGATTGCGCGACAAAAGCGCCGAGGAATCATGGGAGATCATTGATGAGCTTGCATCCGACGATGATGAATTGTGGCAAGTCTCCCACGACGTGCGCTCGGCAGTCAAGACATATTCATCGCCCGATACCGCCAATCAAATCACTGAGGAAAGCGTTAGTGAACTTGAGAAAAGGGTTGCATATCTTATGGAAAAGCAAAAGAGACCCTTAAGTCCACAAAAAGCAACAATTAACTCAGTCTCAAGCGTTAAGCAAATACCATTGTCCGAATCGCCCCGTAGGGAAAATACTAAACCCTTCCATAAGCACGCCCCACCCAACTCACCACCTCAGGAACTTAGTCCAACATTCGAAGCTCGAATGAGAGAGTACATGTCAAAACACTCCGAACGGTTGGCAAAATTTGAGGTAGCCGTCTACAAGCAGAAGGAGGAAATGGAGGAGAAAATGGCGGAGATGATGAATCTTCTGAAAGAATACACAAATACAAAAGCCCCTGCAAAAGTGTTGGTGAGGAATGACGTTGATGTTCCTAACACTAAATTTGTCAAGGCCACCTCCGTCGTCCAAGAGGGCGGAAATGATGGAAGAGGGAAATCCATAACCATGGAAGTTAACAAAATTGACCTCATCCCACTTAATAATGGAAACACCAATGCGTACAAATGCGATTCCGACAAAGGAGAGGAGGCGCCCTCTGAGGAGCGCCAATTGGTTGAACCGCCGGTGTCACAACAAGTGAAGCATTACTTGAAGCACGAAATAAACAAGGAGACCATAAACGATTGGGTGAGAAACTATCGACGTATTCATCTACCCAACAAGAAGTCCGAGAAGGTGGAACCGGATGATAAATCTGACACATTACCCGGTGGGCAATTGTATGAATGCCTCATAGGACAAAAGTTAGTGGAAAAGAAGAAATTCTACGGGGTCTTTGAAATACCATGCAGCATTGGAAAACACAAGTATCTGGATGCGATAGCTGACCAAGGTTCCGACGTAAATTTGATGCCCTTATCCGTTTATGTTCAGTTAACCGATGAGTTGCCATCCATCACCCATACTAAACTCTCCTTTGCAAAGCATTCTTATGAGTATCCGCTAGGAATTGCAGAAGATGTGTTGGTCAACGTTGCCGGATTCCTGTATCCGGTCGACTTCATGATCATTGAGAGAAATGATATGAATATGCCAATAATCCTTGGGGCACCCTTTCTCGCTACCACTAGAGCACAAATCAATTACGAAAATAGCACCATCCAAATGAAGAAGGGGAAGAAAACAATAAACTTCCCAACGATCCCACGACATATACGAGATATTGCTCTGCAGAAAAAGATGGAGGCTAACACTAATGTAGTCCGTGGTAATGTTCGAGAGAAAATTCTTGCATGGGAGGCAAGGATTAAGAGTTATATGGAAAATGAGATTAGAGAATGTAAGGGTAGAAATAACAATTACATTGAGGCTGATGAGCAAATCAATGACCCCGTTGAATTTGCAAAAGGAGACTCAGTGCTCCTAAGGCATTCAGAAACAGAAGCACCTACTAATGAACTAAGTCCCTGGTGGTACGGACCATTCACAATTAAAGGTTTACAACAAGATGGGATAGTAAGCTTGACCAGCAAAGGAGGAGGTGAAGTGACCGCAAATGTCGAGCGATTGAGACACCACCACCATGATAACAAGGATCATATCTATCAGGGATACGTCATTATGAATGATGGAATCACGTAATGTACGTGACTTTGAGTCTAGCTACAAGACTCGTTAATAAAGAAAAGCGCTTCTTGGGAGGCAACCCAAGCTTTATTTGTTTTATTTGCTTTATGTGTTTATTTATTTGTTTGTTTGATTTTATTTGTTTCCGTATGTATGTTTAATTTTTTATTCTTATTGATTCATGTTCAAAACTAATTTGTGAAAATGCTTTATTTTGTTTTTAACTTCGTCTTAACTACATATAAAGGTATTTTGCAAAAGATAAGTGTAAGGGAAATCTAAATCGGTTTATTAGAACACATATGAACATGAATCGTAATAATAATAAATTAGCATACATATTAGTGTTTGTTTGAGTCAAATGCTTGTATCGAGTCATAATGATGTTTTGCAGGATTTCCAGGAAGTAAGGTAAAGGTTTTTCCAGAAATTTTTTGGAAACTTAAAATGAAAATTTTTGTCAGGTCATTTCTGACGGCGTCAGGGGTTATAACCTGACGGCGTCAGATTTAATTTCCAGAAATTTTTGAAAGTTTTGTTTTCATAAAAAGTTTTTATTAAAATCTCCAACTTATAATCTCCAGGAATCTGCAAAATTATCATTCCACAAGCATTATATCCTTATATATAGATTTTATCCCGCCGATGTTATGCAGGTTTTCGTGTTTGTTTTCTCAGGTTTAACAGGTTATTTTGGACAAGGAGATGTTCATGGAATCAAGCTTATGGCGATGCATTAGTCATGGAGCTTCAACATTCTCTTTGGAGGAAGATTTAACCGTGTGATTTCACTATCCAACGAGCGAATCAGGGGAGTATTTGATTTCATTCTTTTACTTTATGCTTTTACATCTTGTTATTTGAACATTGGGGACAATGTTCATCTTAAGTGTAAGGGGAGGGTAAAAGTACGATTTTAGAATACAATTGCGCTTGATTTTTGTTTGTTTAATAATAGATGTGTAATAAAACTGAGAGAAATACTTGATTAGGGTAATTTTAGTGCCAAATTTAAAATTTTTTACAACATATAGGAGTGAAACTTTGATCTTAATGAGCGTCTCATGGATAGGAGTTATATGACTAGCACAAAAACCGTACCACTAAAAAATTTTCCACCCCAAATATGTGAGGTTCGCCCCTAGAATTGGTAGGAAAAGCATTTATGCTATGATGTGTGTACCGGTAGCACTTAGATTCTAGAACTTGCGTTAGGACCATTCCAAGGCCACAAGTGAGACTACATTCGTGTAGTTAGATTTACTACATGATAAGAGGCATTAGGATTAACCCATTGTTTTACACCTGTGTTTTTGTTATAATTACTTTGGCTACATTGGTCAAGTAATTCTCCCACACCCTTTGCGTTGTACTCATTTTTAGTACACGATACCCCTAGTACACCCCTCAGAGCCTATCTTTTCGTTTCGACCTTTAAGCATCTTACTTAAAGGAAGAATTTGTTACACCCCACTAAAATGTACACCCAAATCGCCTTAGCCTACCTTGTATGCACTCATCTTTAGTGCATTATTGTTACAACATTTGTTTAAACCCAAGTTAATTATCTAGTTGATTACATGGTTGCTAAGTCGAGTCATATCCTTGTACATATTGTTTTGGGACGATTGGGACTCATGGGTAAAGTACTAGTATAATGGAGTAATGGGGAAGAACATCATTTATTACCCCCATATGTGCTAAATGTTTTAAAAGTACTCCAAGTTTTTCAATTATCTTAATTCGAGTCATTAGATTAGTATTTGTAAAGTTATGTAAAAATTCAAGTGTAAGGGGAATGCAATGCCCCTATGATGTATTATTTTGGATGGTAGGGCAAGAGTGTATGAAAAAAAAAAAAAAAAAAAAAAAAAAAAAAAAAAAAAAAAATCAAGAAAAACACAAAAAAAATGAGAAAATGAAAAATAGAAAAAAACATACGGACTACCATCCCGTTTCATTTTATGTTTATCTTTATGTTTTTGTTATTTTGTTATTTTGTTTTTAGCTTAAGATCGAGTCGAGTCTTGGCTTAGCAACATTGTATAGTACATGTAATTGACCAAGATCTTTAACTCGCCACCAGTAAAATATCCCGTATCCAACAAAACCGTGTTTTCCTTTTCCCTACACCTAACATTATAACCCATTTTAAAAGCCCTCTTTGATAGTTTATCTTAGGTGCTTACGCCTAGTGGAGGAGGTTTTCGATCCTTTCCCAAGCCTATGGTAATCTATTTGCTATGACAGGTAGTGAGAGATATTTTCCGTTTTCATTTATGAGATTTATTTTGATGACACTTGAGAGATGTGAGTATCTAAACACTACTTGTGAGGTGCTAGTATGTAATCTCCGTGCTTATTATGATTGAAGTGGAACGATTATTTGTTGTAATTACTTTTATGTTTGCATTAAATGACCCCTAACTTGTATTTTGATTAGAATAAAAGCGCATTTGCTTGAGGACAAGCAAATCTCAAGTGTAAGGGTATTTGATGAGGCGAAAAGTGTACCGCTTTTAAGGGGTCATTTAAGCCCGAAATCGTATTTATTTGATCAAATATTGCCCTAAATCGTTCCTTTTGTCATTTTAGGTACTTTTGAGGAGAAATCTGGAAAATGAGGCATTTTGGACGTTTTTGGAGCATTAAAGTGAAGAATACGACAAAGTCTCAAAATCGGCTGAAATTTACCTTTGACGGCGTCAGAATCATCTCTTGACGGCGTCATGCCTTGGCAAGAAAAGTTGGATGTGAAATTTACTCATGACGGGCCAGTGAGTTAGCATGAGAATTCTGGCGGCGTCACGCTTTAACTAAATCAAGGGCGTCACGGCTTAAATCATAAGGGGACGGCGTCACGTTCAGGGTTAGACGGCGTCAAGCCTTGATAAGCCAGAATGGATTTTTGAAGAGCTAAAGAGGGACGGCGTCAAGAAGGTCACCCGGGAACCCTAAAAGCGGCGAGGTGACGGCGTCACAATGCATAAGGTGACGCCGTCAGATCCAAAAATCTATATATAGTTTTCTAATCTTTTGTCATAAGAGAGAGCTTAGTGTGTGGAATTTTGGGATAAAACCCTAAGACGATTTTAGCTACTTTTTCAGGGCTTCTTGCCTTGAGATCTTCCATGTTTCATTGAAAGATAAGTTATCAATTAATCATTCAATATGTCTATGTGTTGTTTGATTCTATCTTATGCTTGTCTTTTGTTTAACATGTTAGGCTAATTTTATCTTGTGTTTGCTTAGATCTAATGAAACTTAGCTATTGATTATTGGTTGTTAGTGTGTTGTTAGTTGTATTGGATGATTGTTTATCTATGTTAGGCTTAAGAAAACTGGCTAACTTCCTATTCGGTAACTTGCTTGAACGTCTTAAGAAACATGAACCAAACGCGTACTAAAGGTTTTTATGGTTGTATTTAATGCACAAGTGAATTCTAGTGATCCCATGTTAGGAGCTTCCTAGCCGGCTCGACATAGGAGTGAAGTAGGAGCTTGTAGAGTTGGGGAAGTAAGTACGCCACCCCACGAATGGTATTAAGGAATACACCCGTCATCCACGCGACTAATACACACTAATTAACCGGTAAAAGATAGTTAGGGAGTAAGGAAATCTAAGTAAACACATTTCTCTACACATAAGTTTCTCACCACATTTCATTTTTGTTATTTTATTTTATTTGCATTCGTAGTAAATTGGGTTAGTTGACTAGCAACTAATTCCGCCCACTCCTTCAAACCCGAGATTTTACTTGCTTTCATAAAATTATAAAAACATAAAAAGAATCTTCCTCAACCCTTAGACCTAATTAGAGTAGCCTTTCATACCTAACGAACACTATTCCCTGTGGAGAACGATCAATCCCCCCGTACTTACCACTACACTATACTACATCGGTCAGGTACACTGCCTGGTGGGGTTGTAAGCCTCTTGAGATCCCTCGAGAGGTAAAACCTGTTGTAAGGTTACAAAACCACGCACATCAACACTTTAATTTATCAGGATTGATGGGCTTGTGTCATTGATTTAATCATGCACTTCAACTCCCCTTAAAATTGCTTTCCCATTAATTAAAGTTTATATGTTGATGTCTTTGGTGACTTTTATTAGTGCATTGATAACCTTTGTGTCTAGCTGAGCATTGATCGGGTCGCCATGCCTCTGTCCTCGCCTATTTATTTTATCGCCTATGCATTCTATCGTCTGTAGAAAAGTAGGAAGAAAGGTAAATAGGATAGACATAAGTAATCATTAAGGGTTTACTCGCCGATAAGATTAGAGCCAACGAGAAAGGGTTAATTACATACACTTCATATAAAACTAGCAATAAAACAAGTGACAAGCTATTTAACTATCAGGACAGGTCTTCTTATTGTCTCAAGTATCTATCTGTGTACGTGTGTGCTAATCGCTGATTCGTGCCTATTAGTTTAGTTTATATTTAATCATAACCAAACCGTGCCAGTCTCTCAGGCTGAAACCCCCTTGCGTTAGATTAGGTTGTATAGCTAACTTAAGATATTAAAATACTGATTAGAATAACTAGATAATACGTTCCACTCTTAGTGATCGACACTCTACTTACCATTATATTCATACTGACCGGGTACACTGCTCGTTAAAGTGTGTGTTATTGATAAGTCGGCTAAATATAAATTTAAAACTTGAATACTGCTAAAACCACAACGACATACCGTGGGTATAATAATTAGAGCAATACACACGCACATCAAGTTTTTGGCGCCGTTGCCGGGGAGTGAATTGTTATTATCTGTTAATTTGATTAGTATTTTAATTAGGTTTTTCTTTTTAATTTTTATTCTAACCGCTAACTCTGTTATATATTAGTTAATTTGCATTCATTGTATTATTTTGCATATTTTTTGTTTTGTGTGTTTTTATTTTCTTTAATTTTGTTTCTTTTCGTTTGTTTTATTTTTGTTTTTCTTTTTTTATTTTCTGTATTCTGCTATCGTTGTACTGAGCTAATTCAAACGATACGGCGCATCTATTTTCATAGATACGGCGTATTGCGTTTAATTTTTTATAAAATACAACGCGTTTAATAAATTCGATACGACGCATCTTTCCCCAAGATACGGCGTATTCTGTTTTTAATAAGAAATTTTTCTAAACGATAACGCCATACGATGCATCTGCTTTAGCAGATACGGCGTATCTATTATTTTAAATTAAAAACAGTTTTTGAATTATTAAACAGATACGACGCATTGATCTTGATCGATACGGCGCATCTTCTGAATCAAAAATCTTGTATTTTGAAACGTAACGAAAATACGGCGCATTAACTTTTGTTAATACGACGCATTTAATTTTAAATTAGATACGTTGATTTTTGATAATTAAAACTGATACGACGCATTCTAAATTCTAAGCGGCGTATCTATTTTCTGAATATTAGTCTGATTAAATTTTAACGATTATAAGATATGGCGTATCCAACTTTTTGGATACGGCGCATCATCTGCAGATATCAATTATTTTTATTCTTATATCCGTTTCTAAATTCATTAATTTCTCTTCTAGCGAACAAATCCTACTTACGATTTTACCTATGATGACAGGTTTTGCTATGGAAGACATGTCAGTGAACGGATATCTTGCCAAGGAGCTCTTGCTTTCGAATTCATTCGAAGTGGAAGTTTTAGAAGATGTCAACTTTAATGTGCTCATGATTAATGCCGATTTATTCTCTTGGGAGACCCCTCTTGAAGCTACTTATAAGGAATTCAAACGCTTATGCAATATTGAAGGAGGGATATTCTCTTATGATTTACTAATGAGCTACACTGAAGATGAACTGTTACTCTTATGGCCCATCATTGAATCTAAAGGATTAACTTGGACTACTATCGTAGAAAAAGATGGGAAATTCCAAATTGAATACATGAACTCATCAAGTGCAGTCAACAAATCAAGCAACAAAAGCTATGGAGTCCGACCTATACAAACTTCTTATATGCCTTATTCCGAACAGTATTGGGGATTTGATGAAAGCTATCTGGATAACGAAAGAATGTATGCTGAATCGGAGATACTATTTCATGGAAAGTTGGTAAGGTTGATGGATATCTCTTTGGAAGAGTGGCTTGAACTTAAATACGGTAATCCCAAATTTGCTCCTATGAATGAAGTCAAACGGATTGTGACTTCATGGTTGACACGAAGTTTTAAAGGACAATTTAATGAGTTCATGGAGATGCAGTCAGAATGTTGAGGATGATCCTTATAATTCGGATATAGAAGTTGAGATGCCTAGAGAAGCACTTGAGATACTTGGGAAAATGTTAGGGTTAGATTGTACTAAAACACATGATGAGGATATAGGTGATTTTGACATAGGGAATGATGAGGTAAGTAACATAAGCCCACCAAGTACCCCACAGGTCCTACCATCATTTGAGGCACACACACCACCTATGACTTACCCGAAAGAAGTAGAAGAGACTATAGGAACCCCAATAGAGGTAGAGCCCTTGGACCAAACAAAACTAGAAGAAATAGGTTTGAATACTTGTAGTCATAACCTTTCTTTTAGTTCTATGGAAGTTCCTAGTTTTGATGAACCGGAGCCTAAACCAAAACCGTTACCTAATCTTCCATCCTTAGATGTGAACTTAGGAATTGAATTAGGTCCCGACCCACCCATCAAACCATATAGTCCGGGTAGTTTTATATTGAAGGTAGTAGACTCTAAGCCTTGTAGAGAGGAAGCT
This sequence comes from Artemisia tridentata subsp. tridentata, assembly GCA_021014915.2. Classification (NCBI taxonomy): domain Eukaryota; kingdom Viridiplantae; phylum Streptophyta; class Magnoliopsida; order Asterales; family Asteraceae; genus Artemisia; species Artemisia tridentata. The sequence goes on from CP139504.1 coordinate 8,914,776, forward strand.
GACATAGGAGTAAACCATAACCTTTCATACTTACATCACCCATTCATGATTAATCACAAGAAACACTATGGGTTTAAACCGGGTTTATTAGGTCAAGATGGATTCCCAACTAGGAGTCTCTCGAAGTTGATAGAAGATGATCCCTTTCTAGGAGAAAACTTCAATTCACCCATTGACCCAATTGAACTAAGTAAGGTTATGATGATTGGATCCCACATCTTTGAGCATATAATTCATCCACCACTCTTTCCTCACGTGGCATACTCATACCGAGTCGGTGTGTATCGCTACTATCACCCGCACTTAACCCTAAGTGTAGGGAAAACCTCCCCTATTTTCGTTAAATAAGGGTAGAGTCAGGCTCATGACTCGAACAAAAACAAGCGCTTCTTGGGAGGCAACCCAAGTTTTATTTGTTTTGTGTGTTTATTTATTTGTTTGTCTGATTTTATTTATTTCCGTATGTGTGTTTAATTTTTATTATTATTGATTCATGTTCAAAACTAAATTGTGAAAATGCTTTATGTTGTTTTTAACTTCGTCTTAACTACATATAAAGGTATTTTGCAAAAGTTAAGTGTAAGGGAAATCTAAATCGGTTTATTAGAACACAAATTAACATGAATCGTAATAATAATAAATTAGCATACATATTCGTATTTGTTTGAGTCAAATGCTTGTATCGAGTCATAATGATGTTTTGCAGGATTTCCAGGAAGTAAGGTAAAGGTTTTTCCAGAAATTTTCCGGAAACTTAAAATGAAAATTTTTGTCAGGTCATTTCTGACGGCGTCATGGTTTATAACCTGACGGCGTCAGATTTAATTTTCAGAAATTTTTGAAAGTTTTGTTTTTTAAAAAAGTTTTTATTAAATCTCCAACTTATAATCTCCAGGAATCTGCAAAATTATCATTCCACAAGCATTATATCCTTATATATAGATTTATCCCGCCGATGTTATGCAAGTTTTCGTGTTTGTTTTCTCAGGTTTAACAGGTTATTTTGGACAAGGAGATGTTTATGGAATCAAGCTTATGGCGATGCATTAGTCATGGAGCTTCAACATTCTCTTTGGAGGAAGATTTAACCGTGTAATTTCATTATCCACCGAGCGAATCAGGGGAGTATTTGATTTCATTCTTTTACCTTATTTACTTTTACATCTTGTTATTTGAACATTGGGTACAATGTTCATCTTAAGTGTAAGGGGAGGGTAAAAGTACGATTTTAGAGAATGCCATTGCGCTTGATTTTTGTTTGTTTAATAGTAGATGTGTAATAAAACTGAGATAAATACCTGTTAGGGCAATTTTAGTGCCAAATTTAAAATTTTTTACAACATATAGGAGTGAAACTTTGATCTTAATGAGCGTCTCACGGATAGGAGTTATATGACTAGCACAAAAACTGTACCACTAAAAAATTTTCCACCCCAAATATGTGAGGTTCGCCCCTAGAATTGGTAGGAAAAGCATTTATGCTATGATGTGTGTACCGGTAGCACTTAGATTCTAGAACTTGCGTTAGGACCATTCCAAGGCCACAAGTGAGACTACATTCGTGTAGTTAGATTTACTACATGATAAGAGGCATTAGGATTAACCCATTGTTTTACACCTGTGTTTTTGTTATAATTACATTAGCTACATTGGTCAAGTAATTCTCCCACACCCTTTGCGTTGTACTCATTTTTAGTACACGATACCCCTAGTACACCCCTCAGAGCCTATCTTTTCGTTTCGACCTTTAAGCATTTTACTTAAAGGAAGAATTTGTTACACCCCACTAAAATGTAAACCCAAATCGCCTTAGCCTACCTTGTGTGCACTCATTTTTAGTGCATTATTGTGACAACATTTGTTTAAACCCAAGTTAATTATCTAGTTGATTACATGGTTGCTAAGTCGAGTCATATCCTTGTACATATTGTTTTGGGACGATTGGGACTCATGGGTGAAGTACTAGTGTAATGGAGTAATGGGGAAGAACATCATTTATTACCCCCATATGTGCTAAATATTTTAAAAGTACTCCAAGTGTTTTGATTATCTTAATTCGAGTCATTAGAATAGTAATTTGTAAAGTTATGTAAAAGTTCAAGTGTAAGGGGATGCAACGCCCCTATGATGTATTATTTTGGATGGTAGGGCAAAAGTGTATGCAAAAAAAAAAAAAAAAAAAAAAAAAAAAACGAAAAAATCAAGAAAAATACAAAAAAAATGAGAAAAAGAAAAGTAGAAAAAAACATACGGACTACCATCCCGTTTCATTTTATGTTTATTTTATGTTTTTGTTATTTTGCTTTTAGCTTAAGATTGAGTCGAGTCTTTGCTTAGCAACATTGTATAGTACATGTAATTGATCAAGATTTTTAACTCGCCACCAGTAAAATATCCCTTATCCAACAAAACCGTGTTTTCCTTTTCCCTACACCTAACGTTATAACCCATGTAAAAGCCCTCTTTGATAGTTTATCTTTGGTGCTTACGCCTAGTGGAGGAGGTTTTCGATCCTTTCCCAAGCCTATGGTAATCTATTTGCTATGACAGGTAGTGAGAGATATTATCCGTTTTCATTTATGAGATTTATTTTGATGACACTTGAGAGATGTGAGTATCTAAACACTACTTGTGAGGTGCTAGTATGTAATCTCCGTGCTTATTATGATTGAAGTGGAACGATTATTTGTTGTAATTACTTTTATGTTAGCATTAAATGACCCCTAACTTGTATTTTGATTAGAATAAAAGCGCATTTGCTTGAGGACAAGCAAATCTCAAGTGTAAGGGTATTTGATGAAGCGAAAAGTGTACCGCTTTTAAGGGGTCATTTAAGCCCTAAATCGTATTTATTTGATCAAATATCGCCCTAAATCGTTCCTTTTGTCATTTTAGGTACTTTTGAGGAGAAATCTGGAAAAGGAGGCATTTTGGACGTTTTTGGAGCATAAAAGTGAAGAAAACGACAAAGTCTCAAAATCGGCTGAAAGTTACCTTTGACGGCGTCACAATTTACTCTGGACGGCGTAATGCCTTGGCAAGAAAAGGTGGACGTGAAATTTACTCATGATAAGCCAGTGAAAATAGCATGTGAATTCTGACGGCGTCACGCTTTAACTTGATCAAGGGCGTCACGGCTTAAATCAAAGAGGGACGGCGTCACGTTCAAGGTTAGACGGCGTCAAGCCTTGATAAGCCAGAATGGATTTTTGAAGAGCTAAAGAGGGACGGCGTCAAGAAGGTCATCCGGGAACCCTAGAAGCGGCGAGGTGACGGCGTCACACTCCATAAGGTGACGCCGTCAGATCCAAAAATCTATATATAGTTTTCTAATTTTTTGTCATTAGAGGAGAGCTTAGTGTGTGGAATTTTGGGAGAAAACCCTAAGACGATTTTAGCTTCTTTTTCAAGGCTTTTTGCCTTGAGATCTTTCATGTTACATTGAAGATAAGTTATCAATTGATCATTCAATATGTCTATGTGTTGTTTGATTTTATCTTATTCTTGTCTTTTGATTAACATGTTAGGCTAAATTTATCTTATGTTTGCTTAGATCTAATGAAACCTAGCTATTGATTATTGGTTATTAGTGTGTTATTAGTTGTATTGGATGATTGTTTATCTATGTTAGGCTTAAGAAAACTGGCTAACTTCCTATTCGGTAACTTGCTTGAACGTCTTAAGAAACATGAACCAAATGCGTACTAAAGGTTTTTATGGTTGTATTTAATGCACAAGCGAATTCTAGTGATCCCATGTTAGGAGCTTCCTAGCCGGCTCGACATAGGAGTGAAGTAGGAGCTTGTAGAGTTGGGGAAGTAAGTACGCCACCCCACGAATGGTATTAAGGAATACACCCGTCATCCACGCGACTAATACACACTAATTAACCGGTAAAAGATAGTTAGGGAGTAAGGAAATCTAAGTAAACACATTTCTCTACACATAAGTTTCTCACCAACTTTTTATTTTTGTTATTTTATTTTATTTGCATTCGTAGTAATTTGGGTTAGTTGACTAGCAACTAATTCCGCCCACTCCTTCAAACCCGAGATTTTACTTGCTTTCATAAAAATTATAAAAACATAAAAAGAATCTTCCTCAACCCTTAGACCTAATTAGAGTAGTCTTTCACACCTAACGAACACTATTCCCTGTGGAGAACGATCAATCCCCCGTACTTACCACTACACTATACTACATCGGTCAGGTACACTGCCTGGTGGGGTTGTAAGCCTCTTGAGATCCCTCGAGAGGTAAAACCTGTTGTAAGGTTGCAAAACCCACGCATCATAGGTACAAATTCTTTCCTCGTGTCATAAGATCTCACTAAAACAGCGAGACTTATTCGTCAAAAATCAAAATGGGACAGAAAACAGTCCCAGCAGATCACGGCTCCACTAAATGTGGCACGGCACCGTTAAATTTAACTATACCGTGGAACCGTGCATCTGGAACATTCAGGATTTCAGTCCCCTTTTTCCACATTACTCATCACAAACCCTCTCAATCTCAGCAACTGCTGTCATAACCTAACCTCACAACCCAAAACTCAATTACACCTCTTCAAGATCATATTCAAGACATTGATTTCAAGATCTTCAATCATTTTACCATTTTCTATATAAGTTGTAAGTTATCTTACTCTAATTTATTTCTAACTTTGAGTCTAGGGTTTGTTCATTGATGAAAATTGAATTGGGGATTTTCACCTTTTTCTAGGAATGTTTCAAAATTAGAAGTCATCAACACTAAAACACCCCAATTCTATCAATTTTAAAATCTCACAAGATTAGGATCATGAAATTGTTCTTTTTCATGCATTGTTGATGCAAACTAAAAACACTTTCTCATGCATTCATGATCTCACAAATATTATTCGAATTACATAATCAATATGTACTTTTCGACATATTTGTTTGAGCTAAAAGTGAAATCAGGAGTGTTTGGGTAATCTCATTATTTTTCTTTTGAGTCGAGATTATCGCACCTCCACATAGTCTGCATATAGGCACACACTAGGCACGTGTTGTATGCAACTGGTTTTTGTTCTAAATTTTTCTTAAAATTTTCTTATAGGACACAAAAATGTCTCATGAATATGATTTTGATCATCTCCTAACCGATACCTATACACCCGAAATCTCACATGAACCCACTACACCCGGTAACCACATTCGTGCCTATGTCAATCTTGAAACCCGTCAGTTTCATGAAGGCCGTGTCGTTGATCCATCCCTAGTTTACCACCGGGACATCAACACTTCCTTTAGAGCTATAGGATTCGATTGTCTACTCCACATTAACGAGTACATTTGTCCTCGCTTTGTGTTGGAGTTCTTCCGACAAGTTGAACTCGTACGTAACGAGGATCAATCCTTGTCACTTTGGTTTTGGGTCAAAAACTTCAAATACGTTCTAACTCTTGAGCAATTTGCTCAAATCCTTAGAATACCCAATCATGGGCAATGTGCCTATACTGAAGATTGGTGTCTTGAGTCTCTCTTTCACTATCGTGAGGAGAATTGTCCATACTGTTCGTACATACCCTCTCCAACCGAACTAACCAAAATCATCCGTACTCACCCTCACCCTCATCCAACGAAAATTCGTTTGGAAGAAGTGCGTCATGAACTACTTTCTTGGGCAGTCATCCTGCGAGAAAATGTTCTAAGTCTCACAGGAAATCATGAGCAACTCCCGGCGTGTTGTGCTCATATGATTTACTGTCTCTTAACCCAACAACCTTACAATCTTGCTTACTTCTTCGCTAAGCGAATTGTTCATCTCAAGGGTAACAAGAATAAATTGATACCCTATGGGATGTTCCTAACCCGTCTCTATCATCACTTCATGACCTTTCACCCTTACCTTCATGGTCCTCAATACTCCCTCTTCACACCTGTCATGAAACCCATAACCGAGTCATATGTCTCAACCATCCTCATTTCCGAATTCACCACCCACTATGCACCCTTTGATGATCCTAATCATGAGAATGAGACAAATACTCAAGACGAGAGTGTGACAAGAAGGGGGAATGCTCAAGTCATAAGTAGTTAGGAAGAGATTTATGTCTCTCACTAGAGTTTATTACTAATAGATAATTTTAGGAATTAATGTTCAAATTATCTTACATGCTTACATGAATATTCTATGTGATACTTGAATGATATTTTATCTTGTCCTTTTATGCTTGCATGCTTATGATTATTTAAGAACATTGCATGATCATCCTTATGTGCTAGATGTAGCATTGTATGGATATATTAGGAAAATAAGTACCTAGTGAGTTGAGGCACTCTCATTTCCAAGAATTAGTTTCCCTAGAAAATTCCCCCTAGCTGCCCAAAACTAGCCTGCAAAGAAATTTTCGTGCCAACAGTGTCACGGCACCACTAAATAGGGACGGCACCGTTAAATTTAACGGTACCGTGGGGTATTTAACGGAGCCGTGGCCCTGTATAACGGATTTTTCCTATTGCTCCTACTTCCCTATCACCCTAACCTCAAACCTGCAAACCTTGCACCCTCACATACACCCTAAGATTCCCTTGCTACCTCCTAACACCCTTCATTTCACTTTAATTCAAATTTCACCTCACTTGCCTATATAAGGCCACATCCTTGCAAGCTTACCTTGCTCATCATCTTCAACCTCCCATCACACAAACACCATGTCCTCCACACATGGTTCAACCTCTCAAATCTCCAAGAAACCTAGGATAACCGTAAAACCACCCTCAAAACCACTCTTTGTGGATCTCACAAGAGATGATGAAGCTATGACACCACCTTCCCAAGCCACTCCATACTCACCATCACCACCTTATGCACCATCTAAAACATCATTTACCTACACAACATCTTCATCATCCTATTACACTACATCATCAATGGAGTACACACCATCCCCCTTCACCCCATTGGATAATGCCATGCCAATTTCACCTACAACAAACCTACCACAATCACCATCTCCTATCATGGCACAACCCAACCAACCACATCCCTTTGAGTTACATAGTGCTAATTGCCTATGTTGTCTCCATAACCGTAATCTCATCTACTTCTTAAGAGACGAGATTCATTTCATGTTCTACTTTATAGAACATCTCTTGACACCTCCACCACCTCAAATGGGGCCCCAATCTCCACCACCTCCTAACCAAAACAACTAAACACTTGCTTGTTTAGTCCTCCACAATAAACTCTTAGGACCCCTCTTGGAAATGAAGCTTGCCTCTAGTCATTAGGAATTTAGGCTTCTTGTTATCTTTCTTTGTGCTTTCTATGTAGTCATACATTACTATGACACTTGTTTGTTTTATGAATGAATGTTTTTATGTGGAGGTTTTCCTTTTAAGGGATTGGTTATTTGTCACAATATGCTACTTGTTAGATATTGTATATTTGTCGTCTAACTTTGTTTTGTAGCACGATTCATTGCTCGATTCCTTGGTATTCTCCAAATGAGGGGGAGCATACATCAAGGGGGAGCCTACACAAAATTAACGTTAACAAGTTTTTAATCGGAAGATCACTAGTTAAAATTAACGTTAACAAGGTGTTATCATTCCTCTTCATTAGCAAGAGAAGAACACAAGTATCCAAGTAGATACAAGGTGTTGTTATTCCTCTTTATTAGCAAGAGAAGAACTCAAGATCTTCACGAAGACGAGAGTTGTAGTGGGTAGGTTTTGTAACACTTGTTACATTCTTGTTGTGTCTTAGCATACATCAAGTTTATTTCCTTTTTGTGAGTGTGAGTGAAGATCATTGTGATCTTAAGAGATAGTGAAGATCTCTTGAAGCCATTGGGCTTGTGTGTGAGTAGTCAAAGGATCTAGAGTAGTTAGATTGAGTAGAGTGAAGTGAGAGTTGATCTTAGTGATCGTGTTGAAATCGTGGTGATCTCTTGTAGCCATTAGGGTTTGTGTGATTGGTCACGTGGACCTTGGTAGATTGGTGCTAGCTAAGATTAGCACTCGACATTTAGCTTAGTGTCGGTAATAGGATAAGCGACGTGTACGGTTTTCTCCGCCTGAAGGGAGGTTGTTGTTATAGTGCTTGAAACTCTCGAGTGTGGTACTCGGGGAGTGGAGTAGGGCGAAGAAGAGCTTCGTAGCCGAACCACTATAAATCCTTTGTCTCGGTTTGATCTTTCCAACTCTACTATTTACTTTCATTATTTTATATTTGTTAGTTTAGTGTGTAGTTCATATTGGTGTTGATTGATTACATATAGAGTTCGAATCAAAGTTTCCAATAACCAACTTTTAAAACAAGATTTTTAAAAGAATTTAAAATCGGTAAACTATTCAACCCCCCTTCTAGTTTCCCACATGCAAGTTAGGGTTTGTTTGAACCCTAGGCCTCGTCTATGGCATGTTCTTTTCGTTTTGGATTTCAATCTGATCCTTTTTTAGGGGTAGCTGATGTGGAAACTAATCAGGCCATAGTGGTTATTAGTGTGCTTTTGATGATCGCATGTTGATCGGGTTTGCTGGACACTACAAGAAAACCAAGAATGGGCGACAAGCATGCCGCCAACGACATAATGTCGTCGGCATCATTCACTAAACGACAAAAAAATGGCTTGACCGAGCCAAGGGTGCGTTGAATTTTTGATTTGGTAAAATCCCGACGACAAGTCGACGGGACAATATTGAGAAGTTTGACTTTCCTAAACTTAGTGAAAAAAATGTGCGGGAATTTTGCCTCCCAATATATTTTCGACGACATGTCGTCGGTGAAATATAAACACAAACAATAATTGTAATTAGCGCTTGATTAGCGTTTGATTAAACTTTATTTTGGCATTATTGTTATCTTCCCGACGACATGACGTCGGGATTTATTTAGGTCAAACTTTTGGCTTCTCCCGCGTGTAAATAATAGCGTATAATTGGGCGGGGTTTTTTCCCGCCGTTATATTCCCGGTGACATGTCGACGGGATTTTATTCCCATACACATTATATACACTCTTATCCTGAAAACCACTTAACCTCACAACCTCTTATCTTCACACCAATCTCAGGTTATCTTATCTTCAAAACCACTCAGCCTCACAACCTCTTATCTTCACACCATTTCAAAACCTGAGATGCAGCGATATAATCATTTTATGTGTAATTGTGGAGCAGGAAATATAAAAAAAAGAAAATCACATCAATGAGATACATTTGGATGGGAATATTATGCATGTCCTCTTTCGAAGGTGAACAATTATACATTTCTTATTTATGTAAAAAAAGAAAATCACATCAATGAGATACATTTATGTTCATTATTTAATATTGTCCCGACGACGTGTCGTCGGGACAATATTGTCGAACCACAAAAACGTTTGATCGGAAAATCATGTGGGTCCCACTTTGTCGTCGGAGTTGTTTGTCGGGAACTTCCATGCCGACAGGGCATTATCGACAAGTTGCTGCTGACGACATGACGTCGACACCTCATTATGCCGACGTCATGACGTCGGCAACATGTGAAAAAAGTCGCCTGTGATTCGCCTGTTTGTACTAGTGGGAGCATTGATGATGTTTTTTTATCTTCATGTGATATGAGGTGTTGCGGATCTGTATGTATGTTAATACATGCAGATTGCATGGTGTCGAAGCATGCATGTTTCTTGGTTGGTTATGTAGGTTAGGGTTAGTCTATAACCCTATTTCGGTTTGATATTTGTTCTGTTCAGCGATTGCGTTACATTGTCATCATATAATGGTATTGGCTGCCGGAGTGGAACTGCTATGGTTTATGGACGTTAGGGTGTTTCACCCTATTGCTTACCGAGCTGCTGTTTGGATTAACTCTCATCTTATGATCCTTGCGGTTTGGTATATTGGAAGTTAGGGTTTCTATAAATCCTATTATTTGATTATGCGATCTGAATTGCATTGAGTTACATGAAAGATTTGGGCAATATACTTACTATTTCAGCTGCAGTTGATCGTATTTTGTGTTGGGGCTGTTTTTGTGTCACTTTGGATCATTACACCCCATGATTGTTACTTTATTGCAAGTGTGGTATACATTGTTATTATGCGTACCATATTTGAATTTTGTGGATAGTTGTTGAAGGCTTATTACGGGTTTGGAAGCTTTTTATATGAAGCGTTTCATACTTGTAGATGGGAGCTTTTTCAAGTACGTTTATTTTTTCGTGTAAGTTCAAGTTCTATGTGGATTCAATACGTGCCTCATGGATGATTTTTACTACCGGGTGGTTTTCTGGATCGCATGGAAGTTGATTTCAGTTTCTATGATGACTATGACTAAGAGTTACTTAAGTGATGCAAGCTTCTAATTCTCATTTTCATATTCACTTGTATAGTCATTATAGGTTGTAAGTTTAATTTGTAAGTTATAAGAGTGGCATGTCATTCTTATATAGTGATTTGGTTTGTTAACCATTGCATGTAAGTGCCCATGTAACGGGCTGAGATATGGGACTTCACCCATATCCTTTGTACTTAAACATTTTGGGTTAATACATTTTACTAGAGTGCAGGATTACTCCCCTTTACCCAAAAAAAAAGAGAAGCAAAGCATAAAAAGTACCCAAAAAAAAAAAAAAAATCGATTTAGCGTACCTCACTACTACAAAAAAGACCTTTAAACCGGTTAAAAACGGCTTTTAAACCAGTTACACGGGGGGTCTAAATGGGGGGAGGTCTAAAAGGTATTGAACAAAAAACCCGGTTTACGCACCGGTCTAAAAGATGGGTTTTAAGACCGGTTCATTTGCATATAAAGACCGGTTCACGCACCGGTCTAAAAAAGGTATTTAAGACCGGTTGTTATGATATAAACCGGTCTTTATGTGGCTTTTTTAAAATAAAAAAAATGGGTTGTTTGGGATTGCTCATAAACTTTTTAAGCAGTTTTAATAAGCAATCCCAAACATTTACTAGAATCAGGTTGAGACCTGTTAGACCTTAGTGCGCAATCCTTGTTCGGCTACTACCATCAATATTGTCCACCTAACAATAAATTACACAATCTCGTACCCAGATATGTAAAGTGCCAAGCGATTCAAAACATCAAACCAACAAGGATGCTGCTCCAACTTGAATCAAAGAAAACCAAGATAAAACAATACACTTATGAACACCAACCAAGCCTGTACATATTATAAGAATGTAAATTCGACAACCAGTTCCACATCCATAAATCGGATTACAACGATAAGCAACAGTACAAAAAGTATTCGCACAAATTACCCACAATTAAACCTTGCTTAAGCATTTCAAATACTATAACGTTGCTTATCATCCATCATTCAAAAAACAAAAACTCTTTACACTATCGAAAATAGAGTGCCACTGAGATTTGGGTGGTCACTCAACAGCGTATAAACACTAAACCCTTAACATGACAAGAACATACCATTTAGATTCAGTAGAGGTTCTTCATGGATTTGTGATCTTTCTCGTGTCTTTCCTAATGTTCTTCCAAGCTTCTGTGTCAAGAGCATGACAGTGACCACCACCTCCATACCATGTCTTGCAAGGTGCAGCAACATCACACACATAACAGTAGCACTGCAGTTAACAATAAATAGCATAAGGACTAAGAAAACCTCAATCCTAAAAGCTTCAAAAGAGTTTTAATTCATTATCAGTTTAAGAGGTGTTTCACGCTGCTTGTTAGAACTTCTTTTGCTTATAAAAATGAACAATTTGAGGTCGATTATTGTATTGCTTATTTCAGCTTAAAAAAAAACGCAGTTTAATTAATCAATCCCAAACATCCATAGAAATACTACTGCATATGTCGTACAAACACTTCTAATAAGCTATCCAACCACCCCCTAAGTGTTTTGCAAATAAAACTGAGCAAACTTAAAGTGAGGAACAGAAGACAAAAGAAAGATAAGAACCTTCAAAGTCTTCATCGTCATCAAAATCGAAGTCTTCATCTTCTTCATCAGATTCTTTAAATAACCATTTTACAAACAGATAACAGATGGATTCATATGTCAATCAGCCCAAAATTTTGATGTGTACTTAAACCTTCTATAATCATAGCTATAAGCACTATGTTGTAACAGATTATTTGTTTTATCGTAGCGTGACTGACACACAAGAACAAATAAAACTTTTTTCTTCCCTTATATTATAGTAAAAGTAAATGTACTACAATCACAGGGGCAATTTTTAACCATTTAGTCATCACCCAACCCACCTATATTGTCGCCCCTAGTTTAGAAGTCTCATACTCGATATTTTTCCAAATGATCTACCATCAAAAGTGAGAAGCCACCAAAAGCAGTGAAAAACTTTAGTCTAAACTTTCATAGCATTCAGCATTCACTCGCAGAAACAGCAACAAGATGAATACCTTACCACGGTTTCAAACCACTGTCTGCCATTTAGTTTCTTTTCTTTGGTCGAAGCAAGTGCTGATTCCGGCATCAACCTGAAAGCCGAGAAGAAAAGCGAGTATTCATAAGTAGCCCAAATTAATGAAAGATATTGACCACTCTATGGTATGACATCAAACACATCAATTGCTAAATAAAACTTTGATATATAATCTGTGTATGAGACTGAGGTAGTAAAATAATGGTAACGGGGTCGGTTCCAACTGAAACTGGTCATTTTTGTCCACCTTTTATTTCTTTAACAAATAATTATAATTAAAAATAACAAAAATTACAATGTTGATTATAATCGTTTATGAAAGAGATTTAGGTGGTCGTGTACAGTAAATCAATAACAATAGACTTTGGACAACTTTCAACCCATTTGACCCTTACCCCTTCTTCACTTATCTTCTTTGATTCGACCAATTTCAGATAAGCTCCTTTCTACCATAACTTATTGAAGGAATTTAAGCTACACTTTCAGTGAGAACTTTCTAAGTGTTGTACTGTCGTGGCATAAATCAGATACTGCTAGTCTGACAATAGTACAATACTATGATATGACTGATCAACCTACCAAAGATCAAGCAAAAAAAAAGTATCTGGAATACTTGTGAAACTTACTTGGCTCTTTCAAGTGCCAATTCTGCCTCGTATCTGTCTCTCCATGCCAAAAATGTTTCAATTGTGACAGGTTCTCCATGAGGCACAATTACCTACATGAGAAGTCCAAATTTAATAACTATACATCATGCATAATGCACTAGACCAACCAGCGCTACTAAAGCAACATATGAAACAGTCCAAAGAGCGTGAACACCTTGTTGCCCATAAGTATTAGTAATCATTAAAAATAGTGACGGAGTTGATTTCCAGAAATTATTTTCATATTTTGCCACTATTAAACGTATTTTAATTTATGGCTGAATAGCTGGTCACAAGTCAAACATTGACTTTATTTGAGGAGATTATATAGACTTATCTGGTTAAAAAAAAAAAAATATCACACCTCATCCTTTTTGGCTACTTCCTCTTCATCATCATCATCGACATTATCTCGAGCAAATAACTCAATAAGCCAATCCTTAGCTGAGCTAACTAGAGTGTATATCATAGCCATTCCAAGGTTTTCCAATGCCTGCAAGTAGAATCAACGGAGAAATAAAGCAACAATATAATAAATATCAGTAAAGATCAACAACTTATTATAGATGCATATAAACATATAAACACTTAACTAGAGTGTATATCAAATACCAAGCTTATTATAGATGCATATAAACACTTAAATACTACTCTACTATTTGATAGTAGAATCAACGGAGAAATAGAGCAACAATATAATAAATATCAGTAAAGATCAACAACTCAACATAACCATCAAATGTTTCCTCTAAAAACAAACAAAAACATTCAATAAAGATCAACAACTCAACATAATAAGTATCAATGCTTGATAGAAGAAAAATATATAAAAATAAAAACTCACAAAATCAGAATTGCAACATATATAAACTTAATTATGAAATCAATATCACTCACTTTTAGGGGTTTGCTACGGCAGCGGCCACTGTGGTGGTTAGGGTTTTGGGACGGATCTGACGGGGTGGTCAGGTGAAGAGGCACTGGTGGTGGTGTAGGTGACGACGGCTGTTGCTAATTAGGGTTTGGTGGTAATGTAGATGGAGAGAAAGAATCGTATTCGTGAGTATTAATTTTCTTTTAGGCGGTCAATTGAAAATTTTGGGGAAATTTAGGGCGGAATAGTTTAGAGGGAGATTTAATTTTTTTTAAGGCAGATTTAATTTAGACCGGTGCATAAACAAACCGGTTTAAATAAGTTTTTTTGGACCGGTGTTTTAAAAATAAACCGGTTTAAAATGTTAAAAAAGACATTTAGACCGGTGTCTTTTATTTGCACCAGTCTAAATAACTCTTGGTGGGGTAAAATCCTCTTTTAGACCTGCAATTTTTTTAAAGGTCTAAATAAGGGGGTCTAAAAGACAGTTTTTGTAGTAGTGCCTCTTCCTATCATCATCACCACCATTGTGAGTGTTTGGTCTTGCCATTTTTTGGTTTAGTATTTGTTGTGTTCTAGGCTTTTAGCTAGTCAGGTGAGTGTGTGGCTTGTCAAGTTATTTGGCGCTAATTATATAGAGAAAAGTGTTTTCAAATAAGTTGTCCACACATGAAACTGTCGTATTCTAATTACTTGCACACTACTATAATAAGTAAGTCTGATCGATCAGTGCACACCATGTACAGGGCTAGTGAGATACTATTCGTATAAAGCATTAACATCCTACTATAAGGCTATTTGTAATGGTAAAGCCCCTCCATGGGTCATTTTCTGACACGTGGCAGCCCAGTCAGTAAAGGGGCTTGAGGGCTTTAGGTGTGTAATGGTGGGTGGGGCGTTTCGCGAGTAATGGTGGGTGGGGCGTTTCGCGACACGTGTCACTCTTTTTTTTTCTTTTTTTTTTTTTATTCAACCAAACAATACATTTTTATTTAAAACAATATAATTTAAAACTAAAACACAATTTCATTAAAATAAAATAGAAACATTACATAATTCTAAAAATAAAAAAAAACGAAACATGACAAAAAAAAAAACAAAAGATTACATAACTTTATTTTTAGAATCCGAAAGTATCACATAAATCCATATTTCTTGGCAATGTCTTGTTTGAGTGATTCGGCAAGTTGACGTTCCACTCCCGTGAGGTGCGAGATGTCCCGCCCCAATTCCTCCAAGTCTTTTTTCTTTGTGATCGTTGCAAGATTTTCATAGTGTTTTTCTTTTTGCAAACGACGTCGCGCCGCCTCCGCCGCAATTTCTTTAAGACTAGCCGCTATTTCCTTCTCCGTCTCATCTTCGGTGTCGGCTTTTTGCTTTCCTCTAACACTACGCCTACCCGGGGGCCGTGCCTTTTCGAGCACCACAACCTCTTCGAACTCTTCTTCCACATCATTTAGGTCAAAGTTGCGGCCATCGGATGATTGACTTTGGGGGTCGGTAGAAGAAGACGTCTTTGATTTTTTCGAGGGCCTAGTCGTTCGAACCTCGAGCGGTACTTGATGTTCCCACTTTGGATGGCCGTGTAGGATGCTCCAAACTTTTTCATACCCGAAAACCGCGAGCTTCGTTGACTTATACTCCTCTTTCGCGGCGAATAATGGCCAATTGCAATTTTCACCACTTGGAATGTTATTCTTTTTTCGGTTGTAAATGGTGTTGAAAGCTTGACACTTGGTGTTGATGTCGGTCCATTTGCCCGAAATCATATCCGGTGTACGGTAAGTCTCATCAACCCCCAACCTCCTATAGAACGCTTCTCTAACTCGCCGTGCAAACGTTGGTCCCCTTTGAAAATCCGCTAAACAAAAAAAAAAAAAAAACAAAACAATTAGATATTACAAAAAACGGTTCTAAAAAAAAATACGATTCTAAAAAAAAAATTAAAAAAAAAAAAAAAAAATAAATAACGATTCTAAAAAAAAAAATACGATTCTTAAAAAAAAAATAATAACGATTATAAAAATAAATAAATAACAATTACAAAGAAAAAAATAAAGATTCTAAAAAAAATACGATTCTTAAAAAAAAATAACGATTATAAAAAAAAATAACAATTACAAAAAAAAAAAATAAAAAATAAAATAAATAACGATTACAAAAAATAAAAATAAATAACGATTGTAAAAAAAAATAACGATGAGTTAAAAAAGAAATACCGATGACGGGATCCTCCGCGATTTCTATCCAAGCTAGACCTAAAGCCATCGTCTCATCATCGGTCCATGTTCGGATTTCTCTTGGTTTTCTCGGCTCGGTAGTGGTTTTTTTTTGTGTGACCTTTTTTTTTGGTTTAGAGGGTTCGGCAACCGGTTGCTTATCCGGAGGAGTCTCCGGTACCGTCTCGTCTTCTTCGACGTTGATAGTTGTCCCCGAGCCTTGAGACGCGATGAGTTGGTTGAAATTGGCAAACCCGTAATTTTGACCATAACCGTAGTTTTGAAAGGTGGACATGGTTTGCATCGGATGCATCGTTTGCGTTGGTGGCATCAGCGGCATCGTTTGTGAAAGCAAGTTCCAAAGTTGCGCATTTGAGAGTTGGTCCTCGCCTAAATCGTTATTGCGACGAGGTGGTACGAAACCGGGGTTGTAGTTGTGTGGAAGATTCGGACGGTTAGGAAACATATTTGATTTTTTTTTTAAAAGATGTAGAGTATTTTTTTTTTGAGAAAAAGGGTAAAAAAAATGAGATTTATATAGAGGAGAAAAAGGGTGGAGCGGTATTTTTTTTGGGTTTGAAAAATTAGCCGTTTGAATTAAATGTCGAACGGTAAATTTTTTTTTTGAAAACAACAATGGGCAAGACGTTACTAGTATCACGCTCCTTGGGTTTTTTTTGCATTTTCACGCCCCTATGTAATGAGGGAGGGCGCTAAATGAGCAAAAAATGGGTGACTCACGGACCATTACACATAGCCTAAGTAACAATACTCCAAACATAACTTTCATAAAGATGGTGCCCATTTTGGTGACTCATCTCGAGATTGAAGTTGTGTTTGAAATAGGCCATTGACCGTTGTAAATGTTGTCTGCACCAAGGAAAAGAAAAAAGAAAAAGAAAAAAAAGAAGAAGATGTAAATGTTGTTCATAGGGGTGAGCATGGGGCGGGTGGGGCGGTTTTATGGTAAAACCAAAAACCGAACCGTATATTTCGGTTTTTGAAAACTACAAACCGTTTGGTTTCGGTTTTTTCGGTTTCGGTTTTTCGGTTTTTTACATTAAATCGGTTCGGTTTCGGTTTTTGTTCGGTTTTTTCTTACTTGAAAACAAGCAACTTTTAATCTTATATAAAGTTTACGATTCCAAGTTTCAAGCAAAAATATTCAAACAAATATCAACAATTGCATAATATCCGGCAATCCAAAGCTTCGAAAAAACGTACAAAACAACCAAACATTTTCTAAAATATAAAATGATGGTCTTTGCGGCTTTACACTTTTCGTTTGCAAAAACATTCAAAGAACACTACTGTTCGAAAACAAAGATATAACATCTACAAATATAACAAATTTGAATGTATAGACAATAAACAACACTATTTTTTTATAGAAAAAGTTGTATACTCAAATCTTTAGAATTAAATTGCAAATTTCTTATATAGATAAAATTATATAAAAACATATATAAAGGTGGGGCGGGGCGGTTTTTTCGGTTCGGTTTTTCTTATGAAACCAAAAACCGCCCCAAACATTCGGTTTTTATAAAATTCAAAACCACCACCATCGGTTTGTCAAATGGGGCGGTTTTTTCGGTTCGGCTTTTTCGGTTTTTTCGGTTTCGATTCGGTTTTTCGGTTTTTGTGCTCACCCCTAAGAAAAAGAAAAAAAAGAAGATGTAAATGTTGTTCATACTTTGGGAATGTGTTGAAATTATTATGCTAGTCATCAAACATCATCTTATCCATCGTTATAACTAAAAAAAAAGAGTAAATTGCAAAAATCGTCCCTAAAGTTTGGCCAAATTGCATGTTTCATCCCTGAAGTTAGGAAAGTGCAAGAATCGTCTTTGTGAAAAACTTTTGGGGCAAATATGGTCCATGGCTAAGTTCAAATGACACAAATACCCCTATCCTTTTTATTTTTTTTAATTCCTTTTCAGTTTTTAACACAAATGGTCATTGTGTTGCGCAAGGCTTTACAAATTTAGTCTTTTTTTTTCTTCACAAATGGTCCTTCTTACACAAACGCCTTGGTGCAAAGTACACATGCTGGTCCGTTTCTTCTGTTTTTTACTTTCGTCCTTTTCCTAGTTTTTCTTTTCTTTTTTTTTACGTTTTCGTCCGTTTATCTTACGTTTTTTCCGTTTTTCTTAGTTTTTTTCGTTTTTTCAGTTTTTCGTCCGTTTTCTTACGTTTTTGTGTCCTTTTTTTACGTTTTTTTACGTTTTTTTCTTGTCCGTTTTCTTTACGTTTTTTTTTTTTTTTTTTTTTTTTCCGTTTTCATACGTTTTTGTCCGTTTTTCTTATATTTTTGTCCGTTTTTCTTACCTTTTTTTTTTTTTTTTTTTTTTTTTTTTTTTTTTTTTTTTCCTTTTTTGTCCGTTTTATCCTTTTTTCTTACGTTTTTTCCGTTTTTGCCGAATTTTTTTTTTTTGTCCGAATTTTTTTATTTTGTCCGAATTTTTATTTATTTCGAATTTTTTGACCGATTTTTTTTGTCCAAATTTAAAAGAAAAGGGCAACACAGGGACCATTTGTGTTAAAAACTGAAAAGGAATTAAAAAAAAGAAAAGGGCAGGGGTATTTGTGTCATTTGAACTTGGCCAGGGACCATATTTGCCCCAAAAGTTTCCCACAGGGACGATTCTTGCACTTTCCTAACTTCAGGGACGAAACATGCAATTTGGCCAAACTTTAGGGACGATTTTTGCAATTTACTCAAAAAAAAAAAAATAGACAAAAAGAAAAAAATGAAATTGCAATAGAATGAGGTGGATAATTACTTACTAATTTACTACCATGATGACAATGGATAAAATGGTGGTAAAGGAGACCGGGTTTTAGAGTTTTTAAAATTTTAAAAGTTTAGTTGATGGAAGAAAAAGGAAAAAGAAAAAATATATATATGTGGTAATATTTTTGGTAACAATAATTTCGATCTTCTGTCCGACTAATATACATGGTTTAAACTCATTGATACGCAGACTCAAACTAGTTAAAGCTCTCATTTTTCAGTAGGAGCCACATCAGAGTTGTTTTTGCGCCTATTAGGAATTCCATTGAAATGATTAGCTGCACTGCTGCGGTAACTCTAGTGTTACTATGTCGATCAAGCATTTTGATGCTAAGATTTATACAAACGAAAACGGATGATGTTTTGGACTGTACTTCAAGTTTATGAAATTATGGTTTCATCAAGATATTAACAAGATAGAAAGAGTCTTCTACTTAAAGTAAAATATGATCAAAACCAATAATTATGTTGTGTTCTATGTGGATATGTACAAGTATCTGTTTATGACCTATTATTTTTTGTATTTTTGTATCTTTTACAGTTGTACCCATTTATTTTTTACTTATATAAAGTCAAATAAAAAGTCACTTGTACAAAACAATGATCACAAGCAAATACCACAAACAAACACAAACAAACACATGTAAAAACACTTGAAAGTGAAACTGTCCATAAGAAATGTTGTACAAAGAAATTGTCCATAAAAAAACATGTTGTACAAAACACAACACATACTTAGCTAAAATGTACCCATACATAAACTACCATCATAAAGTACCATTAGAAAATGTCCATAACATCAACAATATAGCTAAACACATAGCAACAACCATCATAACTTGCTCTTAATCCATCCTCCTTTTTCCTAACTTCCTTGCTTGTAGATCATCTTAAGGTTTTCTTACTCCAAAAGTTTTATCAACAATAGCTTCCCAAGTTTGAACTGCTGCAAGGCCTTGAATGCAATTCCTTATCGGAGGGGGTCTTGTACCAGAAACCCTTGGAGTTGAAACCTTATGATCTGCAACCTTTGATATGGATCCTTTTTTCACTTGAACCGACCCTTTTGCATCATAACTGTCATCAGAACTTGAATCAGAACTTGATGAATGATTTAATGGAAAATACCATGACAACATCTTTGGTTTAGAACTGGAAGGTTTACTAGCATGCTTTCTGCTTGCATCCTCAAGAAAGTCAAGGCTAGTGTCAGACTCAAAACTTGTAACAGACTCAATTAGCATGATTTCCGCATCAAATAATAAACATCTTGAATCAGAGTTAATGCATACAACATGTAAATGCATCATTACAGTTGCTTTATTCAACAACCATACCCTCATGACTTTATTCAAGCACCTTAACTAACTTTCCTATACTTGTATACACTCCTAAGTCCAAGGTTTTCAAGATCGGGATCCTACCTAGGATCGTTTTCGTCTTTGCAAGATCGTGATCGTAAGATCGGATCGGGATCCTAAGATCCTACTATAATGCTATTTTTAATGATCTTTGTAATATTATTCAAATCTACAAATTATTATATATTATAAACATGAAATTATAAGAATATTTTATGAAAATGTTGTTCTAAATTATGAATATAGAATGTTTAAGAAGAATCACATGTTGTTTTTTAAATTATATAAAAACATAAACCATAATTTTGTAGTTTTTTAGTTTGCGGTTCGAGAAAAGTAAGATCGGATCGGAGTAGATCTTAAGATCCTATGGTCAAGATCGGGATCCTATAAGATCATAAGCTTGTTAAGATCCTACGTAAGATCTGGATCGTTTTTGCTTCGTAGAATCGTAAAATCGTAAGATCCTAAGATCAAGATCGGGATCTTAACAACTATGCTCCTAACTATACAAGCAAAGCACCTTAAAAATGTTTGGTCACTTCAAAATTACTACTCCCTCCGTCCCAATTTTATTGTCACACTTTCCTTTTTCATCTGTCCCAAAATTATTGTCACATACCATAAATAGAAAGTGAATAGGTAGTGGAGTTTGGTAAAGTTACTATATTACCCTTGGTTGAAATTAATATTGTAAACTTTAAAGAAGTGGTAATTAATTGGTTAAGGGTAAACTTGTTATTTGGCAAAAAAGTAAGAGAGAGAAAGTAGTGATAGTGACATTTTTCTAAAAGAATGTGTTTTTTGTCGTGTGACAATAATTTTGGGACGGAGGGAGTACTATTATTTAACAGAACTTCAAGCTTTGATATCCTCTTGCTAAGTTCTTCAAGATTTTCTATTCCCTTATCTATAAATGTGTTTTAGACTTTATGAACATTCAAATACTACAACCAACAAAATGAGTAAGTTTCATCAAGTACACACCATGTATAGAGAATACTGAGATACCTATTATCATCAAAAGTTGATCTCCTCAACATTTTAAGAATTTAGAGCAAGTGATTTCTCCTAGTTTTGTCCTTAATTGACACTCTAAGTAAAGGAAAATAAAACATAGCAAATGAAGATCGCTAATTGAGCAATTAAGCCGAAGCTAAACCCGAACTATAGGATCTTGCACAGATGATTGACTTTACACGGCTCCTGCTCCAAACCAGAAAGGACCTGAGGCTAATCCCAAAAGCAACGCTAAGTGCGGTGAACACATGGCAAACCAAAACGTCAGGATTCTTGTCCCGAATATCATTGGCGATTGTGGTGATCTCGCCTGCAATCGAGTCTCTGTCGAGAGTCAAACCAACTACAACGCCCATGATCCATGCCACACGTCAAGTGTCATGTGAAATATAAAGAGAGAAGCACACGATTAGAAGGAAACATTACAAAATACCGTAACATTTTAGAAGAAACTTTTATATATAAATCTTAAGCTAAAAAGGAGGGATTAAAGAAACAAATTAATACCACTCTTCTCTAACAGTAGTGCCATTTAAGGCAATTGTTGTGGACTACCTTTGTCTCATTAAACACCAAATTATTAAAGTTAATGTAATCCTTAATATATACTCCGTATTGTATACATATAACTGATGAGCTTCGATCTTCTCAAATTAGCCAAACTAAAAAGACATACTAATTAATGAAACATTTTACATGTTTTTTTTTTATTTACAATACAAGAAGACACGCTAAGCATACAACAAACACAAAATTCAAGTATGTGTTTTAAGTGATTTTCATTACCCAAAAACAAATGTTAAGAAGTAATTAACGGAAATCCATTTTCACTTATACCCAAAAACAAGCATTTCCAATTTGCCACATTAAATAACAATGCATCAAGAGATGCTAGATCTTTATTCTTTAAGTAGTTATAGCAATCTCAAAACAAATGATAACAAAACAACACAATACAACTAAAGGAAAATAGAATGTTCCACTTTATTACAAACCATGATACTAATTTTTAGAAAATTCTGTTTTTAACCAAAAGTAATTCATTAGCAAACCAAGATCACTAGTTGAGCAAACAAGCTCGAGCCAAACCCACAACATAAGAACTTGGCCATGTGCCGACTCTACGCGGCCGCTTGTTCCGAACAAGAAAGGCCCCAAGGCCAATCCCGAAAGCAAACCAAGAAATTAAAGGCCCCAATGCTAGATCTTTATTCTTTAAGTAGTCATAGCAATCTGAAAACAAATGATAACAAAACAACACAATACAACTAAAGAAAAATAGAATATTCCACTTTATTACAAACCATGATACTAATTTTGAGAGAACTCTATTTTTAACCAAAAGTAATTGATTAAAAACTAGCAAACCAAGATCACTAGCAAAAAAGCCCGAGCCAAACCCACACCGTAGGAACTTGGCCATGCGACCGACTCTATGCGGCTGCTTGTTCAAAACAAGAATGGCCCCGAGGCCAATCCCGAAAGCAACGCTGAGTGCGGTAACCACATGGCAAACCGAGACAATCCTCGGCACCACGGTCAGAAACAAGGCGTCGGGATTCTTGTCCTGAAGATCATTCAGGATTGCGGTGATCTCGGCCGCAACCCAATCTTTCACAGGAGTGAGAGCAACAATAACACCCATGACCAGCCAAAGCGCGGTCAATTGTCCTGGGAAATACAAAAGAGAGAAGCATACCATTAGAAGGAAACAGTAACATTTTACTCGTAGAAGAAACTTTTATATATGTAAATCTTAAGCTAAAAAGGAGGGATTAAAGAAACAAATTAATACCACTTTTCTTTTTCTCTACGAGGAGTGTCATTGTTTAAACCTCCTCCTGTTGAGTTGCCCTCTCCTCCTTTGTGGCTGCTGTGAAAAGTTGCAAAAAGATTTAAACACCAAAAATTATTTAAACATAATTTAGTGACTAATGATATATAAATTTGACTTTAATTTGTACCCTAACAAATAGACTGATGAATTTCTTCTCAGATTTACCACATGCTAATTAATGAAACAGTTTACTTATTTATTTACATACAAGAAAGACATGCTTAGCATACAACAAACACGTACAAAATTGATTTGAGTGATTTTCATTATATTATCCCAGAAAAAACATTCTAAGCAAACAAACTAGAAAGACATACTGAGCATACAAACTCAAATATTAATAAAAATTCTAGTTTGTATTTTAAATGATTTTCATTAGTTAGCCCAAATAAACATTCTAAGCAAACAAACTACAAAAACATGCAAAGCAAACAAACACAAACATTTGACTTTTTGTTTCTCCAAATCTCCATTAAAACACAAACTCAAGCTCCATTTTCTTATTGTGGCTTAAAAGTTTAGACTCTGAAAATAAATCTTATCCTATGAATTATATACACTGTTGTTGCCACCAGAAAAGAAACAACACTTCATAGCTTGTAAACCTCTCACATTACTTTTTTATATTAGTGATGATCAGCTAACAAAATCTAAAGGTTAATAACAAGAGATATAATTGTTAACAAGAAATGATAGTGAGATTATACCCTTAGTATTTCCGAGAACATCTATTCCAACAAGAAATTGGTCGTTTTGCTCTTGTATCGTAAATTAAAAGCCGAAATAATGTAGGGTTTTGATCATCACTTCGAGCAAACATACTAAGAACAACTTCGCGAAGTGATGACTAGGGTCAAAACCTATAAATTAGAAATTGGTGTTGGATGTATGTGTTTTTCTTTGTTGAAAATAGGTATTGAAGGAGTGAGTATTAATAAGAACAAATGTTTAGGTGACCAGTATTTAATTTTGTCAAAGGAGAAATAAATTGCATCTTACTTTTAGGTGAGACAACATACTACACATAAAAATACACCATTGCTTACTGTCAAAGGGTGTGTTGCATTGATTTCAAACCAAAATTGTAAATCATCAATTATCGCACTTTTTTGTGTTGCATAAATAAAAAAACTCACTTTCATTTTGGTAAAACCATACACTTGTAAATGAGTTAATGGGAGACTTGCAGGTATAGTTATTAAAATAGTAGAGGTCTAAAGACGTGTCATAGAGGTGGTTGGTTCATTGAATTCACACAAAACTTGGTTTTGTTACGGTACTATTTTGTTGCTTGGTTAAGTTGTTAAATTTTGAAAAAGTTTGGGTGTAAAAATGGTGAACTGTCTTATGGTGAAGAATCATAGTTGTTCAAGTTTTACAATCGTAAAAAAGAGACAAGTACATAGATGACAATGCGGTCGGGATATTTTATTGATCAAACTCATATTATGTGGTAAGGATAATCGATCCAAACTCCAAAGTATCCTAGTTTTAAAAATAATTTAGAAAAAAAGCAACTTTAGCTTGCAAGATTATGCAGTGGAACTCATGCACTTATGTATTTGAATATACCTGTTTGACATGTTGGAGTTGAAATATGACAAGGACGATTTTTGAAATTTATTCTTTTTCTTCAATTTTCTTTTTGAAAATTTTTTTTCATCCGTTTTTTTTTTCAAATTTTTTTTTGAAATTTTTTTTCTTCAAAAAAAATTTTTTTTAAAATTTCAAAATTCGTATAATTTTTTTTGAAAATTTTTTTCTTCGTCCGTTTTTTATACGATTTATATTTTTTATTTCTTTTCGTCATGTGATTTTTTTTCGAAATTTTTTGTTTCTGGAAAAAAGTTTGTTTTTCGAAAAAAAAAAACACTTTTTTGGCACAAAAAGTTTTTTTGGAACATATAAAAAACATATACATTTTTATATGTTCTAAAAAAAACGTTTTTATATGTACAAAAACATATAAAAAAAGTATAAAAAACGTATAAAGAGCATAAAATTTTTATAAAAAAAATGTAAATAAAAACATAAAAAAACGTTTTTCGTATATAAAAATGTTTTCCGTATATAAAAACATAAAAAAAAAAAAAAAAACGTTTTTCGTATATAAAAGCATATAAAAAAATATTTTTCGTATATAATAGGTTTTTCGTATATAAAAACATATAAAAAGTATCTAAAAACGTTTTTCGAATATAAAAAATGTTTTCGTATATAAAACTTTTTTTATATAAAAAAGTTTTTATATAAAAATGTTTTTATATGAAAATGTTATTTTATATAAAAAAATATTTTATATAAAAAACTTTTTTCGTACATAAAAACTTTTTTATAAACTTTTTTTTTATATAAAAACTTTTTTCGTATATAAAAATTTTTTATGAATTTTTTTTATATAAAAAAGTTTTATATAAAAGCTTTTTATATAAATACGTTTTATATAAAAAAAAAAAATTATATATAAATGTTTTATATAAAAAACGTTTTATATAAAAAAAATTTATATACTTTTTTGAAAAAAAAATTGAAAAAAAAAACGGACAAAATTTTTTTTTATTTTTAAAAGGGACGAAAAAAATTCAAAAAAAGAGTAAATTGCAAAAATCGTCCTTGTGGTTTGGCCGTTAGTTTATATATATATATATATATAGTGGTCCGCCGGCAAGCTCATTCTCAGTTGATGGTGGATTCAACAATTAGCTCTCGAGTTTAGGTGTTTGAAATAACTTCAGTTGAGGGTGGATCCAACAATTAGCTCTCGAGTTTAGGTGCTTGAAAGAACTTCATATCCATGGTCTGGTTGTTCATGTTGAAGATCTTGAGACATTGGCGAGAACTTGTGGTAAAGATTTAAGGAGTTTGAAGATTAGTAAGTGTGAAGGGTTTTCGACGGATGGATTAAGGCATGTGTCTAAGTATTGTAACCAATTGAGAACTCTGTTTTTGGATTATTTTTATCGGATTATAGTGAAAGATGAGACTTGGTTACATCAATTGGCATTAAATAGTACAGTTTTGGAAAGGTTACATGTTAGGGATATGGATATTTCTGATGGAGAAAATCTTACACTTCTTGCAAAAAACTGTTCTAAGTCTTTAATATCGTTGAAGATTGGAGAGTGCTATCTAAGTAAACTAGGAGATGCCTTTAGATATGCTGTTAGGTTGGAACATTTTGGTGGATATATTTGTAATGAGGAGAATGAGCTTGTTGGTTTCCGGTTTCCCCCAAATATGCGTTCATTAGTTATAAAGGATTTGCCATTAATTCGATATTCAATTGTACTCCCTTTTTTGAATCATATAAGGAAATTGAAACTTGCAGTTTTAGAATTGGAACCACAGTGCCAGTGTTTACTATTTAAGAGTTGTCCCAGTTTGGAAGTTCTATATACCCAGGATGTATGTGGAGATAGGGGATTGCAAGTTATTGGTCAGTTTTGCAAGAAATTGCGCAAACTTACCCATGATGGGGTTGTGACCCACGCGGGACTGACTGCTCTGGCAAAAGGATGTACTCATTTAGAGCGTTTAAAGGTTGACCTCGATGATATTTCAAATGAAGCTATCAAGTTTGTGGGAACTCATTTGAATAATCTCCGTAAATTCCGTATGAACTTGGTTTACAAAGAAAGGATAACAGATCTACCGCTAGACGATGGGATTCGGGCTATGCTAATGGGTTGCAGAAAACTCGAAAGGCTAGATATCACTCTTTGGCATGGAGGGTTGACGGATGTAGGTTTGGAATATATCGGGAAGTATGGTGCTAATTTGAGATTTCTATCACTTGCTCGTATAGGAATATCTATTTCAGGACTTGTGAAGTTATCAGAAGGGTGCCCAAGATTAAGAAAGCTAATGTTAAAGGATTGTCCCTTTAGGAAACAAGTTGTTGCCAATGCCAGTATTGTGTTTAATATACCTTCTCTAAGGTATGTTTTGGTTAAAGATGGTATTTCTCGTTCTACTGTTTTGGCACTCATTCGTCCAGAGTTTCAACTTTGAAACATTGGTATGTATGTTCTTCGTCACTTGCAAATTATTGTTCTTTTCCTATTATTTTTGGTTTTTATTAGTTTCTGTTAATAAGACTGTCTTACTTTGTGAGTTTTTGCTGTCTTGGAATACCGTGATTGTGAAATTTTATCAATTGCATGTTTTCTATCATCTGTTTAGCACGAGTTATATTGTTTACGAGTTTTCTATTAGACCATAGCTGATTTGACTTCTATTTTAAGAAGTGTGGTATTTTGAAAAATATATGATCAAATATTAACATTAGGGTGTTTTCACATTGTTTGGTTAGTGAGTAGTGGTTGTGTGTTGTAGCCATGTATACCAACAGCAAGTATCTTGATAACTTATTGCACAGAAAAACCATTAGCAGGAAAAGGAATGTAGAAAACATACCACTTATGTAATCGGACTGACCCAGTTAGACCCGTGATCCCAAATGACCCGTCCATACGTGACCCATTTACACCCGATCCGGACGATTTTGCCACTTATGATGGAAACCGAAAGCTAATGAATTAGTTGGAAGACACGGGAAAAGAATAGTTAATGACATTGCGTATTACGAAGTTAGAGGTTAATGACAGATATAAGTTGTGTACATTGCACTTTGTGGATGTGTTAATCACATAATCTTTATAACTTAATGCACAAAAGTTCCACTGGCAGGAAGAGGAATGTAGAAAACATAACACTTACAAAAAGTTTAACAAGTCCTATGACACATGCTAAAAAAATAATCACATGCATCAAAAGAGCTTTTAGTATCTGTGGATTATAATGAGAACTAATGAAATTAAGTGGCTTCTAAAGGTACCTATACTATAAAATTATAATAATTGCAGAAGAAGATATTCTAATGAGACGAGAACAAAGAATATTTAGTTTTATTAACACCTCAACAGGCTGGAGATCAGTGAATTCACTGTAAACGTAAGGATTGCACCATTCCATTTTTAAATATTCCTAGCAACTTGGGACCAAATCCTGCAGCCGAGAGGTGATAAATGACATATGCATACAAGAACAATGAATCAAAAAGTGATAAAAGTTTATGTATTTCATTCCAGGTATGAACGAAGATGGCCTTAAAATTTTTAAAACTGCACCTTAATTTATGATAGAAGTCTGAACTCGTGTAACTGTCTACTTGGGTCTAGGTACGACTTCTTAAAACATACAAACTTGTGTATTTCTTAATTTCTTCTCTTGCAAAGGATCATGCATGCTGAGTGCTGAAATGGAACAATTACAGAATATGTGCAATAGGTAAGCATATTTGTAGCACCATACCGGGGGAGGGTGATTGCATAGTAATCCACACTTAGAGTGCAGTGGATATACATCATATCTGGAAACGGAAAGCTAATGAAATTAGTTAGAAGACACCGGAAAATATAGTCAGAAATCACTAGTAAACGTAGATGACATATATGAGCTGTGTACATTTCAAGGCACTTCGTGAATTTGTTAAGCTCTATAATTGGGAGAAATAAATTTGTCAGTTTTTAAATGTCAATTAAATATATGTTTCCACCTTTCTTACTATCACCCTCTGAATATGTTAATCTTTATTGCTCATATAGGAAGGAGCAAGTCGAAAAGGAAGTCTCCAACAAGTTACTATATATAGGAAGAAAGTTAGAAGTTGATGTAATTGAATGGAGTGGAAATGAGTAAGCTGAAGAGTAAGCACAAGAAAGAAGAGATTAAGATGATAGAAATGTTTAGAATCAAACTTCCCATCTGGAATGACTTGTTTGTCAAGACTGATATTAGCTTATTTCGCTGTGGGTTGTAGTCATTGAGGTTGTGACTTGTAGTTAACTCGTTTAGCGTTGTATGTCATGCACCTCCTGTTCCATTTATGGTTATCCATAGGCGATTGCAGAAATATTTGCATTAATTTGCTTGTTGAGTGGGTATGCAGTTATGCACTACCATTGTTATGGGTATGCAGCATTCATGTGTGCATTCTGTCATGCATTTTATTTACTTTGCAGTTTGCAACATATTAATGTATGATGGGATCAAAAAAGAGTTTTTAAATCTATTATTAGATATTCATCGTTTATATGGTACACAGAGAGAAACACGTGTGTTTATATGTGGATCTAACCCACTTTGACGTGTGCTGAAAAAACCTACCCATTTTGACTAAGCAAGAAAGGTGGAAACATATGAAAATATAGTATATGGTTCCAGAGGAGTTGTATCTATATTTTCGGTTTGTCTTATAAGTTTGTGATTCAGTTTAGGATGGGGTTTGATTATTAACTAAGGAGATATGAGGTTGGACTTAAGGCGCGCAGCTATGGGTATTGGTGTTTGTATTGAATTGATTTGTGTGATTTTAGTGTCTGTGTTTTTGTGGATTGAGGTGTATAATAATCATAGCTTTGATGAGTGTTATAATCTCATTAGTTCATGGATATGTTTATTTTGCTGCTATTCTTGTTGCATTGAAGACAATTTGACTAAACATACAAAGATTAAACATTAAAGAGTCGAGTTATTTTAGAAACCAAACATTCCTCACATACCAAGGGACTCATCCCCACCATCCATCTAAAAAGAAATCAATGGTTGAGATTAAAAGCATTTAATATTTCACCCATTTTTTATAATTTAAATATCTCTTAAACCGTTAATCGTTAAGCGAAAATAATTACACCATCGCGACAAGCATTTAATTATCTTTCTATAGACGGGCATTTTGATATACTTTCGACAAAAAAAAAAAAAAAAATCATTTTTTTCACGTTTTTTTTCGTAGCCGAAAAAATCATATATGATATATCATATATGATATTACATATAATATCATATATGATATGTAATATCATATATGATATATCATATATATCATATATGATATATCATATATATCATATATGATATGTAATATCATATATGATATATCATATATGATATGTAATATCATATATGATATATCATATATGATTTTTTCGGCCACGAAAAAAAACGTAAAAAAATGAAAAAAAAAAATTGTCGAAAATATATCAAATTGCCTATCTATAGAAAGATAATTAAATGCTCGTCGTAACGGCATATTTTTTTTCGCTTAACGATTAACGGTTTGAAAGATATTAATATTTGAAAAAAAAGGATGAAAGTGGGTTTTTTAAATTGTTGGGATTAATCTCATCCATTAGATCAAATAAAGATGGAGGGTGGAGATTAGTCCCTTGGTATGTAAAAAAAGTTTGGTCCTCAAATGATCTTAAATCAAAAACATTTATATAAAGAATCTGCCAAGTAAGATATATATAGCATACTATAGATATTAGAGTAAACCTCATTTTTGTCCTTGTGGTTGTACCAATATTTCACTATTGGTCCAAAATTCAAAAAATGTTCAATTTTGGTCCAAAAGTACACGTGGACTTCAATTTTGGTCCAATTTCTAACCTAGTTAATGGTCGTTAGTCTTTTCAGTTAAGTACGTTGCACCGTTAGTCCTTTAACCTAACGGTCGTTAGCAATGTTTGCACCGTTAGTCCTTTCAGTTAAGTACGTTGCACCGTTAGTCCTTTAACCTAGTTAATGGTCGTTGAGTCCGTTTTTCTTCCGTTTTCATACGTTTTCGTCCGTTTTTCTTACGTTTTTTTCCGTTTTTGTCCGTTTTTCTTACGTTTTTTACGTTTTTATCCGTTTTTCTTACGTTTTGTCCGTTTTTCTTACGTTTTTGTCCGTTTTTCTTACGTTTTTTCCGTTTTTTGTCCGTTTTTCTTACGTTTTTGTCCGTTTTTCTTACGTTTTTTCCGTTTTCATACGTTTTTGTCCGTTTTTCATACGTTTTTTCCGTTTTCATACGTCTTTGTCCGTTTTTCTTACGTTTTTTCCGTTTTCATACGTTTTTGTCCGTTTTTCATACGTTTTTTCCGTTTTTGTCCGTTTTTCTTACGTTTTGTCCGTTTTTCTTACGTTTTTGTCCGTTTTTTCTTTTGTTTTTTTACGTTTTTGTCCGTTTTTCTTACGTTTTTTCCGTTTTTCTTACGTTTTTTTTCCGTTTTTGTCCGTTTTTCATACGTTTTTTCCGTTTTCATACGTCTTTGTCCGTTTTTCTTACGTTTTTTTTTTTTTTTTTTTTCCGTTTTCATACGTTTTTGTCCGTTTTTCATACGTTTTTTTTTTTCCGTTTTTTCTTACGTTTTTTCCGTTTTTGTCCGTTTTTCTTACGTTTTTGTCCGTTTTTCTTACGTTTTTGTCCGTTTTTTCTTACGTTTTTTCCGTTTTTCTTACGTTTTTGTCCGTTTTTCATACGTTTTTTCCGTTTTCATACGTCTTTGTCCGTTTTTCTTACGTTTTTTTCCGTTTTCATACGTTTTTGTCTGTTTTTCATACGTTTTTTTCCGTTTTTCTTACGTTTTTGTCCGTTTTTCTTACGTTTTTTCCGTTTTCATACGTTTTTGTCCGTTTTTCTTACGTTTTGTCCGTTTTTCTTACGTTTTTGTCTGTTTTTCTTATGTTTTTTACGTTTTTGACCGTTTTTTCTTTCGTTTTTTTTTCCGTTTTCATACTTTTTTCGTTTTTTTACGTTTTTTAATTTTTAAATTCGGATAAAATTTATTTTTAATTTTTTATTTTTTTTCTTTAAATTCGGACAAAAAAAAAATTTTGAATTTTTTTTTAAATATTCGGACAAAAAAAATTTTGATTCTTTTTTATTTTTTTAAAAAATTCGGACAAATTTTTTTTTATTATTTATTTGAATTTTATTATTTTTAAAAAAAAACTAAAACGGACAAAATACAAATAGGAAAAAAACGTAAGAAAAACGGACAAAAACGAAAAACGGAAAAAACAAAACGAAAAAACGTAAGAAAAACGGACAAAAACGGAAAAAATGTAAGAAAAACGGACAAAAACGTATGAAAACGGAAAAAACGTAAGAAAAACGGACAAAAACGTAAGAAAAACGGACAAAAACGGTAAAAAAAAACGTAGAAAAACGGAAAAAACGTATGAAAAACGGACAAAAACGTATGAAAACGGAAAAAACGTAAGAAAAACGGACAAAGACGTATGAAAACGGAAAAAACGTATGAAAAACGGACAAAAACGTATGAAAACGGAAAAAACGTAAGAAAAACGGACAAAAACGTAAGAAAAACGGACAAAAACGGAAAAAACGTAAGAAAAACGGACAAAAACGTAAAAAAAAATAAGAAAAACGGACAAAAACGTAAGAAAAACGGACAAAACGTAAGAAAAACGGATAAAAACGTAAAAAACGTAAGAAAAACGGACAAAAACGGAAAAAACGTAAGAAAAACGGACGAAAACGTATGAAAACGGAAGAAAAACGGACTCAACGACCATTAACTAGGTTAAAGGACTAACGGTGCAACGTACTTAACTGAAAGGACTAACGGTGCAAACATTGCTAACGACCGTTAGGTTAAAGGACTAACGGTGCAACATACTTAACTGAAAAGACTAACGACCATTAACTAGGTTAGAAATTGGACCAAAATTGAAGTCCACGTGTACTTTTGGACCAAAATTGAACATTTTTTGAATTTTGGACCAAAAGTGAAATATTGGTACAACCACAAGGACCAAAAATGAGGTTTACTATAGATATTATGATGAATTGGAGTACATATTCTTGCTTCCTACTTCAAGCAAGTATAAACATTTCAGTGACTGCCGAGAAACTAGCGACTAGCAGAGAGTAAGAATGACAAGTACCCAGGGGTGGAACCTGGATTTGAAGTTAAGGGGGGCGAAATTAACGTAAAGATTATAGCAATAAAAATATTCTTCTAAAAATGAATTTATAATTCTTTTAACGCATGATTCAACTTAACACCACAATAATTAGAAATTAAGCTAAATTAGAAAAGAATAATATGACAAGTGATTGTATTTTGATGTTGCATACTTGTATTTGATTGGTTAAGTTATTTGAAATTTCAATATGAATAAGGGGGGCTTGTTGCAAATATTATTAAAAAATATAGCTTAAGGGCTATATAACTAATGAATAAAGTGGACTAATTATGGGTGAGGAAAAAAAAAAAAAAACTGAAAAAACCGAAACCAAACCGGAAACCGAAAAATGGGCTTTGGTTTCGATTTTCGTCCAAAATCTGAACCGAACCTGTTTTATTATATAATAATTTATAATTAATATAACATAAATAAATAACTAAATAAATCATATTTATAAATTCATATTCATTTTATGGGTGGATTTATAATATACTTATCTTAACGTTTATATGCATGTTTGTCATATCGTGTGTTTAATTAACAATATATCACGTTCACATTATGTGTTTGTTGTAAAAGGCTGGTTTAAAACAACCTATCATTGCCATTCAACTAGAGTAATAAATGTATTCACCAACCCTTTTCCCTCTTCATTACTCATCCAATAAATTACACAACAACCTCAATAAGTAATTCTCTTTATAAAGTGCATAAGTTTTTTCACTACATAATCTTGCAAGCCAAAGTTGCTAGCTTCTTTTCAAAATTAGGATATTTTGGAGTTTGGATTGATCATCCTTACCACATAATATGAGTTACATCGATGAAAGTCGTGTGTTGCATGTGTCATGGGGATGATATTGCATTTGGTTGTTGAAATAGGTGGTCTCGGAATAATATAATCAAGGTAAAATCTTATTTCTTTATTATATGTTTCAGTATATTTCATTTTCAAAGTTATTCATGCCGTAAATTTTTATTATTTTTTTCGTTTTGCAAAAATTAGACTAGTATATGCAACTCGTGCTTGTACTAATAAGTTATAAACTTTTATTGTAACTCAACATGAATGGATTTGTTATTTTAATATAATATTTTGGTATGACTGCATTTGTGGTTTAATTTATTCGATGTAGTGTTACATTTTGAAAAAAAACATCAATTTTTCAAAAATGCATCTTAAATACACCTAGTCCATTGAAATGTGTTTCTATATTATGGTTCAAAAAAATTTGTGCACCCGGTCATATTTGGTCCTCGTTCCGTCATAGTAACTAAGTGCTTTTGATTTTAAACTATATAATGGTCAATGGCCCATGCATAGAAATCTTTGCTTTCCCGGAAGAGTTGAAAGGAAATTTGCAGTAAGACTTTAATTAGTCTTGTTTAGTTTAATAGGTCTGGCAGAGTAGTACAAGAAACTCATTTTGAAACCACAAACAGGAAATACTTTTAAAGTTGTTGAGTGTTTGACCAGAATTCACGGTGTCAAGGATAAGGGTATTGGCAACGGAGGGCGGCATCCCAGCAGCTTGGGGGGAGGCCGCCAGTAAACACCGCCGCCAACCCCCCAGACGCTAGAATCATGCAATTCGGAATCCCAGCCAAGACGTTGAAGCATGGTGCTTTGAAATCCAAAATATGACCGTTTGTGCTTTAATATTTGCCCGTTGGGGCTGTTTTTTTTTCTTAAACACAAATAAATCTTACCCGAACCTTGTTTCTGAATATCATTCAAGAACTGATCTGTGGGTAAAAGAAGAAGATGTGTTAGCAGAGAAAGGTGTTAAAAAAATACCTTCGATCGGAGAAGATGACCGGTGAAGATGACCGGAGATGATAGTATCTGAATAGGTGGGTGATGGAGGTCAGTGGGAAGGAACATGGTGGTGGTAATGGATCAGTGAAGAAGGCTGGAGAAGAGAAAACTGGCAAATGATGTGTTTGTGTATTTATTAGATATATAACAAGCAGTGTTGAATACTTAAAAGTTGATTTCCGTTGAAAGTATTATTGCAGTTCTTCTATGATATTTATTACACTTTAGTGTAAAAAAAATGTTGGTTATATAAACCATATTATAACTGAAATGAACATATTATCATGTTTATTAGATTGATTTTTTTTTTTTTTTTGGAAAGGTATATTTATAACATTATATATAAATAATAAAAAAACTTGAGGCATGATTCCGAATCTTTCAGAATCCTCGCACTGCCAACAGTTTTGGCTTCAGAATCCTCCAGAATCCTCCTGCCACATGACACTCTGTGATTGGTCGGTGGGAATCCTCCCATTCTTTCGAATCATCCATTGCCAATACCCTAAGTATTACTATTACATATAAACCAAACATGATAAATGTATGTTTAATGGGCAATGTCGCATATTTTTTTTTCATATGGTTTGTGTAGGATCGATAAAATATAGTGATTTATGTGGTTCGGGGGGGGGGGGGGGGGGGAAGCTCAAAGTAAAGAGTAAACATGGTATATTAGATTAATGAATGGGAAGGTATATGTGTATTGTAGAAAGAAGAAGGAGAAACACACACACACACACCTTAAGTTACAAATGAGACATCCCAACTTTCTTATTTGTGACTAGGAAGGTATTTATACAAGAATACTAACCTAACTTAGCAATATTGATTAAACTAATCCTTGTACATACAAAGAAATGCAATTCTCGAATATGACTTTACTTTAAGGCTAACAGTTTGTATAGTCAAATATTTACACTGAGTTATTTAAGTTGATGGTTAATTTGTTTGCATTATTTGCAGTGGGTTATAGTTTAGAACTCTTGCAGTACCAAATGGTGGCTAGATAGAGTTAGAACTCCAAATTATGACGAAGAATAGACATGTACGTTTATAGCATAGACATGAGATGTGGAAAATATTGATGCCTGGTGCTAGTTGTACAGTCATTTCATTTGCTCGTTACAATATTTACTTCTGATGTTAAAGTGGCTCATCTTCTCACATATTACTCATTATTGCCGCAGCCCTACTAGTTTTGAGAAGATTATTGAATTCGATGAACACATTGATTGTGCATGAGCAAATATGGTTGATTATCACGTTCACATTATGTATTTGTTGTAAAAGGCTGGTTTAAGACAACCTAGCATTACCATTCAAGTTTGGTGACAAGAGGGAGTAATAAATGTAATCACCAACCATTTTCACTTTTCATTACTCATCCAATAAATTACACAACAAACCTCAATAAGTAATTATCTTTATAAAGTGCATAAGTTTTTTCACTACATAATCTTGCAAGCCAAAGTTGCTAGCCTCTTTTCAAAATTAGGAAAGTTTCCCAAACTCCAAATATTCCACTAACTAAACCCATAGGTGATATAGGTAATCGGTTATAGGTAATTAAATAGGTATTAGCTGATAATTACTTATCATTTTAATTGTTTTTTTAGTTAAACAAAAAAATTTCTCTCTCATAATTATTACTGCCTTAATAATGTGTTAAATACTATTGTTTAATGTTTAACTTTTTTCTCTCTCATACCAAGTTCTTATTAATTTTCGTTAAAACAATGTTCAAAATTTTATTCTCAGCAAAATCTCATAACTTACCCACTAAAGAATCATTCAGATATGAAAGTGTTTGTGTTAATTGGGTGTGAATTGATTAGAAGCGTAAATGAGGATGGAGATATAGTGCGGTTGTTCCAACTGCTATGTTGTTGTTTTTCTGGCGACTTGGGTTGTTTTTTGCCGCAATGGCATGCAGTTGACCAGTCGGCAGTAAGGAGTCAAAAAAATTGAAAAAGGAACAAGAATTGAAAAGCTAATTTTTACAAAAAATCGAAACATGAGCCACACAATATAGAAATTTTGCTGGTTGAATATATGACTCGTAAATCTTTTAGATGGTAAAAAAGGTATTGAATTATTAAGATGGATAGTACTTTTAATAGAACGTACTGAGATTTGAACATGTTGGACTAATATGAATTTGTTGTTAACAGTGACAAGGACCAGGCTTTTAAGGGCGATGAGAAGGGTCCACTTCTTTTAGTGGAATGGCGAGAGAGCTCATGGTAGGGCGGGGAGGCGACTTCACTTCAAGATCAACCTACCGCCATATCTAGGCGAGGTCCACAGGGAGTACACCGATTTAGAAACCTTCGAGCAAGTAATGGATCAGATAGCCAATGACGTCGGCATGCCTTTTGGTGAGTTGGTTGCTTCTTTCGGAAAAGTGACATACCAAGGTCAACGGTTCATCAACACCGTCTTTGATTGGGATGATGTAACACAATACTTCAATGGTATGAGAAGGACAGCCCGGTGTAGGACGTTCACCTTGACAGTTCATTTGGTGATGCCACCCGGATTTGGACCAATCCGCGGTGGCAGGGGTGGTCGTGCTGGCAGGGTTAGGTAGCGTGCCGGAAGGAAATATAAAAAAAAGAAGCTAGCAACTTTCCTGTAAATATAAAAAAAAAACACAAGATTAAAAGGAAACTTTATCTAGATTTATGTTCATTCACTCTTGATTTTGCATATATGTTTTAGGGTAAATATCATAAATCGTCCATGTGGTTTACCGGGTCACTTGAAAAGAGTCCATATACTTTATTTCACCCGGATCCAGTCCATGTGGTTTTCAACCCATACGGGTTTGGTCCTTTGACCGGGTCTTCCGTTAGTTAACCGTTAAGTGAGAGAGATGGAGATAATTTTAGTGAGACCCGGTCAAGGGACCAAACCCGTATGGGTTGAAAACCACAGGACTGAATCCGGGTGAAATAAAGTATATGGACCATTTTCAAGTGACCCGGTAAACTACAGGGACGATTTATGATATTTACTCTGTTTTATTACTGTTTAGTGACTAATAACAAGCTTATGATCGAGATGAAATTTAACTGTCATAGATCCTAATCATAAGTTTGCAAGAAAGAGAGAATATTAACAATTAATCTACAAATTTAAAAAGCTCTTAACACTATTTTGAATATATTGTAGTACCCGTATTCGCAAATTTACCAAACTAAAAAGACATGCGAAATGAAACATATGACCCTTTTTTTTTTTCAAGAAAGACATGCTAAGCAAACAAACCCAAATATCTAGTTTGTGTTTTTAAGTAATTTCTATTAATTAGTTAACTCAAAAAGACATTGTAACTAGAAAGACATGCTTATCAAACAAACACAAACATTTGAATTTTTCATTTTTCTTCAAACCTCCACTAAAACACAAACTCAAACTTCGTTTTCTCAATTGTGCATAGCTTAAAACTTATACTCTAGCTATAATAGTCAAATAGAGTTACATCTAATATCCTAGAACTTATTCAATATGAAAAGAAGAAAAGCATAAAAAGTACCCCCCCCCCCCCCCCCCCCCCCCCCCTACCCCACAAAAAAAAAAAAGATCGATTTAGCGTACCTCTTCATATCATCACCACCACCATTGTGAGTGTTTGGTCTTGCCATTTTTGGTTTAGTATCTGCTGTGTTCTACTTAGTCAGGTGACTGTGTGGCTTGTCAAGTTGTTTGGCGCTAATTATATAGAGAAAAGTGTTTCCAAATAATTTTTTTTTTTTTTGTTCTTATAAACTGTGTTAGTGGTTATACACTTCAAAAAAAAAAGTTGTAGTTATTTAGTTGTTTGTTTTTTATGTCTAATCTAGGGTATTAATTTCCAAGACGACTTTTGTTGGTGTCGAATCTTGTGTTCTTATTCCTGAGACGAATTTTGTTGATGTCGAATCTAGGGTTCTTATTCCCGAAAAGACTTTTGTTGGTGTCGAATCTAGGGTTATTATTCCCGAGACAACTTTTGTTGGTGTCGAATCTAGGGTTCTTATTCCCGAGACGACTTTTGTTGTCCACACATGAAACTGTCGTATTCTTACTTGCACACTACTATAATACAGGGCTAGGGAGATACTATTGCATTAACATCCTACTATAAGTAACAATACTCCAAACATAGCTTTCATAAAGATGGTGCCCATTTTGGTGATACTTTATCTCGAGATTGAAGTTGTGTTTGAAAAAGAAAAAGGAGAGATGTAAATGTTTTTCATACTTTGGGAATGTGTTGGAATTATTATGCTGGTCATCAAACATCATCTTATCAATCGTTATAACTAAAAAAATAGACAAAAAGAAAAAAATGAAATTGCAACAGAATGAGGTGGATAATTACTTACTAATTTACTACCATGAAGACAATGGATAAAATGGTGGTAAAGGAGACCGAGTTTTAGAGTTGTAAGCTTTTAAAATTTTAAAAGGTTAGTTGATGAAAGAAAAAGGAAAAAGAAAAAATATATATATATATATATATATATATATATATATAGTGAGACTATATATATATATATATATATATATATATATATATATATATATAGGGAAGGGTTCTTTTCAGAACCAAAAAAAGGTACAGAACTGCGAGAACCGGCATCAACCAATCAGAATTTTTTGGATATTAATTTTTATTATTTAATTCAAAAGGGTATCATGGTAAAATTACTTTTTTTATTTTCTTTTTGAATTTTTTTAATATAAAACGTTTTTTTAGTTCCTAAATTTTAGGATTTTTTTTTTTTTTTTTTTTTTTTTTTAATTTTATTTTTTTTTTTGAATAATATTTTTTTCAGCATGCATTTTTAGTAAGGTGCACATGTGTTTTTTATATAATGTATGTTTACGTATATTTGTAGTGTTCAATTTACGTGTATTTGGTAAGGTGCATATGTGTTTTTTTTGGATAATGTAAATTTACGTGTGTTTGTAATGCATGGAATGACAAACAAAAGTATTTTATATGTATTGTTTACAATTTAAAACAAAAACATTATATACAAAATTTAAAATCATGTGATATACACTTCAAATACAAATTTCAAAAAGAAAAAAATATGTTGTCGTGTATGCACATGTATTTTCTCTCGTTGGACACTTTGTATTTCTTTGTATGTATATGTGCACTTGTATCTATGGCTGCACTTGTGCACTTGTATCTACGGCTGCACTTGTATCTACGGCTGCACTTGTATCGATAGATAGTATGTACAAAACACATGTGCACTCTTCATATTGCTCATCATACTCGTACCTGTAACCACAAAAACACAAGTGCACACTTAAAATAGTAGTCAAACACATCGCCAAACTCTAGAACTTGTATGTTCACCAAGTTAAAAGACAAACATGCACATGTGTTTTTTTAATAACACTAGACTCGAACACATGTATTTTTAATTATATGAACACCATATCACCTAAACTACATATCTAAAGTACACAAACATCAACTGAAAGTACACTAACTAATTGAACTCAGAATCACAAAACACGAAACATCAACTGAAATTTTTTCCATTGTAATATACTAACAACTGACGAGATGCAATTCAATTACATACATAACTTAATGTGCGTGAATTAAATTCATAAAAGCGTAATTAACTCGATCATCTAAAAACATAAATCAACCAATCAATACATCTAACAAACTGATAAAAACGGAACTCGTATTGCACAAACGTCAAATAAACGAGCCAAAACATGATGAAAAATGCCTCAACATGCATCGATATCATAAACCATTGGTGTCTGCAAATCATACAAATACGAATATCATCAATGTTATCACTACACCTTAGCATAACCAAACAACCGTCAAACTATCGTTAGTCAACTTACTAACACCTATCCGCAAACAATAAAACGTCCTGAATCACTCACTCTTCAGCAAAGCATTAACCGTCAAATCAAAAAGCTTACATACTAAAAACTAATCAACCGCATAAACTCTCAAATCATTCACATAATTTCATAATCACATCTAACAACCTAAATCAGTACCACATATTTGACCCAATAAGCGACAAATCGAAAACCTTGACCAATTATGTTGTACGAGGTTTGACTGCTGAAACAGCCAATCAATTTCAATCCCATCACATCCATCCTCACGTTCCATGAATAAATTCGACCAATCATAATATATAATCGTCAATCAATTAATTAAAATAGTACGAGGATACATCTTAATAATTAACGATTACCTCTTTATATTACCAGATCTGCTGCCTCTTTATTTTTCCAGATCTGCTGTCGACTATACACCGTTTCTGGATCTGCTTCTCTTTCCTTAAAAACTGCTCTTAATTGAAAATAAAAACCTTGTAAATCCCTAGATATCGAGAGCAATCAACGTTTCTCCTCGGTTTTCTATGGCGTTTAGAGAGCGCGTGCGGTAGTGTAGGGTGAAGAGGAGGTTGTGGTAGTTGTTTTGGTGGTGGCGGTGAGGTGATAGAGGTGGCGGGGTGGTGGTGTTTTGTTGGTGGCCGGCGGCGGCGCAAGAGAGAAGAAGAAAGGTTTTTTTTTTAGGGTTATGTTAAAATGAAGAAGAAGATAGTGGGTAGGTTTTTATTAGCACTAACTTTTATTTATTTTGATAACCCTATAATACCCTTTTTCTTTTAATTGAATACTTTTTGTTTTCAGTTTAATTACAAAACTGCCATAATCATTTATAGCCATTGATTAAAAAAATAGAAGGTTGAGATCGGTTCTCGCAGTTCTGTACATTTATTTGGTTCTGAAAAGAACCCTTCACTATATATATATATATATATATATCTTACTATATTATAAAGCATTAAGGCCTACTAATAATGGAAACTCTTAAAATTAAGTAATCCAAGTTGTAAAGCTAAAAGTACAAGTAATTAAAACACATTTTCTAACATTTACAAGTTTTTAAGCTTAAAGTACAACTAATTAAAATAGAAATACTAACATTAAATACAATATATAAATCATTATGTACATTAAATACAATTAATTAACGGGTCAATAAATACAATTAATGCAGTTTTTAAAACACCCCTTACATAAGAAATACAAATTATCAAGCATATTGTACAACCAACTTAAACACAATTCATGCATTAAATGTCACTAATACAAATAATAAAGCACATTATACAAATATTCAAGCCCGAACGAGCAACGGGCCAAATGGGCTCGAGCCCGAACGGCCACGGGCCAAATGGGCTCGAGCCCGAACGGGCACGCGCTAAACGAAATTCTTGATATCTGTTAATTTATTGTCAAAAAGAACATAATAAACTAAAATACGTGATTCACAGAAAAATTTTATTTCAGGGAACCCACCGTCGCAACGCGCGGGTACCCTGCTAGTATATATATATATATATATATATATATATATATATATATATATAGTAAATTGCAAAAATCGTCCCTAAAGTTTGGCCAAATTGCATGTTTCGTCCCTGAAGTTAGGAAAGTGCAAGAATCGTCCCTGTGGGAAACTTTTGGGGCAAATATGGTCCCTGGCCAAGTTCAAATGACACAAATACCCCTGTCCTTTTATTTTTTTTAATTCCTTTTAATTCCTTTTCAGTTTTTAACACAAATGGTCCCTGTGTTGCGCAAGGATTTACAAATTTAGTCCTTTTGTTAGACAAATAGTTATTCTTACACAAAATCGTCCTTGTGTTGCGCAAGGCTTTACAAATTTAGTCCTTTTGTTAGACAAACAGTTATTCTTACACAAACGGATGAAAACGGAAAAAACGTAAGAAAAACGGTCAAAAACGGATGAAAACGTAAGAATAACGTATGAAAACGGAAAAAAAACGTAAAAGAAAAAACGGAAAAAACCGGAAAAAACGTAAGAAAAACGGACAAAAACGTATGAAAACGGAAAAAAACGTAAGAATAACGTAAAAAACGTAAGAAAAACGGACAAAAACGGAAAAAAACGTAAGAAAAATGGACAAAAACGGAAAAAACGTAAGAATAACGGACGAAAACGTAAAAAACGTAAGAAAAACGGACAAAAACGTAAGAAAAATGGACAAAAACGGAAAAATGTAAGAAAAACGGACAAAAACGTATGAAAACGGAAAAGACGTAAGAATAATGGACGAAAACGTAAAAAACGTAAGAAAAACGGACAAAAACGTAAGAAAAACGGAGAAAAACGAAAAAAAACGGAAAAAACGTAAGAAAAACGGACGAAAACGTATGAAAACAGAAGAAAAACGGACTCAAGGACCATTTGTATAAGCCTTACGCAACACAAGGACGATTTTGTGTAAGAATAACTATTTGTCTAACAAAAGGACTAAATTTGTAAAGCCTTGCGCAACACAAGGACGATTTTATGTAAGAATAACTATTTGTCTAACAAAAGGACTAAATTTGTAAAGCCTTGCGCAACACAAGGATGATTTTGTGTAAGAATAACTATTTGTCTAACAAAAGGACTAAATTTGTAAAGCCTTGCGCAACACAGGGACCATTTGTGTTAAAAACTGAAAAGGAATTAAAAAAAATAAAAGGACAGGGGTATTTGTGTCATTTGAACTTGGCCAGGGACCATATTTGCCCCAAAAGTTTCCCACAGGGACGATTCTTGCACTTTCCTAACTTCAGGGACGAAACATGCAATTTGGCCAAACTTTAGGGACGATTTTTGCAATTTACTATATATATATATATATATGGTAATATTTTTGGTAACAATAATTTCGATCTTGTGTCCGACTAATATATTAAACTCATCGATACGCAAACTCAAACTAGGTAAAACTCTCAGTTTTTAGAAGGAGCCACATCAGAGTTGTTTTTGCGCCTATTAGGAATTCCATTGAAATGATTAGCTGCACTGCTACAGTAACGTAGCAACTCTAGTGTTACTATGTCGATCAAGCATTTTGATGCTAAGATTTATACAAACGAAAACGGATGATGTTTTGGACTGTACTTCAAGTTTATGAAAGTATGGTTTCATCAACATATTAACAAGATAGAAAGAGTCTTCTACTTAAAGTAAAATATGATCAAAACCAATAATTATGTTGTGTTCTATGTGGATATGTACAAGTATCTGATTATGACCCATTATTTTTTTGTATTTTTTGTATCTTTTATAGTTTTACTCATTTATTTTTTACTTAGACCATCCGTAGTGGGCGTGGATGCACCCAAACTTTTGCCCAATAGCGCCCTCCTTCGCAAAACGGAGGGGCGCTGTTGGCTTATTTT
Organism: Artemisia tridentata subsp. tridentata; assembly: GCA_021014915.2. Classification (NCBI taxonomy): domain Eukaryota; kingdom Viridiplantae; phylum Streptophyta; class Magnoliopsida; order Asterales; family Asteraceae; genus Artemisia; species Artemisia tridentata. The sequence goes on from CP139504.1 coordinate 8,958,739, forward strand.
TTGCGTCCCAAGCTGTTCTGACATCGCCCTGTGGTTTGTCTTGGTCATTGAATCCGAACGTTGCAAATAAGCAACGGTAAAAAAAAAAAAAAAAAAAAAAAAAACGCTCCCCCCTATTTTTTCTTATTTAAACCCATTTCAACCCATTTTTTTTTTAAACAATTCACTTCTTTTATTTTACATATTCACCTCATCAAACTATATAAAATCATCCAAGCATCATGAACCCCAATCGCCCAACCCGCCCACAATTTTACCCAAATAACAAATTCATTCGTCCTCGTCGCCTTAATGATAACGAGGCTATGTTTTCAAACGAAGATCTTATAGAAATGATATCGCAAATGCCACCAAGTGCGCAAACCACGTTTCAAAACTACGTTTTAAGCCAACAAAATTTCGGTTTTAACTCGTATACCCAACGAAACGTCCCACAATTCCCCACACCTCCACAATTCCCACCACAATTCAACACATCTCCACAATTTCGACAGGAAAATTATATGTAACGAGCCCAAAATGTTGGATCTACCGAGAGTGTCCCGGAGATTGTCCCAGAAAGTCCTCCAAGCATTACCCGAGCGAAGTGTAACGCCCCGTGCCCGTTTAGACAAAAATTTAAAACTTTTTACTCGGAATCGACTCACTTTAACGGACATCTGCTTACTCTTTTTACCACTGACAAAAGTATTTAAACTTTTAGCCCTTGATACTATTTTTAAATGAAACTAGACTCAATTACCTTCGAAACGATAGATGGCACGACCTATTTCGACTTACGGATTAAAAGATATGATTTTTTGAAAACTGCCAAACCTGGACTGTGGATAGATGCGCCGTATCTCAAAAATGAGATGCGCCGTATCACCTGATATGCCATATCTCAACAAGGAGATGCGCCGTATCTGCTCTGTCTAGCAAATCTGGACAGACCTACTATCCCAATTTTGCATTTTCGCCAGGCCCGCTCAGAAACCCGACCTCCCGGACTCGAAACTTGACGAAACTTTCCAGAATCCTTTAGTATGTCCAATAGTTTATTTTCATACAAAAACATTTACCGATTAACACCCCGAAGGGGTACTTTTACAAATGAGACGGGTTATGCAAATAACCCGTTTTGACCCATTTTCACAACAACCCACTTATACCACTTCCGTTTCACATCTAACTTGACCAACTTCATTTATTTAACATATCAAACATGTTTCAAGGGTACTTGACCCGTTTACTACTCAAAATGGGTACGTTTACACATAAACCAAACGCCCCTTTAGACTTTACTCAAAAACACATAAAACACACTTTGACCCATCGTTAGACTTCCAAACCATTACCCGACTTTGACACACATTATACGACTCATAAAAGAGACTCTCGGGGATACAACCATGACTCGAGCTCGGCATTCTACCTAGATCCTAATGCTTATTATTTCCAATCCACTTCCGTATCCTTAAGCTATAACCCAAGCCTTGCTCTTTTTCAAGCCATTGCATCATATATGAGCCTACAAAACATTGAACACTTAAACCGTAAGCATGAATGCTTAGTAAGTAAAACGGATATAACTTAACATTATACCTCATTCAATACATTACACATTACACAACCATTAATCCAATGACATTGAGCATAACACATACCTTAACCACATAAGCCTTAACCTTTCCTTTCCCTTAATCCACTCATACTAACACATCCTCTAACCTTATAATCTCTTACACATACTACCATTATACTAACAACCATAACTTTAACATATTAGCCACATAACACATAATGCATAGAAATCATTATAACTTTACATTATACCGGTTTACTTACCTCAATCCAAGCTACATAACATCAATATCATCATCATCATTATGGTCTTCCATCCTCATCATCATCATCATCCATCATAATTAAAACCTACTCACATAATACTCAAATACATAAACAAGGGTTATCAAAACCCATCAAAACATACTCATCTTACTAACCAAATCATCATATGATCATACCCATATCATATGATGATTTCCCACTTTTCTTCTCATCTATAACTTTACTAAAACAAGACAATGAATTACTTACTTGTGATGATCATCACTAAGGGAAGGCTATAGACACTTGATCTTCACTTTCTTCTTCATAGATCATTACCTAGCTAATTTCCCTCCTTTTCTTCTCACTAGAAAACCGGCCTTCTCACACACCTCAATAATGCAAGACTCATCTAGAAATAACTAGATATAACTAGTTAGGTGTGGACTTTGGCCCTTTGACATAATTAGTCCCTCAAGTCTCATTCCTTCTATTTTAACCACAACTAACTTATAACACATAATTAACACTTGGCAACTTAGGTCCTTCTAGTTTATTCATCATATTCCATATCACTATGTTAGTCATACTTTGGCTATTAGTTTAACTACCGGGTTTGACTTCCATGTAGCTTTGTTGACCAACCAATCACATAAGTTCTTTACCCACTTTCATCTAGGGTGGGGTCTCAACACCTGGGGAACGGGTGTTACAATTCTATCCCCCTTATTTAGATTTCGTCCCCGAAATCTGTCGTTCTTTACTATACTACACTTAGTCCCATAATTCATCTCATTCCAAACACCTCAACTCTTAGTTATATAGTGCAACAATCTACATGATCTTGCAACTCCATACGCACTAAAACACATCACATGGTCTTAACTCGCATTACATTCCGCTTACTTTTATAATCATACCACTCTTACCTTGTCTATTACACCAAACGAGGCATACTCGCTAAGGTTAGCTATCATTTTAGTCTGTTCTATTACCGTTACACCACGTTCTCACTTGCTTTATCCTCTATTCTCATTCTTTGACTACTTGATACTTAAGAAACTCGTGTTATTAGACTTTACATAATTTCATTTGGCTAATGCTTTCGCGTTCTATTAACATTACTTAATCACTTCTTTTTAAGTTTTTACAATTTTCTCATTTATTCTTCTCCTTTCTTCACGTCATTTTCACTTATCTTACGAGTCTCAAAGTCTACCACATGAAATGGCTTCATAGCATCATACTTTAACATTTATCTTCACATTACACATGATATTCATCATCAACTATTTCCATTACTCATACCTTGCACCATGGCACAATTACGTTTTACAACATTTTGAAACATCATTACAATTCATTAGTTTCGTCAACTTAGACTTAACACTCAAGCATAGGTTTCTCATAAGTTCTCACTAAAAGGCGTACTCAAATCTTAATCCTCCTATCTTAGTTCTTATAATCTTTTAACTAGCTCTAGACTTTCGCTTTCTACTCTTCTAACCCTACTCGTGCCGTGTCGGAAACACATAGCCCACTCGTTTATAATTCCTCATTTACATGGAGAGGCGTCCCAATCGATGTAAATCAGGAAATATAAACTCATGGTTATGTACTCCCGACATAACACTACCACTCCTACTTCCCAATTAGACTTTTATCATTTCATTTTCATTTTATATTTCACTCGTTATTTAACCTTTCCATTTTCTAGCTTGGATCCACTTCACTTTAACATTTTCCCCGAAGGGGTTATTACACATGCCAAGGATGTAGGCAATCTTTGCCGGTGAAGGCATTACATTTTATCCCGAAGGATCTTTAACACATCCCGAAGGATTCTTTATCATTCGTTGACTTGGTCATCCCGAAGGATACCACCTTTAACATACATCCCGTAGGATCATTGACATTCATCCCGAAGGATCATTAACATTCATCACTTTACTACTTTCACATTCTAACATCGGATCCAAGCCATTAACATTTTATTCTACACACATTATCTCATCCATTTATTTTAGTAAACGCAAGCGCATAGAGCATATGAGCCTGCTTATTATAAATTCACACTTCTATGTGTTTATTATCTTACTTTCTAAGCCCGCTTTAGTCATTTTCACCTCTTACTTTACTCTTTTAGTCCACCCGACTCTTTCCACTTTTAGACCTTGCATAGGTTAGCTTACATTCATTCATTAGTACCATTCGTTCTTCTTGCACGTTTTAGTTATCTTACGCATTTTCTGCGTCTTTATACCTTTCACACTAGCTTACGTTCTTTAACCCGCGTTAATCATTTCCGCCCCTTTTACATTACACGTTAGTCTACTCAACTCTTTTACTTCCAGACTTTACACATATCGTCAATTGTAACACTTGCATTCATTATTAATAATTACCGCCAATCGCCTTAGCCGTAATATAATGATTTTAAGACGATACCTTAACCTCATGCATACTCGTCTCGTTCTCTCTTACATTTTTGATTCATCGCGTTCTTATTCTCATAATCTTATCTGACTTCTTAAATTATTTATGTATTCAAGAGATATTGTTCTATCTCGCCCTTTTACATATCTACCCTTCATGGGTCATTATCTATAACACGCTTATTAGCGTCACCTTTTATTCGTACACTTTCCATCACATAAGTTCGTTACGTTTACCACACCAAATTTTTATTACATTTTGGCTTTCTTACTTAGCTCATCTCATTACTTATCTATGCATTTAGAAAAATGCCATTCTTGGTCAGTATTCACATATCCTTTTGCGTAAATCCCGTTTTATAACTTTTAGTTTACTAGACATTTATTAATCAATACGCCAAGTCGTTCTTACTTTCACTACTAGAAAAAAGACCTTTAATGACATGCTTTTTATGACACACACAATATAATGACACGCAAAATTGTAAGTCATAAAAAAACTGTCATAAATTATAAAATCTAAAGGCTAAACGACAGGCATTTTTGTGTGTCATAAAATTCGTGTCAAATCTCAAATTTTTTAAAAAACACGGACCACAAAATTAAGCTTGAAAACTTTCAAATCCACCGCCTCTCTTTCCCATTTTAATAAAAGATCAGATCTATCTCCCTCACTACACAGCCTCACCCACTCTCCTCCTTCTCTCTTGATAACCGCCTCTCCACCGCCTCATTTCACGGCCACCACACCATCACGAGTTGCCCAACACCCAAAAAAACCTAAGTCCTTCAAATCATCAAAACCCCCAAAAAAAAACCCATTACCTCCTGTTCAAATCGAAGCCCTAAAATCATCAAAACCCCCAAATCGAAGCCCTAAAATCGAAGCCCCAAAATCGAAGACGAACGACATTGTTTAATTGTTCATCGAAGCTGACAAACTAGATCAATCGTGCGAAATCTAGATCAATCCTGCGAAATCTTCTTCAGTGGTAAATAATTTGATGATGAAGAATGCTCATTGAAGGTAGATAAATTGATTGAAAAGCATGCTTGGATAACTTCTGAGAAACAACTTTTTGGAAGAAGTGGAAGTGACTATGATTTTACATCCCGTGATCCACAAGTAGCAAGGGACCAATATGAAAAGCTACAGGCTGAACAATCTGGGTATGGACACTTGTTTGCTCCTTTCAAAAATTTCATTATCATTTTTATAATATAATCTTTGTAGATGGAAAATCTAAACTAGTTCATATGCTACCGCGGAGAACTGTTAATGTTTTTATATATTTAAATGTTTTTAGGTTTCATATAAGGGTCTGAAAGTCGATTTAGTTTAATCTCAAATAAGAACTTGGCATTAGCCGCTACCTAACTGCTTATTGAATGCTACTTATGTTGCCCAAAATACAGTTTGGTTTACTAAACACTCCAAATGGTTCATCTGCTTAGAAAAAATCTTTATATCATAACTACTTTTTGTGCTTTTGCGAGTGATGATACTAATGAATCAGCATCAGCAAAACATGGCGTATCTATTGAACACCAGGTAAATTATAATAAAACAACTATATAAGTTTTTTAGTACCTGATGAAGCGAAATGTGTACCGCTTTTAGGGGGTCATTTAAGCCCTAATCCGCGATTATATGATCAAATATTTCCCTAAATCGTTTCTTTTCTCATTTTAGGTACTTGGGACGTGATTTCTGGAATATGAAGCATTTTGGAGCTTTTTGGACGTTTTTATGCTCAAGAATGAAGAAAACAAAAAGACCAAGGAAAGTCAGGATTTTACACCTGACGGCGTCAGGCTTTGTATGCTGACGCCGTCACTTGAAGATGAAAGTGGTGGAATTATACACGTGACGCGCCAGAAAGTTTTACATAGGAAGTCTGACGGCGTCACGTGTTAATGGATGTAGGTCGTCAAGTGTTAAGTTAAAGAGAGACGGGCCAGAGGATTTTTGAAGGTGACGGTGTCAGGATCATAGACCTGAAGACGTCAGATGATATAGAGTGACGGCGTCAAAGTATTCTTACACGAGAAGGAACCTTAGTGAAACCGCCACAAGTTAATCAAGACAATCACAACTCGCGCGCGGAGTAGCTGTCACTGTTTTGGCCATAAAATCTTCATACGAACTCGGATTTAGGTGATTCAAGAGGCCACGGAATCGGGACGAAAAGATCTACAATTTGGTGAAAAAGGGGATCTGACGCCGTCACTTGTAAAGGCTGACGCCGTCAGATCGATGCGGACAGAAAACTAGCTATAAATACAACATCACAACTTCATTTTTTGTAAGCCCTAAACCCTAAGTCCGATTCTAGGGTTTAGGTAGGTGTTTTTCCAGCAACTTAGAGGGTTTCAATCACTTCATAAACATCAAATATTGGTTTGTTGATTCTAACTTAATTATGTCTTTCATTATTATGGTTGTTTGCCCTTCATTGATCATGCTTTGCTAATTCACCTTGTGTCTACTTATGATTGTGTGAAACTTGTATATAATTAATTAGATATTATTGATTCCTTGTTGATGTATGTGTCTATCGTCATCAATAAAGGTGTGACACTTCAATAGATCTAATTGGTTTAGCTTATAATTCTTGTTTCCTATTGTCTCTTGTTTGATTGGGTGATATCGATGTTAGGCTTAAGAAAACTGGCTAACCTCCTATACGGTAACTTGCTTGAACGTCTTAAGAAACATGAACCAATGCGTACTAGGTTTATTTGGTTGTATTTAATGCATGAGCGAATTCTAGTGATCCCATGTTAGGAGCTTCTTAGCCGGCTCGACATAGGAGTGAAGTAGGAGCTTATAGAGTTGGGGAAGTACGTACGCCACCCCACGAATGGTATTAAGGAATACAACCCGTCAATTAAAACAAGGTGTGACAATTCAATAGGTAGAATTGGATAGCTAGCAAGGAGTAATACATCATAGGTAGATACGCTTCACTTCCCTTGTAGAACCCTAGTTTACTTTCCTGCGCATTAGTTTAATTAGTAGCTTTTGGGTTAGTTGATTAGCAACTAATTCCGCCCCTTCTTCCAAAACACGAGATTTTTACTTGCTTTCCATAAAATATAAAAATACAAAAAGAATCATCCATCACCTCTAGACCTAGTTAGAATAATTTCAATCCTAACGAACACTATTCTTTGAGTTGAACGATCAATCCTCCGGTACTTGCCACTTTACTATACTACAACGGTCAGGTACACTGCCTGGTGGGGATTGCAAGCCTCTTGAGATCCCTTGAGAGGTAAAACCTACTGCGAGGGCGCAATCCCACGCATCAAGTTTTTGGCGCCGCTGCCGGGGAGTAGTTATTGCTTAGGTTGAAATTTATTTTTATTTGGTCTACTCATTAGATTCCTATCTAGTGAGATTTTTATTTTCTTTTTATTAGCTTTCTAGTAGTCTATCTTTTCTTTTTGTCTTTGTTCGTAAAAACCTTTCCATTGACTCTTCCGTTCACCAATATGGAGTATGCGAACCCACCATACTATTGACCACGAAATCCATTTGCCCTTAATGACATCTTGATGTTCAACCAATATCGAGATGAACCCATATATGATGCATGGACTCGTTTTAAAAACTTACTCCAAATAGTCCCTCATCATAGCTTCGATTTAGCATCCCTAACCCAAATCTTTTACGATCGTGTCGACCGATATGACCAAATGTGCATTAACGATTTTGCCAATAGGGACCTTAGGGAATTAAATGCTGAAGAAGTATGGGATGCCATTGAAGATTGTGCCCAGTATTATTATAGAGTAGACAACCCAACAAACGTTAGTACAAGTCGATTGACCACAAATTCTAAGGATCATGAAACAAGTTTGTCTGGGGATGACTATTTTGGGATACCTAAGTGGATGTCATGTAACATCATAGTACAAAACAAACACATAGGTAATCTAGATAAAATGGAGGATGAGGTGGATAATCCAAGCCCACAAAGTACCCCACAAGTCCTACCATCACTTGAGGCACACACACCGCCCGTGACTTACCCGGAAGAAGTAGAAGAAACTTTAGGAATCCCAATGGAGGTAGAACCCTTGGACCAAGCACCACTAGAGGATATAGGTTTGAATACTTATAGTGATAACCTTACTCTTAGTTCCAGGGAATTTCCTAGTGTTGATGAACCGGAACCTCAACCTTTACACAACTTTCCATCCTTAGATATATTTCTAGGAGATAAAAGAGGAACCGACCCACCCATCAACCCTTATTATCCGAGTAGTTTTAGGATGAAGGAAGCCATTCACTCACCCCCTTCACCTCACGTGGCATATTTCCACCCTAAGGGTGTGTATCGCTACTTTCACCCACACTTAATCCTAAGTGTAGGGAAAACCTCCCCTATTTCTGTTAAATAAGGGTAGAGTCAGGCTCGTGACTCGAACAAAAACAAGCGCTTCTTGGGAGGCAACCCATGTTTTTAATTGTTTGAGGTTTTTATTTTATTTGTTTGTTTGTGTCATATATGCTTAATCATAATTGTTAAATTTTCATGTTTCGAATAATTTGTGAAAATGCTTTATTTTGTTCTTAACTTCGTCTTAATTGCATATAAAGGTATTTTACAAAAAGATAAGTGTAGGGAAGTTTATATTTTGTTAAAAAGAACAAAAATTCAAACATGGAAAATTCACAATTCATGATTAGCATATGTTCTATCTTGTTTGTGTGTCAATACTTGTGGACATGATTTATGAGTTCCTATTTGTAAGTCATCCCGCAAGTATCCTATCCTTTTATTGCTTTGTTTTGTTTTTATTTCTAAGTCTGGAAATACATCTAGTTGTGGTTTTTCTTTGTTCGGTTTGATGCTTTGGTTTTTGTGTTTGTTGGTTACAGGTATTATTGGATAAGAAGATGTACGAGCAACACATCAAGAGGATGATTATATTTCTGGAGTGAAGCTTATCATGTCCATTCTCTTGGAGGGAGATTTAACCATATTATCACATCATCCATACCGAGCGAATCAGGGGAGTATTAGTTTCTTCCATTCTCATTGATTTTTACTTTTACATCTTTTGTCTAGAACATTAGGGACAATGTTCGGATTAAGTGTAGGGAGGGTAAATTAGGATGCCTTAGAAACTACAACTTCGCTTGATTTTTGTTTTGTTTAATAGTGAATGTGTAATAAAGCCAAGAGAAATATTGGTTAGGGCAATTTTAGCACCAAATTTAAAATTTTTTACAACATATAGGAGTGAAACTTTGATTTTAATAAGCGTCTCATGGATAGGGAATTGTATGACTAGCACAAAAACCATACCACTCAAAAATTTTCACCCCAAATATGTGAGGTTCGCCTTTAGATCTTTAGGAAAAAGCATTCATTGTTGGTGCTTATGAGTGTACCGGTAGTTTATAGATTCTAGAACTTGCGTTTGTGATGCATACCGAGACCGCTAGTGAGACTACATTCGTGTAGTTAGGATTGACTACATGATAAGAGGCATTAGGATTAACCCATTGTTTTACACCTGTGTTTTTGTTATAATTACTTTGGCTACATTGGTCAAGTAATTCTCCCACACCCTTTGCGTTGTACCCATTTTTGGTACATGATACCCCTAGTACACCCCTCAGAGCCTATCTTTTCGTTTTGACCTTTAAGCATTTTACTTAAAGGAAGGATTTGTTTACACCCCACTTAAATGTACACCCAAATCGCCTTAGCCTACCTTGTGTGCACTCATCTTTAGTGCATTATTGTGACAACATTTGTTTAAACCCTTAGTTAATTATCTAATTGATTACATGGTTGCTAAGTCGAGTCATATCCTTGTACATATTGTTTTGGGACGATTGGGACTTATGGGTAAAGTACTAGTGTAATGGAGTAATGGGGAAGAACATCATTTATTACCCCCATATGTACGTTAATATTTTAAAGTACTCCAAATGTTTCGATTATCTTGATTCGAGTCATTAGAATAATTTTATGTAAAGTATGTAAAAGTTCAAGTGTAGGGATGGTACAAAGAATCCCTAGTGATGTATTGTTTTGGATGGTAGGGCAAGAGTGTATGCACACAAAAAAAAAAAAAAAAAAAAAAAAAAAAAAAAAAAAAGTGAAGAAAAAGCATACGGACTACCATCCGCCTCTATCTTTTATTTATGTTTTGTTTTGTTCTATGTTTATTAGTTCGTGATTAGTTTAAGTTGAGTCGAGTCTTGGCTTAGCAACGCCTCATTCTACATGTAATTGACTAAGATGATTTACTTGCCACCAGTAAAAATATCCTTATCCAACAAACCGTGTTTTCCTTATCCCTACACCTAACGTTATAACCCTTTGTAAAGACCTCTTTTATAGTTTATCCTAGGTGCTTACGCCAAAAGTGGTAGAGGCGTGATCCTTTCCCAAGCCTATGGTAATCTATTTTCTATGACAGGTAGTGAGCGATATTCTTCCATTTCCATTTATGATATATAAATTTACAACACCCGAGGGATGAGAGTATCCAAACATTTATTGTGAGGTGCTAGTGTATAATTTCCGTACTTATTTTGACCAAGGTGGAATGATCATTTGTTGTAATTACTTTTATATTAATGTTAAATGACCCCTAACTTGTATTTCAATTGGTGGAAAAGCTCATTTGCTTGAGGACAAGCAAATCCCAAGTGTAGGGATATTTGATGAAGCGAAAAGTGTACCGCTTTTAGGGGGTCATTTAAGCCCTAATCCGCGATTATATGATCAAATATTTCCCTAAATCGTTTCTTTTCTCATTTTAGGTACTTGGGACGTGATTTCTGGAATATGAAGCATTTTGGAGCTTTTTGGACGTTTTTATGCTCAAGAATGAAGAAAACAAAAAGACCAAGGAAAGTCAGGATTTTACACCTGACGGCGTCAGGCTTTGTATGCTGACGCCGTCACTTGAAGATGAAAGTGGTGGAATTATACACGTGACGCGCCAGAAAGTTTTACATAGGAAGTCTGACGGCGTCACGTGTTAATGGATGTAGGTCGTCAAGTGTTAAGTTAAAGAGAGACGGGCCAGAGGATTTTTGAAGGTGACGGTGTCAGGATCATAGACCTGAAGATGTCAGATGATATAGAGTGACGGCGTCAAAGTATTCTTACACGAGAAGGAACCTTAGTGAAACCGCCACAAGTTAATCAAGACAATCACAACTCGCGCGCGGAGTAGCTGTCACTGTTTTGGCCATAAAATCTTCATACGAACTCGGATTTAGGTGATTCAAGAGGCCACGGAATCGGGACGAAAAGATCTACAATTTGGTGAAAAAGGGGATCTGACGCCGTCACTTGTAAAGGCTGACGCCGTCAGATCGATGCGGACAGAAAACTAGCTATAAATACAACATCACAACTTCATTTTTTGTAAGCCCTAAACCCTAAGTCCGATTCTAGGGTTTAGGTAGGTGTTTTTCCAGCAACTTAGAGGGTTTCAATCACTTCATAAACATCAAATATTGGTTTGTTGATTCTAACTTAATTATGTCTTTCATTATTATGGTTGTTTGCCCTTCATTGATCATGCTTTGCTAATTCACCTTGTGTCTACTTATGATTGTGTGAAACTTGTATATAATTAATTAGATATTATTGATTCCTTGTTGATGTATGTGTCTATCGTCATCAATAAAGGTGTGACACTTCAATAGATCTAATTGGTTTAGCTTATAATTCTTGTTTCCTATTGTCTCTTGTTTGATTGGGTGATATCGATGTTAGGCTTAAGAAAACTGGCTAACCTCCTATACGGTAACTTGCTTGAACGTCTTAAGAAACATGAACCAATGCGTACTAGGTTTATTTGGTTGTATTTAATGCATGAGCGAATTCTAGTGATCCCATGTTAGGAGCTTCTTAGCCGGCTCGACATAGGAGTGAAGTAGGAGCTTATAGAGTTGGGGAAGTACGTACGCCACCCCACGAATGGTATTAAGGAATACAACCCGTCAATTAAAACAAGGTGTGACAATTCAATAGGTAGAATTGGATAGCTAGCAAGGAGTAATACATCATAGGTAGATACGCTTCACTTCCCTTGTAGAACCCTAGTTTACTTTCCTGCGCATTAGTTTAATTAGTAGCTTTTGGGTTAGTTGATTAGCAACTAATTCCGCCCCTTCTTCCAAAACACGAGATTTTTACTTGCTTTCCATAAAATATAAAAATACAAAAAGAATCATCCATCACCTCTAGACCTAGTTAGAATAATTTCAATCCTAACGAACACTATTCTTTGAGTTGAACGATCAATCCTCCGGTACTTGCCACTTTACTATACTACAACGGTCAGGTACACTGCCTGGTGGGGATTGCAAGCCTCTTGAGATCCCTTGAGAGGTAAAACCTACTGCGAGGGCGCAATCCCACGCATCAGTACCAAGTTCAATGACGAATGGCAAGGAGGCTCAGAAGAAGCCCGAGAAGCTAGGTGATGCAGGTCTTGCTTTACACTATGCCAACTTGGTCACTCAGATGGACAACATTGTAAGCTAACTGAACTCTCCATTTTAGTTTGCTTATCCGGAATGATTATTGCAGCTCAATTTATACATATTTGTCTTATGTACTTCCAGGCATCACGTCCCATATCTTTGCCTCCAAATATGAGGGACAATCTATATAATGGCTTGCCAGCAAATGTTAAGATTGCATTACGTTCTCGCTTACAAGCACTCGACCCCAAAGAAGTGGTATGTCTATCGACCATTATTTTCTTTTAATTCAGTTTCCTGTTTGCATCAGGACAAAGTTGCTATTCACATTCTTAAAGAGATAATCCAAACTTGAAAATTTTATTCAAAGGACCGGTCCTAGTCAGACCCTGGGATATATTAAGTTCTTTTGACCCACATATATGTTTCATCTCAAGTCCTTTGTGTGATTGATTTTTTTTTCTTCATAAAACTGTCTCGTAAACAACTCTGGACATCGAGCAGGTTGATGCAGCTCTTGATCTAAGTCACACACAGAACATTGGGAGGATGATCAAGGCGCACTTCCCACATTCACAGGTATGAATAATTGAAACTGCGTTGACTTCCATCCACTTCTTATTGGAGAAAACAGTAATAAAATATCTATACTATATCTTAAACAATGTCGTAGAGAAAGATTTCTCTACCTATAATATTATGGTTTGGAATTCTGATGATGATGAAGTAAAGAAGTGGGTGAGTGACATTGAGCTTTTTTCTATCTAATTGGTTATCTGATTATCCCGATCTTGCTATCTTATAAAGCTTTCTCTACCTATAATATTATGGTTTGGAATTCTTCAGTTTTCATTGTGTTAACTCTCTTGGAATTACACATTACAGGAAAGCTAGTGTTCAAAATATGGCAAAGTCAAAATGGTATTTGCACTACTATTTCCATTATTAATTCAAAACGGTATGTGCGTTAGAGTTAAGTAACACATTATCATGTGAATGTGTAGGCCCTTAGTTGGTACGAAAGTAAGTAATTCAACTGCTATATCGGGCAAGGACCTGAAGGTGGTCAATGATGTGAAAAGGTAAAATAATAGTCAATGAACTTTTCTGTTTTTGGATTATCTCTTTGCCCAGGTTGTTGTTGCGATTGTACTGATCGCTATCTTTCTTTTTTATCTCTTTAGGAACTGAGTGCAATCGTTCCTGCAAGAGAAAAGCAGACAATAGTAAAAAGCGCGATCAGTAAGGTAACAGCAATATTGCCATTGGCCTACAAATAGATAGATGTGTCAATTTTCTTGTAAATGTTGCATCTGGTATATTCTATAGCCTTTAGTGTTAATATATTGTCTCTTTATGAGATCCTTTGTTCTGCATTGCAGTTTCGTGCAGCGATACGGCTCATGCATTAAAGCCAAGTTACTCCGTATGTATCTTATATGCATCAAGATCGGGGAAGGTAAAAAAGAATACACGGATGATGATTTGGATGAAATTCGTGAAGAATGGGCAAATTATGTGGCAAACTTCATTTACCGGTCTTGAATTCTATATAATTTAGCGGTTGTAAACTTTTATGGTTAATTTTAGATTTTTAAAATAACTTATAGTTGTATGAAACGCATTGTTTTGATATATATGAAATGCGCTCTTTTGCTATTTGTGTATTTATTTGTATTATGAGATTAACTGTTATTTAATGTGTGGATATTAATAATTTTATAAAAATTATTTTTTTTTAAAAAAATTTGACCCATGACACGCAAAAAAGGGGTCATAAAATAGTGTCATAAAAGTTTGTCGTAAAAGGGTGTCATAAAAGCGTGTCATAAATTCATGACGCGCGAAATGCGTGTCATAAAGCTTTATGACGGGTCGATCAATGACACCAAAAAGCGCGTCATCTGACCCCTTTTATGACACGCAATGCGCGTCATTAAAGGCTTTTTTTCTAGTAGTGTTTCATTACATCTCACCATAACATTGTTATCATTACTATACATTCATGCACATGCTCAATCCTCCTACCTACTCATCTCATTCTCATTTACATTTTTTTAGTTTATCGCATCTAGCCTTTAGTATTTAAACTTTTCGTTTAGTTTCCATCCTTTATATACCAACCCTTTTTATCACAACTTCACGTTAAAACTTAACCTCAAGTACCTTACCTTACCGTTACCCCATCTCTATACCACTTTAACATTAGCCTTTAGTCGTTAAATATAATAAGACCATATGTTGGTCACATTTTATGACATCATTCCCCGTCCTCATTCTTTAATCTTCAAGTCTTTAAACACTTACTCATTAATTCGCTAGTTTCGTCTTGTCTTTTCACACTTTACCTTAGTATGCTTAATATCATTACGATTTACACTTAAAATGTCATTGTTTAATCTTATTCGTTTTCCTTATGTCAACAACCCTTAACAATCAGAGTGTTAATTTACTCTTATCATTACACATTATTATTTAGTACACTTCTCGCCATCACGTTTCATTATTTATGCGTTAACACCTTAAGTTACTTATTGATCCCACCTCTAATACCACTTATCGTTCCTATTCATATCCCATTACCGTTACTTTAACATGTATTCATATAATCATGATGTAATCACCGGCACTAATCAAAGTGCTCGGTAAACAATTCGCTACGTGCCATTATCAATCAATCGCTTCCACTTTACTAATTCTATGTTCACTTCTTATTCATTGCTCAAGTATTTCTTAGACTACACCTTTTCGTATTCTTTTCCCCTTGGTTTACGCATTTTTAGTTACTCGCCCATTACCTTTCATTACTCGACACCATCTTAGTAATGTTCATCTTTTTCATACCCTCGCACATTTGAATATATATATATATATATATATATATATATATATATATATATATATATATATATATATATATATATATTACATTTCATCCAAGTTGTCACATTACACTTATCGTTTTCTTGTTAGCTTCACAGTATTCTCTTACTCCATTTTACACATGTTCATTCTTTTAATGTTGCCTATTTCATCCCGATTGACTCACTTAAATCTTGACATGACTTGTCCCAACGTTTAACATGAATCATTTTCTAGACCATACATTGGTCTTACATTATAATTTAAAACTCGTTCATCTATCCCATTTATAACACTCCATATCACAACAAGAATTCTAGGCGTGACTCATTTAATTCAAGTTCCCTTGTAGTTTACTTTTTCCACTTTGTCTATACATCACATTATAACTCGCATACATAATCACGTTGCCTATGACACAATAACACTTTACATAAAAACGACAACACATTAGTACATACTTATCTCATTCATACTCTTAACCCACACTCGATCATTCTTTTCATAAGAGATAAACGTCACTAAACGTTTACACTTCGTTAATCTATTCTCAATTTATGATTTAGAACATCTGAACACGTCTATGACATACCATTTGTCTATTATCGTTAAGGTACTTACTTCTTTACTTTAGCAATCGATGCAATAGCTACTTTAGATATCATTCATTACTCGTACGTCTCTTTAATATTTTGCAATTTCTTATTTCGACAATTCGCTTTACTCAACATCTAAGTCTTTGCCATGAACACATTCTCATATAACTTCTTATGCCTACCTATAATTTCTCACTAGTACGACATTCTATTCTCGTCTTTCTATAGCAAGCATACTACTTATACTTTCTATACACATTCTTTATTACTTCTATAGTGTGCATTCGCATAATCACATAATAATTACCGACACAACCCAAGTTGCACGGTATTCCTATCATTTACACATCAAGTCCTTCACCACCTAGATTACATAAAACATATTCATAAATCCTCATCATTAAACTCGTATAGCAAGCACATAATCCATTTCATAATTCAACATTCAAATCCTATAACTTTCACAATATTAGCCGGCGTTACTTAAACTTAAGCTCAACACGTCTACGAGTGGTTTAAGTCTAGGCAATCCTAAAGAGAACCTAATTCACTTAAACCGAAGCTCTGATACCAAGTTGTAACGCCCCGTGCCCGTTTAGACCAAAATTTAAAACTTTTTACGCGGAATCGACTCACTTTAACGGACATCTGCTTACTCTTTTGACCACTGACAAAAATCTTTAAACTTTTAGCCCTTGAGACTATTTTTAAATGAAACTAGACTCAATTACTTTCGAAACGATAGATGGCACGACCTATTTCGACTTACGGATTAAAAGATATGATTTTTTGAAAACTGCCAAACCTGGACTGTGGATAGATGCGCCGTATCTCAAAAAGGAGATGCGCCGTATCACCTGATATGCCATATCTCAACAAGGAGATGCGCCGTATCTGCTCTGTCCAGCAAATCTGGACAGACCTACTATCCCAATTTTGCATTTTCGCCAGGCCCGCTCAGAAACCCGACCTCCCGGACTCGAAACTTGACGAAACTTTCCAGAATCCTTTAGTATGTCCAATAGTTTATTTTCATACAAAAACATTTACCGATTAACACCCCGAAGGGGTACTTTTACAAATGAGACGGGTTATGCAAATAACCCGTTTTGACCCATTTTCACAACAACCCACTTATACCACTTCCGTTTCACATCTAACTTGACCAACTTCATTTATTTAACATATCAAACATGTTTCAAGGGTACTTGACCCGTTTACTACTCAAAATGGGTACGTTTACACATAAACCAAACGCCCCTTTAGACTTTACTCAAAAACACATAAAACACACTTTGACCCATCGTTAGACTTCCAAACCATTACCCGACTTTGACACACATTATACGACTCATAAAAGAGACTCTCGGGGATACAACCATGACTCGAGCTCGGCATTCTACCTAGATCCTAATGCTTATTATTTCCAATCCACTTCCGTATCCTTAAGCTATAACCCAAGCCTTGCTCTTTTTCAAGCCATTGCATCATATATGAGCCTACAAAACATTGAACACTTAAACCGTAAGCATGAATGCTTAGTAAGTAAAACGGATATAACTTAACATTATACCTCATTCAATACATTACACATTACACAACCATTAATCCAATGACATTGAGCATAACACATACCTTAACCACATAAGCCTTAACCTTTCCTTTCCCTTAATCCACTCATACTAACACATCCTCTAACCTTATAATCTCTTACACATACTACCATTATACTAACAACCATAACTTTAACATATTAGCCACATAACACATAATGCATAGAAATCATTATAACTTTACATTATACCGGTTTACTTACCTCAATCCAAGCTACATAACATCAATATCATCATCATCATTATGGTCTTCCATCCTCATCATCATCATCATCCATCATAATTAAAACCTACTCACATAATACTCAAATACATAAACAAGGGTTATCAAAACCCATCAAAACATACTCATCTTACTAACCAAATCATCATATGATCATACCCATATCATATGA
Organism: Artemisia tridentata subsp. tridentata; assembly: GCA_021014915.2. Lineage (NCBI taxonomy): Eukaryota > Viridiplantae > Streptophyta > Magnoliopsida > Asterales > Asteraceae > Artemisia > Artemisia tridentata. Next base: position 8,976,922 of record CP139504.1, read on the forward strand.
TGATTTCCCACTTTTCTTCTCATCTATAACTTTACTAAAACAAGACAATGAATTACTTACTTGTGATGATCATCACTAAGGGAAGGCTGTAGACACTTGATCTTCACTTTCTTCTTCATAGATCATTACCTAGCTAATTTCCCTCCTTTTCTTCTCACTAGAAAACCGGCCTTCTCACACACCTCAATAATGCAAGACTCATCTAGAAATAACTAGATATAACTAGTTAGGTGTGGACTTTGGCCCTTTGACATAATTAGTCCCTCAAGTCTCATTCCTTCTATTTTAACCACAACTAACTTATAACACATAATTAACACTTGGCAACTTAGGTCCTTCTAGTTTATTCATCATATTCCATATCTCTATGTTAGTCATACTTTGGCTATTAGTTTAACTACCGGGTTTGACTTTCATGTAGCTTTTTTGACCAACCAATCACATAAGTTCTTTACCCACTTTCATCTAGGGTGGGGTCCCAACACCTTGGGAACGGGTGTTACACGAAGGGTAAACAAACCGCCGGTCCGTCTCAAAAACCAAGGCGTCCGCACAAAAAAAAACCCGAGGGCGAGCCAAGGGCTAAGATTACGCGTATGCCATGGAACAACCACGAGTTGATGTGCTTGGCTCGTGCGTGGGTAGAAATTGCGACGGATCCAAACGCCGGTATATACTTTTTTTTTCGTTATTATTTTTTTTTTCATATTTCGTTATTAATTTTTTTTCATATTTGCGTTATTAATTTTGTTTTCTTATTTCGTTATTTTTTTTTCTTATTTCGTTATTATTATTATTATTTTTTTTTTTTACTTATTTCGTTATTTTTTTTGTAGCGAATTATCAACGAGGATTGGTTTTTTGGGCTCGAATTCGAGAAGCTTTTTTTTCGGCAATGGGTGTCGGAGAAGATTATCGTACGCCGGACATGATTCGGGGAAAATGGACCGACCTCAATAGGGCGTGTCTACTCTTTAATGACATCTACAACCGAAAAAATAATATGCCGGTACCAAGTGGTGAAAGTTTGGGGACTTAGGCATACAACGCCGCCGACAAGGAATACAAGGCGCTTAAGGGGTTTCCTTTCCAACACAGGGCGGTGTGGGAGTACCTTCACACCCATCAAAAATGGGTCCACCAACCGTCTTTGGAAATTCGTACAACGAGGCCGTCAAAACGATCTAAAACCGATTCATCATCCAACCCCGAAAGCCAATCGTCCGATGCTCACACATTGAACCTAAACGACGATGCGGAAGATGACGAGGTCGTGTTTGTCGAGCCGGAAAGGCCCTCGGGTAGGCGAAGTGGCAAAGGCAAAGGGGTTTCCTCATCCTCTACCCCCGACAACGAAAACCCGTTGAGCCAAATTGCGGCTGGGATAGCTAGGCTAGAGGAAGAGGCATAGAAGCGTCGCGAGCTCAAAGAAAATAGATACAACGAGTACATGAAAATGAAAGATTGGGAGTGTTTTTTTTATGTAATATGTAGTATGAAATTGTATGACTTTTTATTTTTTTTTTTTTTTTTTTAATTATGTAATAGTTTTAGGGTTTATTTTAATGAAATTATGTTTTCATTTATATTATTTATATTTTTATTATAAGTTTTTTATCAAAAAAAATTTAAAAAAAAAAGGTACTGCCACGTGTCCAAACAACCCCCCCACTCTCCCATTACACCACTTTTCAAAAAACCCCAATCTGTACCCGACAATGTCAACGTTGTACAAATAAACCTACTAAGAAATGCTTACAAAACAATTGTCATAAAATACCATTTAAGCAAAATGATCAACTACATCAATCAACAATATAACTAAACACATAGCAACAACCATCATAACTTGCTCTTAATCCATCCTACTTTTTCCTGACTTCCTTGCTTGTAGATCATCTTAAGGTTTTCTTACTCCAAAAGTTTTATCAACAATAGCTTCCCAAGTTTGAACTGCTGCAAGGCCTTGAATGCAATTCCTTATCGGAGGGGGTCTTGTACCAGAAACCCTTGGAGTTGAAACCTTATGATTTGCAACCTTTGATATGGATCCTTTTTTCACTTGAACCGACCCTTTTGCATCATAACTGTCATCAGAACTTGATGAATGATTTAATGGTATTATGACCAAGAATCATCTTTTAACACCTTCAGGTGGACGAGGTTGACTAAAATGGAAGAGATTCATGTTTAGTTTAGAGAGAGAAATGTTAGAGAGAAGGTGGAGTGAAAACCGGATGGTGGAGTGAAAACCGGATATTATTTCTTTGTTGAATGTTTCACACAGCCACACCCTTCAAGTGATAACTTGAAGGGTATTTATATGCCAACTTTGACAACTAGAAGAGTATTACACAATAGGTCCTTGCACTAAATGCAAACTAGTTGTCTAATTCCAATTCACGTAAATATCGTCCAGCTTCATTTCTAACAATCTCCCTCCAGCTGGAGATATACGTGAATTGGTTACAATGATTCCTAACAAGTACATAACAATGATAAAAGCCATGCTGAAGTAGAGCAGTCTCCTTTTGAGGATGTCTTCGTAGCTCTTGATCTTCTCGTATCTTTCTCAGCTTGCTTGACTTACCTGCAGAATCACTGTAATGACCTAATTGGGTTATTACTCCCTCCCAATTAGTGAGGCATATTCTTTACATGCTCCCTCCCAAATTGACAACCCGTTTGATATAGCTTTGATGCTTGTAGAAGAAGTTTCTCTGAAATCTTGCCAAATTGTCTTCAGTCTCTTGCACAGCGGAAAATGGATTATAGACTGATGACTTGTAACTTCTTCACAGGTTTGATTGGGGAGCATCATATCGACATCTTCAGCTCACTTAGAATGCTTCCAGTTCATCATAAATAGCCCCGATGTACACATTTCATACATTTCTCCCTCCAGGATGATGACGATCTTTCGGACTCATCCTACATATGTGTACATAGACATATCAACTAGAAGCAACATACAAATCAATACCCCATGAGTGGATGTCGATAACTATTCTCTCTACGATTCTCTTAGGATCAATCTCTTCTCAAACCTCTTGTATCAAATCAACGGCTTTTGGTAGTGACTGCTGATGGATAAACCCACTATGACGAACTTGAGACTGAAGTAAAATATCCCAGACTTGTGACTTAAACTTGCACGGACGTGTGACTAAGAACCTATACTGAGCACTACAACGTAACTCCTTAAAGCATATAGGTCATTTCATATACCCATCCATCCTTCCTTAACTGTATATGAACCTCTCTTGAATTATCCACATCTTTGTGTGACACTGAGTACTACAACGTATCTCCTTTAAGTGATAGTTAACTAGGTCTTCGTCCATCCTCCCCTTGACCTATGAAAACTAGATAACCCAAGACTTAATCACTATTCTATAAATGCTCAAACAAGGATCTCGAAGAATCATGCATCCAACCAACCCCGATATCTTCAAGATACTAAGTACACGTACCCGTGATATTCCACTTCAACTTCAAATAAGTAATAATGAATCATCCTTGCAGTCACAGTTGATAGTTTAGCCATTGTCATTTGATTGCGATTCTTGCTCAGGATCTTTTCGGCTATACGTGGTGATGATGAAGGTGTAGTTTGGTTGTTGATGTGAAGTCTTGTTGTTATGGTGAAATTTTGGTCTGGAAACTTAAAACCTCAATAACTTCATTCTGGAGCGATTTCAGGCCTCGAAACTTGGGTTGAATGAATAAATTGATTCAACGTGTCCTTCTCCTCGGTCTCACGGTCGTTTTGACAGGTCGTGGACTGAAAACGGAGTTACGGTTCAAAAGTTATAACCGTTTGAAGTTTCACAGAAGTACGAGGGCCAAAACTGCCAAATTTGAAAGTTTCCTTAGGCTGCTGGAAAGTACAGGGACTGAAATTGACAAAACTGAAAAGTTAGTTTTGTCCGATATCGCAATTGGTGTTTTGACCGATATCGCAATTGAGATAAGATATCGGACAAACTTGAAATGCGATATCTGATGCCAACTGCGATAACTCTGACAGAGACCCAATTGCGATAGAATGGCTCAACTGCGATAAACCCCTTGCAGACACCAAATGCGATAAGATTGCTGAAATGCGATAAAAAGTCAGACGATGAATTGCGATAAGAACTTTTTGTCTCAATTGCGATAAAACAGCCCAAATGCGATAAAACGCAGTTTTTCTGTGCAATTGCGATAAACGCGCTGAAGAGGCAAAATGCGATATTTTTTGCTTTATCAACCACTTTTTGACTTTTTCCTTACAATCCCACATGCAACCTTATCTTCCCTGACAACTTTTTACTTATTTTCACTGACTTTTACCAACTCAATAATTCACATAAACAACTAAAAACATAAATCTTATAAAAGATGTATGATTCTAGTCGATCTATGGAACAAAGAACAAACCAAGTTTAAAGTGAAGAACAAGTAAACTTCACAGCCCACTTTGATAGAACACCAAACAAACACAACCTTTGATCTTTAATATGTGAACGATTTCAAGATAAACAACACAAACATCAAACACAAAGGCATCAAAACTGCTACTGATGAACAGTAACAGTCAAGAACACACCACAAAATCACATTTTTACCTCAAACACACCACGATTCGCCCCCGGTTAGCTCTTGATACCAATTATTATTACCAAGAATCATCTTTTAGGACCTTCTGGAGGTCGAGGTTCATGAAAGTAGAAGAGATTCATGTTTAGTTTTAGTGAGAGAATGTTAGAGAGAAGGTGGAGTTGAAAACCGGATTTTATTACTTTGTTGAATGATTTTCAGCCACACCCTTCAAGTGATAACTTGAAGGGTATTTATATGCCAACTTTGACAACTATAAGAGTATTACACAATAGGTCCTTGCACTAAATGCAAACTAGTTGTCTAATTCCAATTCACGTAAATATCGTCCAGCTTCATTTCTAACAAATGGAAAATACCATGACAACATCTTTGGTTTAGAACTGGAAGGTTTACTAGCATGCTTTCTGCTTGCATCCTCAAGAAAGTCAAGGCTAGTGTCAGACTCAAAACTTGTAACAGACTCAATTAGCATGATTTCCGCATCAAATAATAAACATCTTGAATCAGAGTTAATGCATACAACATGTAAATGCATATAACACATTACAGTTGCCTTATTCAACAACCATACCCTCATGACTTTATTCAAGCAAAGTAGCATAACACATAACAGCAAAGCACCTTAACTAACTTTCCTATATATACTTGTATACACTCCTAAGTCCTAACTATACAAGCAAAGCACCTTAAAAATGTTTGGTCACTTCAAAATTACTATTATTTAACAGAACTTCAAGCTTTGATATCCTCTTGCTAAGTTCTTCAAGATTTTCTATTCCCTTATCTATAAATGTGTTTTAGACTTTATGAACATTCAAATACTACAACCAACAAAATGAGTAAGTTACATCAAATACACATCATGTATAGAGAATACTGAGATACCTATTATCATCAAAAGTTGATCTCCTCAACATTTTAAGAATTTAGAGCAAGTGATTTCTCCTAGTTTTGTCCTTAATTGACACTCTAAGTAAAGGAAAATAAAACATAGCAAATGAAGATCGCTAATTGAGCAATTAACCGAAGCTAAACCCGAACTATAGGATCTTGCACAGATGATTGACTTTACACGGCTCCTGCCCCAAACCAGAAAGGACCCGAGGCTAATCACAAAAGCAACGCTAAGTGCGGTGAACTCATGGCAAACCAAAACGGTACGTTGGTCACAAATAAGGCGTCGGGATTCTTGTCCCGAATATCATTGGCGATTGCGGTGATCTCGCCCGCAATCATGTCTCTGACGAGACTCAAACCAACTACGGAGCCCATGATCCATGCCACATGTCAAGTGTCATGTGAAATATAAAGAGAGAAGCACATGATTAGAAGGAAACATTACAAAATACCGTAACATTTTAAAAGAAACTTCTATGTATAATCTTAAGCTAAAAAGGAGGGATTAAAGAAACAAATTACCAGTAATACCGCTCTTCTCTAACAGTAGTGCCATTTAAGGCAATTGTTGTGGACTACCTTTAATTTGTCTCATTAAAAACCAAATTGTTAAAGTTGATATAATCCTTAATATATACTCCGTATTGTATACATATAACTCCCTATAAACACATTTCGCTTCGAAACGTTACACTTATAGCACTTAACTTATCGTGACAAACTGATGAGCTTCGATATGATCTTCTCAAATTAACCAAACTAAAAAGACATACTAATTAATGAAACGTTTTACATGTTTTTTATTTACAATACAAGAAGACACGCTAAGCATACAAGAAACACAAAATTCAAGTATGTGTTTTAAGTGATTTTCATTACCCAAAAACAAATGTTAAGAAGTAATTAACGGAAATCCATTTTCACTTATACCCAAAAACAAGCATTTCCATTTTCCAATTTGCCACATTAAATAACAATGCATCAACAGATACTAGATCTTTATTCTTTAAGTAGTTGTATCAATCTCAAGACAAATGATAACAAAACAACACAATATAACTAAAGGAAAATAGAATGTTCCACTTTATTACAAACTATGATACTAATTTTCAGGAAATTCTGTTTTTAACCAAAAGTAATTGATTAAAAACTAGCAAGCCAAGATCACTAGTTGAGCAAACCGGCCCGAGCCAAACACACAACATAAGAACTTGGCCATCTGACCGACTCTACGCGGCCGATTGTTCCGGACAAGAAAGGCCCCGAGGCCAATCCCGAAAGCAGACCAAGAAAGGCCCTAATGTTAGATCTTTATTCTTTAAGTAGTCATAGCAATCTGAAAACAAATGATAACAAAACAACACAATAAAACTTAACGAAAATAGAATATTCCACTTTATTACAAACCATGATACTAATTTTGAGAGAACTCTATTTTTAACCAAAAGTAATTGATTAAAAACTAGCAAACCAAGATCACTAGCAAAAAAGCCCGAGCCAAACCCACACTGTAGGAACTGGGCCATGCGACCGACTCTACGCGGCTGCTTGTTCCAAACAAGAATGGCCCCGAGGCCAATCCCGAAAGCAACGCTGAGTGCGGTGACCACATGGCAAACCGGGACAATCCTCGGCACCACGGTCGGAAACAAGGCGTCGGGATTCTCGGCCGCAACCGAATCTCTCACTGGAGTGAGAGCAACAATAACACCCATGACCCACGCCAAAGCGCGGTCAATTGTCCTGTAAAATAACTGGTCATAGCTTGGCTGAGCTGAAGAGAGATTTGCTTGATTCCTCCGAAAGTCATAGCTTTATGGGAGAAATCTTGTCCATAAGAAAAATCTTGGATGCTCATTTTCATTGTCATTTCTCATAGTATAACTTGGTGGACAAAATACTGTTTAATTTTAATGAGTACTCTGAAAAGATCTTTGAGACCCAAATCTCCGTTCGAACATTGTATTCTTACTGGTATATGTGGCTGGAGCATGTTTTTGCTATCTTTGAAAGTCTTGAAAGATTCCGCAATATAAACCCGATTAAGCACCAACAACAATCTATTATTGGTTTAAACTATTTTGGAGTATGGGAAAATGATGCAAACGGTAGCACAGAGTACGTGTTAATTGACAAGAGTGAGAGCAACAATAACACCCATGACCCACGCCAAAGCGCAGTCAATTGTCCTGTAAAATACAAAAGAGAGAAGCACACCATTAGAAGGAAACAATAACATTTTACTCGTAGAAGAAACTTTTATATATGTAAATCTTAAGCTAAAAAGGAGGGATTAAAGAAACAAATTAATACCACTTTTCTTTTTCTCTACGAGAGTGTCATTGTTTAAGGTCCTTGTCGGAGACCTTTGTCTTCTAAAGCTCCTCTTGCTGAGCAGCCCTCTCCTCCTTTGTGGCTGCTGTGAAAAGCTGAAAAAAGATTTAAACGCCAAAAATTATTTAAACATAATTTAGTGACTAATGATATATAAATTTGACTTTAATTTGTACCCTAACAAATAGACTGGTGAATTTCTTCTCAGATTTACCGCATGCTAATTAATGAAACAGTTTACTTATTTATTTACTTACAAGAAAGACATGCTTAGCATACAACAAACACGTACAAAATTGTTTTGACTGATTCTCATTATATTATCCCAGAAAAAACATTCTAAGCAAACAAACTAGAAAGACATACTGAGCATACAAACTCAAATATTAATAAAAATTCTAGTTTGTATTTTAAATAAAAATTCTAAGCAAACAAACTAGAAAGACATACTGAGCATACAAACTCAAATATTAATAAAAATTCTAGTTTGTATTTTAAATAAAAATTCTAAGCAAACAAACTACAAAAACATGCAAAGCAAACAAACACAAACATTTGACTTTTTGTTTCTCCAAATCTCCATTAAAACACAAACTCAAGCTCCATTTTCTTATTGTGGCTTAAAAGTTAGACTCTGAAAATAAATCTTATCCTATGAATTATATACACGGTTGTTGCCACCAGAAAAGAAACAACACTTCATAGCTTGTAAACCTCTCACATTACTTTTTTATATTAGTGATGATCAGCTAACAAAATCTAAAGGTTAATAACAAGAGATATAATTGTTAACAAGAAATGATAGTGAGATTATACCCTTAGTATTTCCGAGAACATCTATTCCAACAAGAAATTGGTCGTTTTGCTCTTGTATCGTAAATTAAAAGCCGAAATAATGTAGGGTTTTGATCATCACTTCGAGCAAACATACTAAGAACAACTTCGCGAAGTGATGGCTAGGGTCAAAACCTATAAATTAGAAATTGGTGTTGGATGTATGTGTTTTTCTTTGTTGAAAATAGGTATTGAAGGAGTGAGTATTAATAACAACAAATGTTTAGGTGACCAGTATTTAATTTTGTCAAAGGAGAAATAAATTGCATCTTACTTTTAGGTGAGACAACATACTACACATAAAAATACACCATTGCTTACTGTCAAAGGGTGTGTTGCATTGATTTCAAACCAAAATTATAAATCATCAATTATCGCACTTTTTTGTGTTGCATAAATAAAAAACTCACTTTCATTTTGGTAAAACTATACACTTGTAAATGAGTTAATGTGAGACTTGCAGGTATAGTTATTAAAATAGTAGAGGTCTAAAGATGTGTCATAGAGGTGGTTGGTTCATTGAATTCACACAAAACTTGGTTTTGTTACGGTGCTATTTTGTTGCTTGGTTAAGTTGTTAAATTTTGAAAAAGTTTGGGTGTAAAAATGGTGACCTGTCTTATGGTGAAGAATCATAGTTGTTCAAGTTTTACAATGGTAAAAAAGAGACAAGTACATATATAGATGATAATGTGGTCGGGATATTTTAAACTTTAACTCGTCAATATATACGTGGATTTAGTTCTTACATGCTTTTGTAAAGGTAACATGTCCTAACCACATTTCGGATTGAGCTCATTTATTAAACGAGACTCAGACAAGGCTGAAGCTAGGGATTAAGCTCAGCTTGGTTTGAGCTTTTACTGAGTTTATCTGGTTTCGAGCCCTATGTGTGTGTTGAATAAGTCAAAACTCAGCTCAAATGTAGTAAAAAATAACTGTATTTCACAAAACCAAATTGGTGATAGAGTTGCATTTTGCATGTGGTAAATTAAAGTACGGGCCGGGGAAGGATTAGCGACGTAAATCTTTTGCTAGAGATAAAAAGTTGTACATGGCTAACTCGTCAATAATCTTTTCCGAGCTAATTGTCACTATTTCAAACCTTTTCAGATGTATTCCGAGACCACCTGTTTCAACAATCACATGCAATATCATCCCAATGGCACATGCCACACACGACTTTCATTGATCAAACTCATATTATGTGGTAAGGATAATCGATCCAAACTCCAAAGTATCCTAGTTTCGAAAATAATTTTGAAAAAAAGCAACTTTAATTTAGCATGCAAGATTATGTAGTGGAACTCATGCACTTATATATTTGAATATACCTGTTTGACATGTTGGGGTTGAAATATGACTATATACTTACCACATAATATGGGTTTCATTGATGAAAGTCGTGTGTGGCATGTGCCATAGGATGATATTGCATTTGGTTGTTGAAATAGGTGGTCTCGGAATAATATACTCAAGGTTAAATCTCATTTCTTTATTATATGTTTTAGTATATTTCTTTTTCAAAGTTATTCATGCTGTAATTTTTTATTATTTTCTTTGTTTTGAAAAAATTAGACTAGTATATGCAACTCGTGCTTGTACTCATAAGTCATAAAGTTTTATTTTAACTCAATATGTATGGATGTGTTTTTTAACTATAATATTTTGGTATGACTGCATTTGTGGTTTAATTTTTTCGACATAGTGTTAATTTTTTGAAAAAAAAAATCAATTTTTCCAAAATGCATCTTAAATGCACCTAGTCCATTGAAATATGTTTCTATATTATGGTTCAAAAAAATTTGTGTACCCGGTCAAGTTTGGTCCTAGTTCCCTCATAGTAACTAAGTGCTTTTAATTTTAAACTATATAATGGTCAATGGCCCGTGCGTAGAAATCTTTGCTTTCCCAGAAAAAAACATTCTAAGCAAACAAACTAGAAAGACATGCAAAGCAAACAAACACAAACATTTGACTTTTTGTTTCACCAAATCTCCATTAAAAGACAAACTCAAGCTCCATTTTCTTATTGTGGCTTAAACGTTTAGACTCTTAAAATAAATCTTATCCTATGAATTATAAACAAAACTTCATAGCTTGTAAACCTCTCAAATTACTTTTTTATATTAGTGATGACCAGCTAACAAAATCTAAAGGTTAATAACAAGAGATATAACTGTTAACAAGAAATGATAGTGAGATTATACCCTTAGTATTTCCGAGAACTTCTATTCCAACAAGAAATTGGTCGTTTTGCTCTTGTAACGTAAATTAAAAGCCGAAATAATGTAGGCTTTTGATCATCACTTATACACCAATCTTAAGTAAGAAAATACAAAATTTTAACAATTCTACCCACGAAACAAAGCACAAAAGAGAGATTTTAGTACCTTTCTATTCGACCCAAAAGTACCATAAAGCTCATCAAATCCGTGAATATGAACTCAAGTGAACCTAACCATGGCTCTTAATACCATTTATAGTATATTCACTTAACTATAACACACGTTTGGAACTTGATTTATGGATTGAATAGAAGAGAAATTAGAGAGAGAAGTAGTGAGAACTTGGTACCTTTAGTGAGAGAAAGAAGTAGGGTGTATTAGATTAGAATGAAGGTCCAACCCTCTCCCTAGGTGGAGATGGGTAACTATACTAGTATATATTATGCCCAGAGTGGGCTGTGGAGAGAGCTGACAGTGGGTAAAGACCCGACCCACTCCACAAGTTCTATAATAACTAAGCTACTACTGATATTACTAATAAACCTACGAGCTATTAAGTGCTAATAAGTACTCGGGGTGATCGAGTCTTCAACTGAATATTTATTTTCCTAACAATGATGATGATAATTTATTGTTAGATTTGAATTTATGCTACTTTGAAGTGATGGTCATTTTGGCTTTTGTATAAATGTGTCAAGTGTAATATGTATCAAATTAGTGGGCTTATGGCACTAGCAATGTATGTATCTAAATGTGCCTAAGTGTAGTGCAAGACATGAGTCCACTTAAAGTCCATTAGAAAGCCCATCAAACCACTTTGGTTTGTGGCAGTCACGTATAACACACACACACTCTTGCTTTGTCAGAGTGTGTGCCTCATTTTAGATAAGAAAAAGAGTGTGTGTGTGTGAGAGAGTAACACCCCAAGCCATTGTATCTTTTATTTCTCTTTGAAGATAATATACTTTGACTTGAAATTTATACATAAGATCCACATACTACTCTTGTTCTCTTATTGTGTTTGTGAGTGTCATCTAGTAAGCTTGTGTTTGTGTGACATAGTGGAAGCTTCGGTCCTACAAGTGGTATCAAGAGCTAAGCTTCAAGGTAGGATTATCTTTAGTTTTGTTTGATCCTAAAGATTAAAAACATCCTTTGTTATTTTTTCTTTCACTAGAAAAATTACAACTTATGTTTTTTATTCTAATCGATCTAAACAAAATTTAAAGTAAGTTGTGTTTGTTTTGAGGTTATACGAATTGGTTTCTGTGATATTTTTAGTGTTTCACTTGTTTACAGTTGTGAAAGTTTGGTTTTTTGGTTTGTTCTTCACTTCTTTGATCGAACAAAGGTAGCAAATCTTGTATAAGATTTGTTTATGAATTGTTTATTAAGGTGAATTATTGAGTTGGGAAAGTCAGTGATAGTTAGTGAAAAAGTGGCAGAAACATGACTAACAAGTATGGGAGTTGCATGGTCTAGAAGCTAAAAGTCAAAAAGTGGGTGAGATTTGGTCAAAAGTTGCGTTTTATCGCAATTGAAGAAAAGCAGCGAGGTTATCACAATTCGTAGAATTATCGCATTTCTTGTATTAGAATTGCGATAGGTGTCGCTATTGGCTTATCGCTGTTGACAATTCTATCGCATTTGGCGACCTATCGCATTTGGCGACCTATCGCAGTTGACCATCGTATTTGACATATCGCAGTTCAGCTTATCGCATTTCAGCCAATTCAAGTCTGTCCGAGATATTTTTGGCAACTGCGATATCGGACAAATCAGCAACTGCGATATCGGACAACAAAGAATTTTTAGCAGTTTTCAGACTTGTCATTTTCAGTCCCTGTACTTTCTAGCAGCCTTAGGAAACTTTCAAATTTGGCAGTTTTGGCCCTCGTACTTCTGTGAAACGATTTCAAAGTTGTCATTTTACGTCAAAACTTCAAAAGGTTATAACTTTTGAACCGTAACTCCGTTTTCAGTCCACGACCTGTCAAAACGACCGTGAGACCGAGGAGAAGGACACGTTGAATCAATTTATTCATTCAACCCAAGTTTCGAGGCCTGAAAACGCTCCAAAAAGAAGTTATTGAGGTTTTAAGTTTCCAAACCAAAATTTCCACCGTAACAAAGCTTCACAACAACATCAACCAAGTTCAACCGTCAACAACAACGTCTCCTACTTTGTTGCAAAGATCCTAAATCCACTTTATCATACATTATATTTTAAAGATGACTACACAACAAGACATTCATGCCGCAGGTTCAGAAAATCGACCTCCAATGTTGGAAAAAGGTGGTTACCTTCCATGGACGAGTCGTATGCTTCGATATATGAGATCCAAACCTAATGGACAAGGTATACTCTTGGTTAACTCCGTCAAAAAAGGTCCATTCCAGCCTGGTGAGATTGAAGAAACAGCTGGAAACCCTACTGCAGAACCTCCCGTCGATCCAACGTACCGACCCAAAGAGGAATCGGATTACACTGAAGCAGATTGGAAGCAAATTGAAGATGATCACCTAGCAATGCATCTAATCCAACTCGGTCTACCACAAGAAATATTTTGTGATGTAGATAGCTGTGAAACAGCCAAAGAAATGTGGGATCGAGTTAGACGTCTTTGTCATGGTACAGAAATAGGCATTCAAGAAATGGAAAACAAGCTTCTGACTGAATGGGAGAAGTTCACAGCAACGCCAGCTGAACAGATTGAATCTTACTATACACGGTTTTGTACTCTAGTGAATGAGTTGATCAGAAACAATTTGGCACCTAAACAAATTGTTCAAAGCATCAAGTTCATCAACAACCTTCCAGAAGAATGGGGACGATATGTTACTATTGTCAACCAAACTAAGAATCTTCATGATGTTAACTACGATCAACTCTATGACTTTCTCAAACAAAACCAAGCAGAGGCAAATGAAGTCAGAAAAGAGAAGCAAGCAAAACAACAAGATCCTCTTGCACTCATAGTCCAATCACCTACACCTGCAACAGTCAGTGCACAACCATCATCATCATCATCCACTCAGCAATTCATGCAACAACAGTATATTCCACAATCACCATTCTACCCACAACAACAACATGTAATCCCACAACAACAATACCCACAACACCCAGATCAAGACGATCAGGATGAGTCAACTGCTGCTTTGACTCAAGCTTTTGCTTACCTATCAAAAGCATTCCAAGGACGTTACTCTACACCCACCAACAACAATCAACGAATCTCATCGAACACTCGCAACAAGCAGATTGCACAGCCGAGTTTCAACATGGGACAGCAAGGACAGATGGTTGGGGGATATGGGAATCAGCAGGGATATGCTCCAAGATTTCAGATGGGTAATCAGAATGCAGGGCAGTATGTTGGTAATCAGATGGGTCAGTTTGCAGGGAATCAGATAGGTAATGCTGTTGGTAATCAAAGGGTACAGAATGCTGGGAATCAGTTTGGGAATGTTGCTCAGGGAGCTGGGAATAGAAATCAGGGAAATATGATGAAGTGCTTCAACTGTCAGGGTATTGGTCACATGGCTAGGAACTGTCCAGACAAGCCGAATAAGAGGGATCCAGCGTATTTGCAGAAAGCATTAATGTTGGCAAACAAGGAAACGGCTGGGCTTCAGTTGAGTGCAGAAGAGAATGACTTCATGGCTATTATGGATGCTTCAGAAGATCAAGAGGACATCGATGCAAACTGCATTTTTATGGCAAATCTCCAGGAGGCAAAGTACGACACAGACTCAGAAGCACCTCCTGCTTTTGAGGTACAACCATATGCTACATGTCACAATAATGAAATGTTTGATATGTCACCTCAAAATGAACAGCATCCTGAGACTCCTAATCTCATTTATGATACATACATGGACGAACCAAGTTGTAGTAATACTAATTTGGAAACTCCAGATATGGATCCTAATGAAGAATTCGAGTCACAGCATACTGATAATGATGAGGAAACACGTGCTATGTTTGAATCATTATTGCAAAATTGTAGTGTAGAAATTGAAAAGGTCAAAAAGGTCAATCGCGATGTTAAGGCCGCGAATGAAAAATTGACCACTGAGCTTGAGAGTTATAAGGTGAATGCAAGAGCTTATGATTTTCATAACAAAAAACAGTCGGAACTTGAGGTTAGCTTAAAAGATTCTGAGTTAAGAGAAAAACGTTTACAAATCAAATTTAACACTCTAGATGTTAATTTGAATAACCAAATCAAATCTCTAAACAAGGAAATTTCTGAACTAACCAACCAGCTTTCAAAACAAAAATCAACTTATTCCAATCTTGAAAAAGAAAAGAAGGAGTTGAATGAAAGGTTTTCAAAACGTGAAAAAGATATTCTTAAAGAGATCAATGACAAAAAGGAAACCATTGAAAAGTTGGAAGATTTACTTGTAAAAACGGGTCATTCTGCACAAACGATTAATTTGTTAATAAATGATAAAAACCCGATTTTACATACATTAAAGAAAACGGCTATCGGTTGTGAAAACCCTTATTATCTCAAGAAAGCTCAGAGTGTACAGAATGTGTTATATAATGGTAGTGTGCTAAATGATAAACATGATCCGATTGAGATTTATGATTCGGATGAAACGATTGAGCGTACTGAAAAGAGACGAGTCAAAATGCGACAATTGAACAGAGAAATAAAACCCATTAACTATAATGAGGTTAACAAACTTGCTGGGGTTCATCTTGTTAAAAAGGAGTCACCTCTGTTTTTTCAAAAACCAGTGGTTTTCACAAAACAAAAAGCTGTCTCAAAACATCTGCCTAACATCGAACAAATGGCATCTAAAAACACTTATGATTCAAGTGCAGCTAGACTATATTTGGTTGATCTTAAACAGAGAATTGAGAAACTTCAACGTATTGTGGCTTCCAAAATTAACAATAACAAGTTTGAATGGTTTCCGGGTGTTCAGGATGAACTGAAAAAGATTTTTGAAAAGGAAATTAATCCACATGTTGCTGCAATCTATGCGGTTGTTCAAAATGTGGAAAATAATCTTTTAAAAGAGTCTGCAGAATTTGTTAAGGACCACAAATCCTTAGTGAAGGAAGCTAATGAATACTTGGAACACATAAAAGTTTTGGAAAAGCAAAATGACTCTCAATCTTTCGAAGCTCTATCGACCGATATTATGTCCATTATTTTCCAAACATATTCTGTTGAGGATGATGAAACACTTCGAGCTGAGACTTCTCAAATTGTTGAAAAATATGAAAAGGCGCTTTTGAAACTTGAAAAACAAAATTGCACATATTTTAAACAACTTGATACAAAAAAGGAAGAATGCAAGTATGACAAATTGTCGTATGAGCGCTCTTACAAAAATATGCAAGATCAAATCAATCTTTTGAAGTCTCAGCTTGCAAGTCAAAAAGGGCAGGGTGAGGAAACTACGGGTATTGCACCATCAACCCCCTTGCCTAATGAGAAACAAAAAGAGAAAACTGTTGTCAAGAACACTAATGTTATAGCACCTGGCCTTTATAGGATTAGTCCCACTACTGCGTCTGCCTCTACATCTAAAACATATAGGGCGATAGACAAAAGTAAGAAAGATACTCCAAATGAGTCTAGGAATGCTAATACAACATCAAAGGACAACAACAAAAATTCTGATGAGTGTGCCTTACCTTCTACAGGAATAGAAAGCAACTCTAGGAGCAAAAGACAGTCTAGGAGCAATAACAAGAAACCTAGTGTCTCGCCTGTTTCTGAGAGTGCAAGCAAGAAAGTAGAAGAACACCCTAGGAATTTACCGCTTTCCAAGAAGAAACATGTATCATCTAGTTGTAATGATAAGACTACTGTTTCTAATGCATGTAATGATTCTGATTGTTTAATGCAAAAGAAAACTTTGTCTGTAAATGCTTGTGATGATAATGTTTCTAATGATGTGCAAAAGAATGATATGCCTGAATAGAAAAAGGTTCCTTTAGTGACTAAGGCTAAGTCTAGATATATTCGCAGACTTATTGCAAAAGCTAGGAAAACCACTAGCAGCCTATTGCCTAAGGATCACTCTAAGTTTTGTGCATGGAAACCAACGGGTAGAATGTTTACACTTAAGAATGGCACATTAGAAATAGTTCCCAATGCATCTAAGGAAACCAGTTCTAAGTGTAATTCACCTGTTTCATCTAACCCACTGGAACCAAATGTTACACGGTTTCCATATACAAATTCTTCTGTTCTTCTCAGGTCATTGAAATCTGTCTTTGGATCGTCGACTCGGGTTGCTCCAAGCACATGACCGGGAATCTGAAGCTGCTGATCAACTTTGTATGGCAGTTCATGGGGACTGTACGGTTTGGGAATGATCATGTTGCAGCTATTCTGGGTTATGGTGATCTTCAGTTTGGGAATTACTTGATCACACGGGTCTACTATGTCGAAGGGTTGGGACACAATCTGTTCTCTGTCGGACAGTTTTGTGATGCAGATTTAGAGGTTTCTTTTAGGAGAAACACTTGCTTTGTTAGGAATTTGGTGGGGAATGATCTCTTAATTGGGGATCGTGGCACCAATCTTTATGCAATTGACATAAACCAAATGGCCTCTTCATCTCCAATTTGTCTCATGACCAGGGCAGGTGAAACAAAATCCTGGTTATGGCACAGACGTTTGTCCCATCTGAACTTTGACACGATCAACAAGCTTGCCAAAGACAACATCGTCTCCGGTCTTCCGAAATTCAAATACACCAAAGAACACCTATGTCCATCATGTGAGCAGGGAAAGAGCAAAAGAGCAACATTCAAACCTAAACCCGTACCTAGTTCGGTTGATAGGTTGCATTTGTTGCATATGGACTTATGTGGCCCAATGAGAGTTCAAAGCATAAATGGGAAGAAGTATATTCTTGTAATTGTTGACGACTATTCAAGATATACATGGGTAAAGTTCTTGAGATCAAAAGATGAAGCACCAAGCACCATCATCGCCTTTCTGAAGCGGATTCAAGTTCTACTTCAAGCTCCAGTTAGGATAGTACGAACGGATAATGGCACGGAATTTGTCAATCAGGAGTTAAGAACATTCTTTGAAGAAACTGGTATTACTCACCAGACATCAGCTGTTAGAACTCCACAGCAGAATGGGGTAGTTGAAAGAAGGAATAGAACCCTTGTAGAAGCTGCTGGCACCATGCTGATTTATTCCAGTGCTCCATTATTCTTATGGGCTGATGCTGTTTCAACTGCTTGTTTTACTCAAAACCGATCCCTAATCCATCCAAGATTCAATAAAACCCCATACGAACTTGTCAACAACCGAAAACCGGATATTTCTTATCTTCATGTATTTGGCGCTTTATGCTATCCAACAAATGACAGGGAAGATCTGAGAAAGTTGAAGGCTAAGGGTGATATTGGAATCTTTATTGGGTATTCTGAAAACTCGAGGGCATTCAGGGTGTATAACAGGAGAACGAAAAAGATAATGGAGACGATGAACGTGAAGTTTGATGAAATTTCACAAATGGCTTCTGAGAGACTCGCTCTAGAACCCGCGCTTAACCCGATGACTTCTGGACATATCAGTTCGGGACTCGCACCTCAAGGAGCTCAATCAATTCATTCAGAACAACCCACAACTCAAGAACTGGATAATTTCTTCGAGTTCATGTACGATGAATACTATGGTGGCGCTTCGAAAAATGCATCTAACCAACATTCTGCTGCATCCACTCAACATCAACAACCACCACCACCACCACCAAATCCGGATGCATCCACAACATTCGAAGCTGGCACACCAACTCCCTCGACATCAACATCATCTACATCTACTCCAGCAACTCCATTCATTGAAATTGTTCTACCAAGAATTGATGAGCAAGAACAAAATAATGTTGTGTTAGACGAAGAAGTCTTTGAAAACCCGTTTGGAACAGAATCTGGTGAATCATCTTCCAGATTACATGAATCGTCTAACATACATTCAAACAGTCCAAGGTACCCTTCAACATTACAGTGGACAAAAGACCACCCAATAGAACAAGTTATTGGTGAACCCTCAAGACCAATTCAGACGAGAAAACAACTTCATACCGATTGCGACATGTGCATCTATGTCTGCTCAGTCAGTCTCATAGAACCTAAGAACATTCGGGAAGCAATGGCAGATAATGCCTGGATTGAAGCGATGCAGGAAGAACTTCTTCAATTTCAAATCCATGACACCTGGGATTTAGTTCCAAGACCAATTGACAAACTAGTCATTGATCTTAAATGGTTATGGAAAAACAAAAAGGATGAAGAAATGACTGTAATTCGCAACAAAGCTCGTCTGGTGGCAAAGGGATACAGACAAGAAGAAGGGATAGATTTTGAAGAGTCATTCGCACCGGTTGCAAGGCTTGAAGCTGTCAGGATTTTCTTAGCTTATGCCGCTCACAAGAACATCACGGTTTATCAGATGGACATCAAGACAACGTTCTTGAATGGAACTCTGAAAGAAGAAGTGTATGTGAGTCAACCAGACGGTTTCGTTGACAAAGATCATCCGGAATACGTCTACAAGCTTAAGAAGGCAATCTATGGTTTGAAACAAGCCCTACGGGCGTGGTATGATGAGTTATCATCTTTCTTATTGTCAAATAATTTCACCAAAGGAACAATTGATCCGACCTTGTTTACAAGAAAATACAAAAATGATATTTTGATTGTTCAGATTTACGTGGACGACATAATATTTGGGTCCACTAATCCGACACATTCAAAACATTTTGAAAATCGCATGAAAAGTAAATTTGAAATGTCCATGATGGGAGAATTAAAATTCTTTTTGGGTTTACAAATTCACCAATCCCCGCGTGGTATTTTTTTAAATCAGGCTAAATACACAATTGAGATTTTGAAAAAACATGGTATGGAAAATTGTGACTATGTTGGTACTCCAATGGTCACTTCACCCAAGATTGGTGCTGACCTAAATGGGAAACCCATGGATCCGAAGAAATATCAGAGCATGATTGGTTCTCTCATGTACCTAACTGCAAGCCGACCAGATATACATTTTGATGTGTGTTTATTAGCACGGTTTCAGGCAAGGCCTACCGAACTTCACCTCCAAGAGGTTAAACGGATCTTTCAATACCTTCGAAGAACCATTAACATGGGACTTTGGTATCCGAAGGATTCGGAGTTTACACTAATTGCCTTTTCAGATGCCGATCATGCTGGATGCCAAGTAACAGCGAAAAGTACATCAGGCGGAGCGCAATTTCTGGGAGAAAAGCTAGTAGGCTGGTCCTTAAGGAAACAAGACTGCACTGCTTTATCAATAGCAGAAGTCGAGGATGTGTCTTTATCTGCGTGTTGTGCCCAAGTCCTTTGGATGAGAACACAACTCACGGATTATGGTTTCTCTTTCAACCGCATACCTTTGTATTGAGATTCAAAAAGTGCCATAGCCATCTCGTGCAACCCAGTGCAACACTCGAAGACCAAGCATATTAGAGTCCGCTACCACTTCATAAAAGAGCACGTTGAAGAGGGTACTGTTGAATTGTTTTTCGTGAAGACAGAATACCAGCTCGCCGATCTATTTACTAAGGCCCTCCCAAAAGAGCGGTTTGAAAACTTAGTTCGTCGAATTGGAATGCGAAGCCTAACTCCCGTAGAGTTAGAAAGTCTTCTCGAATCTCATTGATTTACTTCATAAAGCTTCGCATGTAAATATTTCTGTAAATATTTTGGTAAACATTTTTTGTAAATATTTATGTATATATTTTTGGTAAATATATACATACCTTTAAAATATATATTATATATATATATATATATATATATATATATATATATATATATATATATATATATATATATATATCAAAATATAAAAATAGAAAATTTGAAAAAGCCATAAAAAATATAAAACATCAAAAACCAAAAATATTCTTCTCACAACATGTCTCTCGTCTAATCAATATTCTGTACGTACTTAGAAATGTCATTCAACAATGATACGGGTATTTACAGATGCTTGAGCGAGAGTTATTTTTTATGTTTTTCTAAAACATGTCGTTTCTCAAATTTTTCTTCATAACGACTTTCGTGCATTTCAGTACGAAACCCGCGCTACATTGAATGACTTCTGATTATTTCCGATCAGAACTCGCAATGTTAATGGCGAAAAGCTAAAACCCGTGAGCACTTAATCAAAATTGTTTCAAAAGATTTTTCAAAGTCTTTTATAAATTTTGTGCTCACAACAACTCCCTCAAAGACCTCTAAATGCTTTTAAACTCAAAAGTTTAACCATTTGCTCTGATTAAGGGGGAGTATAAAAAGAAAAATGTTCCATTTTTTTCATGCTAAAATCAGTCCGTCTCTCCACTAAAAGTTTCATTTTAATCAACTGTTTTCAAAAATACCACTTCATGCTATTTTTGAGGGGGAGATTAGGTGTTTATTATAATATGGGGGAGAGGACGTGATTAAAATGTGATCTAAAAGAAGTTTTATCGTTTGAATCTCAAAACGAGTTCTTCAAAAAGACTCAGCATGAACCCTCGAATTGACGAAACTAAATGTCCGTTCTCGAAAAGACATGTCCTGGACGGGTAATAATTTCAAGCTGGTTTACCAGTAATGTAAACGTGTCTTGCAAAGGACTTGTCTGAGTAGAATGTACCAATTCGAGAGATGATCTTTGAATATGACCAGGACGGGTAATAACTTCAAGCTAGTCTAACTAGTGATGTAAGCGTGTCTCGCGAAGGTCGTGTTCATTGAAAGTCGATCATTTCAAATGTGCGAACTCTACCCAACATGTGCAATTTATTTCAAAAATGCATGAGCACATGTGAAGGGGGAGTGTTTCATAAATGCAAAACTCTCGATGTGTTAATAAAATGTGTTTTTCTCATAAACACGTTGAGAGATTTTCACAAGGTTTAATGGCATGTGACAAATAATCTAGGATAATCATGGAGTAATAAGGTGATTATGGTTAGGTTATGTCCAATGATCCACCAGAACCGGAGGGATCTACCCAAGGACTATTCCAATAGCTTAGCATTAGAAGTCCTTAGGTATGATTGAAAAAAGGAGTATAATGAGAAAGGAGAAAGAAGGGGTTGAAGAATGAAAAAGAAAAGTTTTTGTAAGGGTGAAAAGAAATAGCCCTCCATGAAAACTTAGGTCAGAAACCGGGTCAATACATTTGCTATCGGTACTCACCAAGGTGATACTGGTATTGAAGACAAGACGTCATGGACCCAGTGACGCAATGTACCACCCCTCCTATCCACTCAGATATCTCTCAAAAGATATTTGTTTCATTTCTCACGGAGAACACTACGTAATCTATCGACCTCTCACTCCAAGATGTGTTGATATTGAAAAGGTGGCACTCTGCTCCATGCCTCCGACGACTAAAATCAAAACGCACATTATTGAGTCTAGAGACATGAGATTCATCAAAAGATCTCTTATGAACACTTCCTATGAAATACTCTTGTGTTCACTCAAAAGGATACAAGTTGTATGAGTCTTAATGAGATCCAAAGATCTTGCCTCACGACATGATGGCCGAAGGACGATTTATTGCTAACTGTTTTATGCAGGTACCGACGAAAGTCCATTCACCATCATCATCTACAACGGCGAAGCAGCTGAACTGAAGATGTAGATCAAGGCGAGGAAGACCACAAGACGACTCTATGAAGATCACAGCGCATGAAGGAACATTGAATGAAGAAGATTACACATTGACACACGAAGATCAAGATGTCAAAAGCTAAAGACCAATCAAGGGAGCATCATTTGAAATGACCATCCCTTAGGGGGAGATTGTTAGCATTGAATTTATGCTACTTTGAAGTGATGGTCATTTTGGCTTTTGTATAAATGTGTCAAGTGTAATATGTATCAAATTAGTGGGCTTATGGCACTAGCAATGTATGTATCTAAATGTGCCTAAGTGTAGTGCAAGACATGAGTCCACTTAAGGTCCATTAGAAAGCCCATCAAACCACTTTGGTTTGTGGCAGTCACGTATAACACACACACACTCTTGCTTTGTCAGAGTGTGTGCCTCATTTTAGATAAGAAAAAGAGTGTGTGTGTGTGAGAGAGTAACACCCCAAGCCATTGTATCTTTTCTTTCTCTTTGAAGATAATATACTTTGACTTGAAATTTATACATAAGATCCACATACTACTCTTGTTCTCTTATTGTGTTTGTGAGTGTCATCTAGTAAGCTTGTGTTTGTGTGACATAGTGGAAGCTTCGGTCCTAACAATGATGATCATAATTTATTGTTGATTTGAATATCTTTGGATGCTAATCTGCTATTCAGAAGATTAAAATCTTCAACAGATAGAGAGAAATATTTGTTCTCTAAAAAACACCACTAGAAACATTCTTTCCACCATCAACAACACCACTAGAAACATTCTTCCCACCACAACACCACTAGAAAGAGGAACATCATCAACAACAGAAAGAGGAACATCATCAGATTCGAAGTGTTCAACAACACAAAGAGGAACATCATCCACAGTAGCAGATTCCAAGTCCTCGGTCATAATAGTCCTTAGACTAGAAGTCAAAATATTTGAAGCAGACTTGACCATAGTAGCTCTAACCCAATCTTTCGAATACGATCGAGTCTCAATAGATCTGGTATCTCCACGATTCGAATCATCAGAAGAAGTGTCTAAATTTCTGGTCGACGAATAAGAGGTGTAATTGAATTAACATTCTCCTGCTTCAGAGGGGTAGCACCCTTAATCATTAATGTGGTAGCTTTGGCCAATAGAGCCTCAACTTTCAAGTAAGCATCGCTTCTGAAAGCGAGAGCGTACACAGCAAAAGGGATGTCTCCAGAATCGTTAGACAATGAATAGTACTTCTTCATTGTCCACGGAGTGAAGTTACCAGACTGATAAAGATGAAAAAACTTGTAATATCCGATCTCATTACCAGTGACTTCATCATTAAGTGGCACAGGATGGCCAGGCGTCAGGATTCTTGTCCCGTAGATCATTAGCGATTGCAGTGATCTCACCCGCAATCGAGTCCTATGCCACAATGCGGTCAATTGTCCTGTAAAATATACAAAGAGAAGCACACGATTAGAAGGAAACATTACAAAAGACAGTTACATTTTAGAAGAAACTTTTACATATAAATCTTAAGCTAAAAAAGAGGGATCAAAGACATGCTTAGCATACAACAAACACGTACAAAATTGTTTTGAGTGATTTACATTATATTATCCCAGAAAAAACATTCTAAGCAAACAAACTAGAAAGACATACTGAGCATACAAACTCAAATATTAATAAAAAATTATAGTTTGTATTTAAATAAAAATTCTAAGCAAACAAACTACAAAAACATGCAAAGCAAACAAACACAAACATTTGACTTTTTGTTTCTCCAAATCTCCATTAAAACACAAACTTAAGCTCCATTTTCTAATTGTGGCTTAAAAGTTTAGACTCTGAAAATAGATCTTATCCTATGAATTATAAACAAAACTTCATAGCTTGTAAACCACTCAAATTACTTTTTTATATTAGTGATGATCAGCTAACAAAATATAAAGGTTAATAACAAGAGATATAATTGTTAACAAGAAATGATAGTGTGATTATACCCTTAGTATTTCCGAGAACGTCTATTCCAACAAGAAATTGGCCGTTTTGCTCTTGTATCATAAATTAAAATCCGAAATAATGTAGGGTTTTGATCATCACTTCGAGCAAACATATTAAGTAGTGGTGATTTTGCGGCAGTAACACGGTTGATGTTGGTAAGAAAGGAGTGTTCGCTACTACGAAAAAACATCATAGAGTATACCCAATTCGTGAATCCTAGCATAGTGTTTGTGTGTGTTTAACAACCAGTCAAGATTGTGAATGAACTTTGTGCAAGTGCCTGCATAGTCTTAAATAGACCAAGTTCTCAAACTAGTTGTTACACCCCGTGAACGCTTTGACCAAAAACTTAAAACCTTTTACGCGGAAAGACTTGAACTAAAACTGACCCGCTGTTACTCTTTCATAAACTGACAAAAATGCATACAGATTCAGGACTTGAGACTATTTATAGATGAAACTAGACTCAAATACCTTTAAAATGATAGGTGACACGACTTTCAACAAGCCACGATTGATTTTCTACAAAATAAAGAAAACTGCCAAACACCTCTTGTGCACTATTACCCTCTTATGTACTAAGGACCCCCTCATGTACACTAATACCCTCTTGTGCACTAAGGACCCCTCTTGTGCACTAAAGAACCCCTCTTGTGCACTAAGGACCCCTCTTGTGCACTAAAGAACCCCTCATGTGCACTATTACCCCTCTTGTGCACTAAAGAACCCCTCTTGTGCACTATTTTCTCAAAATGACCCGTAACACCTTTGATATGACCAAGAAACACGTTTGGAGGTGGAGGAAACACCATAAACTCGAACTAAAGATTAACTTTGAATTTTCGGTTTATTGATTGCCGAGGTGTGTATATATTCTAGAGAGAGAAGTCTAGAACACACACACACCTCGTGTGTTACAAATGAATCCTCAACCCTCCTAGTATTGACATAGGAGGGTATTTATACAAAGAATACAATGACTAACTTAGCCTAAATGTCTAAACTAGTCCTTGTACAAAGAATGAAGTGCAATTCCCAAATATGACAAACTTTAAGGCTAACAATCTCTCCCCAAAGTGAAGTCATACGGGAATTGCTTACAATGTTCCCTACAAGTAAAATATAAACCATAAGCACAGAGAATAGTCTTCAAACGTCATTACTTCGTTCAGCTTGGAGAATCTTCTCAGCATTCATTTCTTTACTTGCAGAAGAACCATGTGAGCAATTCTAATTAGGGTTTAATTTAGAGTACCCTGAGTGCTCTTCCCGTGCTCTCCCCTAATTAGTGCTCTCCCCCAAACTGACAACCTCATTTAATGAGTGCCTTGAGTGCCCTGAATCTGTTCGGGGGAATGAAGTATCAACATCTTCATCTCACAAAATGCATCCCAGTTATTTTTCCCATGAGAGATCAGCCCGTACATTTCTCTCCCCTGCTGGTTACGATTAATCGGAATCAGCATAATGATGTGTACGTGAAATACAAACTGGAAGCCCTTTATCAGGAATCATATTAGTCCGTGAGAAGATGTCGATACGCCCAGTCTAACCTCCTGTATCAAAAACAACGGCTTCATGTAGTGACTACTGATGGAGAAAACCCACTATAACGAACTTGAGACTGAAGTAGAATAACCCAAACTTGTGACTTAAACTTGCACGATAGTGTGACTAAGAACCTATACTGAGCACTACAACGTAACTCCTTAAAGCATATAGGTCGTTTCATATACCCATCCATCCTTCCTTAACTGTATATGAACATCTCTTGAATTATCCACATCTTTGTGTGACACTGAGTACTACAACGTATCTCCTTTAAGTGATAGTTAACTAGGTCTTCGTCCATCCTCCCCTTGACCTATGAAAACTAGATAACCCAAGACTTAATCACTATTCCCATGAGTGCCCAAACAAGGATCTCGAAGAATCATGCATCCAACCAACCCCGATATCTTCAAGATACTAAGTACACGTACCCGAGATATTCCACTTCAACTTCAAATAAGTAATAATGAATCATCATCCTTGTAGCCACAGCTGATAATTTTACCATTCTCATCTGATTGTGAATCTTGATCAGGATCTTTTCGGCTATACGTGGTGGTGATGTTGTAGGTGCAGTCCGATAATATTATTTGTGATGTTGGTGTGAAATATGTCATAAAATGACATTATAATGATGCTGGAAAAATTTGAGTTTAAGAAATTTTTACGCCGAAAATTCCCCAAAAAATTCGAATTTTGGCCAAAAAATTTGAATTTTGGGCCAAAATTTTCACTCTTGTACCAGAATTTGAATCTCGCGTAAAAATGGACCGTTAAGTCTCCTGTGAAAAATAAATTTTACTCAAATTTTCCCGCCAAAAAACTTTTTTTTTTTTTTTTTTTTTTTTGTGCAAATGCGATAAGGTTGTCCAATCGCGATAACAGTGAAGATGGTCAACTGCGATAAATCTCAAATGCGATAAACCTCAACAGCGATAAACCTCAAATGCGATAAACCTCAACTGCGATAACCATCTGAGTTGTCAACTGCGATAAGGTCAACTGCGATAGAGCAAAACAGCGATGCCAAATGCGATAAGGCCAAATGCGACACCTATCGCAATTCTCATACAAGAAATGCGATAATCACTACGAATTGCGATAACCTCGCTGCTTTTCTTCAATTGCGATAAAACGCAACTTTTGCCCACTTTTGTTGACTTTGTTGTGTCACTTGCCCACTTGACCTTATCTTGCAAGATATTATCCTGACAACATTTCACCCACTGCTACCAACTTGGACCAATAATTCACACCAATAATGCACTATCTTCACTTAAAATAATCAATAACAAATCTTTTACAAACTTTGTTAGTGATTTTCGATCAATGAACCAAGAACAAACCAAAGTCTATTCTTCCTTTAAGTAAGATTTGAGTGAAGAACTAGTGAACTTTCACAGCCCAAGTCGATATATCACAGAACAAACACAACCTTTGATCTAATATTTGTGTACGATTGCAAGAAAAACAAAAAGGGTCACGTTTTTATTAACAAAAAACGCACCTTTTTGTTACTGTGAAACATAATCCGAACACAAACAAGATAAAACACACCAAAAATCACATTGTTTACCTCAAACACACCACGATTCGCCCCCGGTTAGCTCTTGATACCAATTGATACGACCAAGAAACACGTTTGGAGGTGGAGGAAACACCATAAACTCGAACTAAAGATTAAACTTTGAATTTTCGGTTTATTGATTGCCAAGATGTGTATGTATTCTAGAGAGAGAAGTCTAGAACACACACACACCTCGTGTGTTACAAATGAATCCTCAACCCTCCTAGTATTGACATAGGAGGGTATTTATACAAAGAATACAATGACTAACTTAGCCTAAATGTCTAAACTAGTCCTTGTACAAAGAATGAAGTGCAATTCCCAAATATGAAAAACTTTAAGGCTAACAACCTTTAAACATAAAATCAACACTTTAGACCTATATTTAAACACATGTAATCCACATTTAACTAAAATATACATTATACATGGTTTCCCAAAATTCTTGACCCGTTAGACCCAAAATGGGTTAAAATGGACCTTGTCCCAAACACCCCTTTTTTTCTGCATAACCCTTTTGTGCACTTTTGACCCATTTTTCGGAAAACGACTTCTATAACATCACATGACACCAAAACTTCCAGAAATCATTAGGACATTATAAACATCAATTATATGCATAAACTTGATCATAACGACCCGCGGAAACATGCTTTACAAAGTAACGGGTATTATGCCCAACATACCCCTTTTGACCCATTTACACTACAAACCACTTATAACACTTCATTTTCCCACCAAACTTAGCCAACGACATTTATTTATCATACTAAACGTGTTCCATAAACACTTGACCCGTTTACCACCCAAAATGGGTACTTTTACACTTTTGCCAAACACCCCCTTAACTTTGACTCTAAACACATAAAACATACTTGACACATCGTTAGACCACCAAACCATTTCACGACCTTGACACACAATATACGACTCATAAAAGAGACTCTCGGGGGTACAACCTTGACTCGAGCTCGGTATTCTACCTAGCTCCTAACGCTCACTATCTTCCAACCGCTTCCAAATCCTTAAGCTATAATCCAAGCCTTGCTCTCTTCCAAGCCATAGTACCAACATACGAACCTACAAAACATTAACAACTAAAGGGGTAAGCTTACGCTTAGTAAGTAACTAGATTAGTATATGATCAATACTTCCATTCACATTCATATGCATCAAGAATACCTTTAATCATTTGGCTCATGCCAAAACAATCTCATTACCATTATCATAACAACATTATAACTACATCACATGGACATCATAACCTTAAACACATAACAAGCAAAGAATTACCTTAGACCTCTCTAATCCATGTCCTATCATTTGATCCTCACTAATTACCATACCTCCTATTAACCCACTTCCTAATCTAAGGCTTAGTCCTATTAACTCATTCATTAACACATAACATGGGAACATTCATATTAAGCATATAGAAATCAAAGTTACTTACCTTAGCTTCCAAAGCTAAGCTACAATCATGGTTCCACCATTATCATCACCATCATCACATCATCACCATCAACATATCATCATCATCATCATCTTCCTAGTTTCACAACCATCATTCATAAACACTTATTAACTCAAAACCATTAACTATAACAACTAACACACCTTTTAACATACTTGATCATCATATGATCATACTTTGATCATATGACGAACACCCCTTTAAAATACTCACTAAAAACCCATCACATAATCATCATTACCTCTTAATTATACTTAAAACACCATTTACCCATTTTCCCCAAATTGGGTACATAAACCCTAACTCTTAAATTAACCAATTAAACACTAATTAGAAGTTACTTACTTGCAAGGATCATGCTAATGAATAGCCCTCTTCAACCCATTTTCATAGTACCTCAACCTTCATCATCTTCCCTCTATTTTTCCCTCTCTAAAAACCGGACTTCAAAGACCCTTAATAATTGAATGAAATGTCTAGAAATAACTAGATATAACTAGTTAGGTGTGGAATTTGGCCCTTTGACATAATTAGTCCCTCAAGTCTCATTCCTTCTATTTTAACCACCACTAACTTATAACACATAATTAACACTTGTCAACTTAGGTCCTTCTAGTTTATTCATCGTACTCCATATTACTATATTAGTCGTATTTGACTATTAGTTTGGCTATCGGGTTTGACTTCCACGCAACTTTGTTGACCAACCAATCACGTAAGGTCTTTATCCACTTTCATCTAGGGTAGGGTCCCGACACCTGGGAAACGGGTGTTACAATTCTATCCTCCTTATTTAGATTTCGTCCACGAAATCTGTCGTTCTTTACTATACTACACTTAGTCACATAATTCATCTCATTCCAAACACCTTAACTCTTAGTTTATATAGTGCAACGATCTACATGATCTTGCAACTCCATACGCACTAAAACACATCACATGTTCTTAACTCGCATTACATTCCGCTTACTTTTATAACCATAAAACTCTTACCTTGTCTATTACGCAAAATGAGGCATACTCACTAAGGTTAGCTATCATTTTGGTCTGTTCTATTACCGTTACACCACATTCTCACTTGCTTTATCCTATATTCTCATTCTTTAACTACTTGATACTTAAGAACTCGCGTTATTTGACTTTACATAATTACATTTGGTTGATGCTTTCACGTTCTATTAACACTACTCAATCACTTCTTTTAAGTTATTACAAGTTTCTCATTTATTCTTCTCCTTTCTTCATGTCATTTTCACTTATCTTACGAGTCTCAAAGACTACCACTTGAAATGGCTTCATAGCATCATACTTTAACATTTATCTTCACATTACCCATGATATTTATCATCAACTATTTCCATTACTCATACCTTGCACCACGGCACAATTACATTTTATAACGTTTGGAAACATCATTACAATTCCTAAGCTTCGTCAACTTAGACTTACACTTAAGCATAGGTTTCTCATAAGTTCTCACTAAAAGGCGTACTCAAATCTTAATCCTCCTATCTTAGTCCTTAGAACCTTTAACTAACTCTAGACTTTCGCTTTCTACTCTTCTAACCCTACTCGTGCCGTGTCGGCAACACATAGCCCACTCGTTTATAATTCCTCATTTACATGGAGAGGCGTCCCAATCGATGTAAATCAGGAAATATAAACTCATGGTCATGTACTCCCGACATAACACTACCACTCCTATTTCCCAATTAGACTTTTATCATTTCATTTTCATTTTATATTTCACTCGTTATTTAACCTTTCCATTTTCTAGCTTGGATCCACTTCACTTTAACATTTTCCCCGAAGGAGTTATTACACATGCCAAGGATGTAGGCAATCTTTGCCGGTGAAGGCAATACATTTTATCCCGAAGGATCTTTAACACATCCCGAAGGATTCTTTATCATTCATTGACTTGGTCATCCCGAAGGATACCACCTTTAACATTCATCCCGAAGGATCATTGACATTCATCCCGAAGGATCATTAACATTCATCACTTTACCACTTTCACATTCTAACATCGGATCCAAGCCATTAGCATTTTATCCTACACACATTATCTCATCCATTTATTTTAGTAAACGCAAGCGCATAGAGCATATGAGTCTGTTTATTATAAATACACACTTCTATGTGTTTATCATCTTACTTTCCACATCCGCTTTATTCATTTCCAACTTCTTACCTTACTCTTTTAGTCCACCCGACTCTTTCCACTTTTAAACCTTGCATAGGTTAACTTTCATTCATTCATTAGTACCATTCGTTCTTCTTGCACGTTTTAGTTATCTACGCATTTTCTACGTCTTTATACTTTTCACACTAGCTTACGTTCTTTAACCCGCGCTAATCATTTCCACCCCTTTTCCATTACACGTTAGTCTACTCAACCCTTTTACTTATAGACTTTATGTATATCGTCAATTGTAACACTTGCATTCATTATTAATAATTACCGCTAATCGCCTTAGCCGTAATATAATGATTTTAAAACACTACCTTAACCTCATACATACTCATCTCGTTCTCTCTTACATTCTTGACTCATCGCGTTCTTATTCTCATAATCTTATCTCACTTCTCAAACTATTTATGTATTCAAGCGATATTGTTCTATCTCGCCCTTTTACATATCTACCCTTCATGGGTCATTATCTATAACACGCTCATTAGCGTCACCTTTTCTTCGTACACTTTCCATCACACAAGTTCATTACGTTTACCACACCATACTTTATTACATTTTGGCTTTCTTACTTAACTCTTCTCATAACTTATCTAAGCATTTAGAGCAAATCCGTTTCTGGTCATCATTACCATGTCATTTTGCTTAAATCTCATTTTATAACCTTTGTTTTATTAGACATTTATAAATCAATATGTCAAGTCATGTTCGCTTTCCTTACCCATTACCATAACATCGTTATCTTTGCTACACGTTCGTGTACATACTCAATCCTCCTACTTACTCAACTCTTTCCCATTTTCATTCTTAACTTATTGCAATTAACCTTTAGTATTCAAACTATTTCGTTAAGTTTCCATCTTTTACATACCAACACTCCTTATCGCCACTTCACGTTAAAACTTAACCTCAAGTACCTTACCTTACCGTTACCCCGTCTCTATACCACTTTAACATTAGCCTTTAGTCGTCAAATATAATAAGACCATATGTTGGTCACATTTTATGCCATCATTTCCCATTCTCATCTTTAATCTTCAAGTCTTTAAACACTTACTCATTATTCGCTAGTTTCATCTTGTCTTTTCACACTTTACCTTAGTATGCTTAATATCATTACGATTTACACTTAAAATGTCATTGTTTTATCTTATTCGTTTTCCTTATGTCCACAATCCTTAACAATCAGAGTGTCAATTTCCTCTTATCATTACACATTATCATTTAGTACACTTCTCGTCATCACGTTTCATTATTTGCACATTAACACCTTAAGTTAATTATGGATCCCATCTCTAATACCAATTATCGTTCCTATTCATATCCCATTACCGTTACTTTAACATATATTCATATAATCACAATGTAATCACCGGCAATAATCAAAGTGCACGGTAAACAATTTGCTATGTGTCATCACCAATCAATCGCTTCTACTTTACTAATTCTACGTTCACTTCTTATTCATTGCTCAAGTATTTCTTAGACTAAACTTTTTTTTTTTTTATATATTCTTTTCCCCTTGGTTTACGCATTATTTAGTTACTCACCATTTACCTTTCATTACTTGACACCATCTTAGTAATGTTCATCTTTTTCATAACCTCGCACCTTTGAATATATATTACATTTCATCCAAGTTGTCACATTACACTTATCGTTTTCTTGTTAGCTTCACATTATCCCCTTACTCCATTTTACACGTGTTCATTCTTTTAAGGTTGTCTATTTCAATCCCGATTGACTCACTTAAATCTTGACATGACTTACCCCAACGTTAAACATGAATTATTTTCTAGACCATATGTTGGTCTTACCTTGTAATCTTAAACTCGTTCATCTGTCCCATTTCTAACACTTCATGACACAACAAGAATTCTAAGCGTGACTTGTCTAATTTCGGTTCCTTTGTAGTTAACTTTTTCCAATTAGTCTATACATCACATTATAACCCGCATCCATAAGTCCCATCATTATACCCATATAGCAATCACATCATTCGTTTCAAACTCAACATTCACATCCTATAACTTACAAACTATTAGCCCGCATTTCTTAAACTTAAACTTAACGCGTCTACGAGTGGTTTAAGTCTAGGAAACCTATAGTGGAAACCTAATTCACTTAAACCGAAGCTCTGATACCAAGTTGTTACACCCCGTGAACGCTTTGACCAAAAACTTAAAACTTTTTACGCGGAAAGACTTGAACTAAAACTGACCCGCTGTTACTCTTTCATAAACTGACAAAAATGCATACACATTCAGGACTTGAGACTATTTTTAGATGAAACTAGACTCAAATACCTTTAAAACGATAGGTGACACGACTTCCAACAAGCCACGGTTGATTTTCTACAAAATAAAGAAAACTGCCAAACACCTCTTGTGCACTATTACCCTCTTATGCACTAAGGACCCCCTCATGTGCACTAATACCCTCTTGTGCACTAAGGACCCCTCTTGTGCACTAAAGAACCCCTCATGTGCACTAGGACCCCTCTTGTGCACTAAAGAACCCCTCTTGTGCACTATTTTCTCAAAATGACCCGTAACACCTTTAAACATAAAATCAACACTTTAGACCTATATTTAAACACATGTAATCCACATTTAACTAAAATATACATTATACATGGTTTCCCAAAATTCTTGACCCGTTAGACCCAAAATGGGTTAAAATGGACCTTGTCCCAAACACCCCTTTTTTTCTGCATAACCCTTTTGTGCACTTTTGACCCATTTTTCGGAAAACGACTTCTATAACATCACATGACACCAAAACTTCCAGAAATCATTAGGACATTATAAACATCAATTATATGCATAAACTTGATCATAACGACCCGCGGAAACATGCTTTACAAAGTAACGGGTATTATGCCCAACATACCCCTTTTGACCCATTTACACTACAAACCACTTATAACACTTCATTTTCCCACCAAACTTAGCCAACGACATTTATTTATCATACTAAACGTGTTCCATAAACACTTGACCCGTTTACCACCCAAAATGGGTACTTTTACACTTTTGCCAAACACCCCCTTAACTTTGACTCTAAACACATAAAACATACTTGACACATCGTTAGACCACCAAACCATTTCACGACCTTGACACACAATATACGACTCATAAAAGAGACTCTCGGGGGTACAACCTTGACTCGAGCTCGGTATTCTACCTAGCTCCTAACGCTCACTATCTTCCAACCGCTTCCAAATCCTTAAGCTATAATCCAAGCCTTGCTCTCTTCCAAGCCATAGTACCAACATACGAACCTACAAAACATTAACAACTAAAGGGGTAAGCTTACGCTTAGTAAGTAACTAGATTAGTATATGATCAATACTTTCATTCACATTCATATGCATCAAGAATACCTTTAATCATTTGGCTCATGCCAAAACAATCTCATTACCATTATCATAACAACATTATAACTACATCACATGGACATCATAACCTTAAACACATAACAAGCAAAGACTTACCTTAGACCTCTCTAATCCATGTCCTATCATTTGATCCTCACTCATTACCATACCTCCTATTAACCCACTTCCTAATCCAAGGCTTAGTCCTATTAACTCATTCATTAACACATAACATGGGAACATTCATATTAAGCATATAGAAATCAAAGTTACTTACCTTAGCTTCCAAAGCTAAGCTACAATCATGGTTCCACCATTATCATCACCATCATCACATCATCACCATCAACATATCATCATCATCATCATCTTCCTAGTTTCACAACCATCATTCATAAACACTTATTAACTCAAAACCATTAACTATAACAACTAACACACCTTTTAACATACTTGATCATCATATGATCATACTTTGATCATATGATGAACACCCCTTTAAAATACTCACTAAAAACCCATCACATAATCATCATTACCTCTTAATTATACTTAAAACACCATTTACCCATTTTCCCCAAATTGGGTACATAAACCCTAACTCTTAAATTAACCAATTAAACACTAATTATAAGTTACTTACTTGCAAGGATCATGCTAATTTTAGCCCTCTTCAACCCATCTTCATAGTACCTCAACCTTCATCATCTTCCCTCTATTTTTCCCTCTCTAAAAACCGGACTTCAAAGACCCTTAATAATTGAATGAAATGTCTAGAAATAACTAGATATAACTAGTTAGGTGTGGAATTTGGCCCTTTGACATAATTAGTCCCTCAAGTCTCATTCCTTCTATTTTAACCACCACTAACTTATAACACATAATTAACACTTGTCAACTTAGGTCCTTCTAGTTTATTCATCGTACTCCATATTACTATATTAGTCGTATTTGACTATTAGTTTGGCTATCGGGTTTGACTTCCACGCAACTTTGTTGACCAACCAATCACGTAAGGTCTTTATCCACTTTCATCTAGGGTAGGGTCCCAACACTTGGGAAACGGGTGTTACACTAGTAGTGGTCAAAGTTAAGACATGTCCACTTTACTCTTCATTTAATATTCACATGGTCGGTAGTTGACAAAGTTAAGACATCATATATCCCAATTTCCATGTATACTCATTTTTCACATTATTCACATATCTTTAGTTTTTCATGTTTTTCATACATCTCACTTTTCACGTTTTTCACCATATTTCATTTTTTCATGTTTTTCATACCTCTCACTTTCCAACAACAAATTTCATAATTCGACTGAACGAGCCTGGTTTAATCCAAACCAAACCAAACCAAATTAACATTAAATTTCAAAAGTATGAATGAATATTAGGTAGATAGGCTAGGGCCTTTTACTCTATGTCTAATAACTTGTGAGTATTTTTTGAAGAGTTATGATTGGGAGACATAAATATATGACTAAAGGTGTATCTAAACTTGTATGTCATCATATTGATAGTTGTAGCTAAGGGACTTACTTTCTCACAAACTATCAGGATCATGCCACATATGTTGAGTCCTAAATTATATATGTTAGGTCTTACAATCATTTTTCTTTTCTAAATTGTAACATCCGTTTCACCTCAATATTATATAAATCCGCAAGAGTACATTTGTCTTAAAAATCTAATGGTTACAAAGATTAACCGTGTAAAAGCCTGCATCTTAATGTGAAATCAAATTTTATGAAGAATATACGTGGTATTTTCAGAAAACATTTCAATTTAGTCACAGTAGTCAAATTTTTATTCATCTAGACATCTAGTCATGTCCATTTTATGAAAGTGTATCTATCCTAGTGCTAGTAGGTGCTATAGTAGTACAAAGAGTGTGCACAAGAACAAAAGCAAAGGAGAGCTACTAGGGGAACACCCTCTACATGTGGGACCCCCTATTTTTAATCAAATGTACAACCCGGTAAAACAGACAATACAACCCGGTAAAGCATCCAATTATTTGGAACACCCCCTACAGGGGGTGTTAGAATATCAGCTCCCGATCAAAGTAGTGTATATCCCATTAATTAAAAGACTCACTCTTTATATGGTAGTAGTTGGCTTTCAATTGACACTTAAAATTTGAATTTGAGGACAAATTTGGAGAATTTCACAATGCTAAGGTGGTTTTTTTTTTTTTTTTTTTTTTTTTTTTAAATGTTTTAACAGCCTCTTAATGTCTCTTAACGAACCAAACCTCTTAATCGGTCAGACGTTTTGGGCGTTCAGACCGTTTTTTTTCCCGTTCAGAGGCAGTTAGATCTTAATGGTCTAGACTTGAGAGGGGTGTCTTAATGCCTCTTGTTGCCACAAAATAACCAAAAACAAATTAGTACGAGCAAGCAAATGACACAACAAAAATTAGTAACAAGATTTTCAATTCAGATTCAAACATTTACACCTCAGATTCAGATTCAGATGTGCGGTTCAGATTCAGATTCAGAGCCTCTGAATAAA
Source organism: Artemisia tridentata subsp. tridentata (assembly GCA_021014915.2). NCBI lineage: Eukaryota > Viridiplantae > Streptophyta > Magnoliopsida > Asterales > Asteraceae > Artemisia > Artemisia tridentata. The sequence goes on from CP139504.1 coordinate 9,014,146, forward strand.
CAAACAGCACCTAAGTTAACCATAGAGTAGGGCTGAGCAAAACCGACCGTATCTCGAAAACCAATCGAACCCTGAATGATACCGATCGGCCCGAAACCAAACCGAGCATACTCGGCTACGTACTCAGTTTGGGTTTTCCATGAATTTGGTTTCGGGATGTGGGCCCAATGACTTATATAGCGACCACATATGTGATCTAAAAAAAAACCCGACGCAAAAAGTTGAAATTGTAGTAGTGCTCCCTCCGTACCCAACACCATAAAAACCCTCTTAGACCTCGTACACTTTTACTCTGATAACGTGTGAATTAATCTCGCATTGATTATTCTTCCCTAGCTACCCTCTGTTGACCATGTATTGCACTCTTCCTTCTCCCCATTATCTGCTCAGTCTGATGTTGATCGATATGATGTGTTTGGTTGGTGTGAATTGAAGTATGGCATTTATAAGTGTAGGAATGAGAACCTTACACGTGGAAAGTGATGATGCAATGCAACCTTGAGAGACGCATAATTGTATGTATGTGACTTGATATCATAGAAACATATGACTCTCGTCGTCAAGATATGGTGTAGGGTTGTACTATGGTAACACCCCCTAATGGATGAGGCCCTTCTACTTTTGGAGAATGTACACTCCGACAAAGCAGACAGTATAAGCGGCGACAGCAGCAAAAAGTCAACACACCCCCTAGTGGGGGTGTCAGCGTATAACAGCCCTATGGTGTATTTGCACACTTGGTAGAATCATTTTACTTTTTACATTTAATTTAACTAAAAATGCTTAGGGTGTGTTTGTTTTAAAAAAAAAATCTTACTAGCTCTCTTACTCTTGCCAGTAAGAGGTGGTCAGACGTTTTGCTTTTTTTTTTTTTTTTTTTGAGTCAGACCCAGTTAGACATATAACATCTTACTCAGTAAGAGGTGGGGGACTTGTCTTACTGGCTCTTACTCGATAAGAGATTGGAGACTCGTGTTAATATAATATATTTGATGGTTTATTACTATGTTATATTTATGATAAAAAGTCTTGTTTCATATCCACATAAGTTACTTAAATAAATTGCAGAAACGTGCATTTAAAATTATTCGGACAATTATAAAAAAAAACAAACATTATTTCGTTCAGATTTAGACTTTCTAGCCACCTCTTAATGGTAAGATGTGATAGTCAGATTCAGACCTAAAACATTTTAATGAAACAAACACACGTTAAGTCTTTAACCCATAGATAGGAATTGTGAAATTATATTTCTTTACTTGTTGTCATTTGCTTTTTATTTTAGTAAATGGGGGAGTTGTCATGTACTCCTATAGATGGCCTTTAAGACACCATTACATCTAGATCATATCAAGAACAATTGCTCTTGTTGTTTCCATATATTTCATTTGAAAAATAGAAATATGAAGTTATTCCAAAGAGGTCAAAAGAAGATTTGTATAAGGCTCTTCACAGTGGGACGGAAGAAATCGAGCAACATAATCGATCGATCGATATTGAATATCGATCGGCCCAATGTGGGCAAACTAGCCAAATCGATCGCCGGTCAAAGTTTTGCAAAATCGTTCGGATATTCGACCGATTTTGTATCCGTTTGTTTTGCAAAAAATGTATCCGTTTGTTGCTAAAAAAAAAAAACTTTTTTTCCAAAATATTTACCACTTTTCATCCTATAAATACCCACATCAAACCCACTTTCAAACACACAATTTCAAAAACAATTCATACAAATTCACATCAAAAAACACACAATGTCAAAGAAAAACACTCCACAATCAAAAAACCGACGATCCCGACTAACCCAAAATGCACCGGACATAAATTTCTCTCCGCAAAACACCTTTGAACTAACCGGCATAACACCACCACAACAAGGGAACATACGCTTTCGTCCACAATCTTTTGAATATCCAACACAATTACCACAAGTCAATCAAAGAGAAAACTTGTTTTCCATTCGTCGTCCTTTTGTCCCACCACAACGTGTTGATTACAATCAACAACCAAGTGAGGCGGCTTATCGGCCTAACATGGATTTCTTGCATTCTTCCCAACCGTCTCAAGAACATTCTCCGATTCGGTTTACTAATCTTGATATGAATTTGGATGATTGGGGAGACTATCATAACTATGGTTATTCGACCCAAGATTACCCGAGTCAAGATGCTTCGATGGGGCAAGCTTCGGGTCACGGTTCGGGTCACGGTTCCTACCAAGATTCTTTCCACGGTTCTATGCCCGTTAATGACGATGACGATGTCGAAGTCGAAGAGACATCACCCGTCAAGCCAAAGAAGCCTTCGCGGCGTGCTACAAAGACGAAAGGCAAAGGCAAAGGCAAAGAACCCGAACCGGCCAAAAAAATTGAACCATGGACTACCAGAGAAGAGGTCGTTCTTTGTAAAGCTTTCATCTTTGTTTCTGAAAATGCAAAAAAAGGAAACACTATGAATCGGCACAAATTTTGGGAGAAAGTGGTAGCCTATTTTTTGAAAGAAACTGGTTCAGACCGGACAACGAATTCGATCATTTCCAAATGGAAGACTAGAATTCGTAGTCAAGTTGCGAATTTTGGTGCTATTGTTGATAATGTCAAGGGGACACATGGAAGTGGTGAGAATGACGTTGACGATTTGTCCAAAGCTCTTTTGGAGTATCGTGCACGTTACGGTCAAGATTTCACTATGGTGGAGTGTTGGAAAGTTTTGAGGGGGCATGATTCTTGGAAGGAAGAGATACCCCTTTTCCAATCGGGCGTTCGAAGGAAAGTGAAGGGTTCAACAACTACGTCGGGGTCAACACAAGGCCCCTCGAATTTTCAAGACTTGGATGATGACGAGGATGAAACAGAGGATGATACTAGAGAATCACGACCACAAGGTCGTGACAAAGCAAGGAGGAAATCATCCACCTCCTCCTCTCATGAGACATCAAAATCATTCATGAGTGGGCTAATAGCGGATTTGTGGAAATCAAGACCGTCAAAGAAGGAAAAAGGTAAAGAGCGGGATGAGTCGTGGAGACAAATCAAGGAACGAGAGCTAGCGATCAAAGAAAAAAAATTGGAATATCAACAAAAGCTCTTGCAATGCCAGGAGGAACAAAAGGAACTCTTGAGAAATACCAAACGGGATCAAGAATTGATTTTCTACAACTCGGCTATCGACCCAAATTTGCCCGAACGACAAAGAGAGGAACTTATGCGAATTAAAGCGGAAATCAAGGAACGCCACAACCTAAATTACTAGTTTTTAAATAAGTGTTCGCGTGTTTAATTTTTAGTTGTTTAAGTTTTTTATTTAGTTGTAATGGTTTTTATTTCGTATCGTATCGTTTATGTAATATTTACGTTTTATTAATAAAATTTGTGTTTGTGTTAAAAAATGTTTTTTTTTTAAAAGAAAAAAAAAAAAAAAAAAAAAAAAAAAAAAGATGATGCAATATGGGTTGCCACTGTGATGAGAGAGATGAATATGGGTTGAAGAGAGAGAAAGCTGAGGTGGCAGCCGGAAAGATGATGCAATATGGGTTGCCACTGTGAGAAGCCTAAGATGATTGTTGATAAATATTTGACTGAAACATGGAATGTCAAATTGGATGTTAAAGAGAGCAGCTACTAAAACAAATCACGTTATATGCTAATTTGCTTCAATTGTTGTTGCTCTTTGTTGGAGAATGGTATTGAGTTAATGAGACAGTAGGCTTTAGATAGATGCTGTTAGCCCGTTACTTCTCTTTGGGGTCAGTCAGTTTTCAAGTATAACAAGTCCAATCAATAACATTACACACGTTAAGCATATTGATGGTTAACCAAAAACATAAAAACCAACAAAAAAGAACTAGAAGTTATCGTCGCACAAAACATGCCTAATGTGTCTAAAACATGTGGTAGGGATTGGGACTTTCCTCGCTGCCGCCTTGAGCTCAAAGAAGTGGCCCCGCAAATTCAGCTTGCCATTAAGATCTGCGCGTATGTGTACTTCGCAGGTTGGTTCAGCCAGGTGGTTCATATATTGAGTTAAAACTTAGTAGGTTGGTCTTCTTGATTATGACATTATTGTTTCTATCTTTTACAGGTCTATAGACCGTGTGCATTCGTGCATCCTAAATAGTGTTGTGGCACTATGCCTGATTTGGGATTCCCTTGCTAACGAAATTGACGTAATTGCAAAATATCTCATGAGCCGCAATTCCCAGGCGATGTTTCTCAGTTCCGTGCCACATATGACCTCTAACTTCAATCCCTACCGCACCAGCCGTCAAGACCTTGAAGTTAGAGGTCATATGCGGCACGGAACTGAGAAACATCGCCTTGGAATTGCGGCTCACGAGATCTTTTGCAATTACGTCGATTTCGTTAGCAAAGGAATCCCTAATCAGGCATAGTGCCACAACACTATTCAGGATGCACGAATGCACACGGTCTATAGACCTGTAAAAGATAGAAACAATAATGTCATAATCAAGAAGACCAACCTACTAAGTTTTAGCTCAATATATGAACCATAAATCATCTGTATATGTATATGGGCTTTCATGTGCCATGTGAGTTAGAGCTTAGATTCTCCCGTGCGGTCTATTTGATAATAGTCCATTCACTATCAACGATGCACGCTTATTAAAACATTCGGCTTTCTCATATCAGACAACTCATTTTATCAGTTCCTATTTCCCCTCATTAATAAAATCGATCTCATTCCATACTTCTTACACTATCGAGGACCGGGAACATGATTCATTAAAGCCTGAATATATGCCAAAAACAATAACTAACGAAACAACTACAACTTCAAGTCACCCTAAGATACAATAACTAACTACAAAATAAAAGGAGCAAGGTGGCAATAGAATATAAAATTCTAGAAAACCTTAAATTTATACGCTAAGAGCAAAGCATCATATGAAGGGAATTTGATAATAATCTTATATTTACGTCATATGTGTAGCTAATATGGTAAATTATGAGTCTTTGACTTAGATGTACGCGGCCTAACCTCTAACCTGGGTATCCCTATGACCGTTTCCAAACCTTTTCCCCGCCACCCCAAAAATGTTTACATAAGGACCACATCAATGACACGATTTATTCTAACACTATAATGCCTACATAATACGTGTTTTAGTTTCCTATTTCCCTACGATGAGAAAACACTTTGGTAAATGAGTTAATAGTCACTAGTCACTATTAAATATTAGTAAAAAATAAAGCTATATAATATTTTTCGGGTCTTATCGGGTTGACCAGATAACATGATTAACTCAAACGGAACCCGACCCTATAACAATATCGGGTTCGGGTCATACTAACCCGATAAGCTTTTCAAACCCATTAGACCCGACTCTATACGCCTTTTCAGGTTCGGGTCACCCCGACCCTCTTGACACCCCTAATTATGAGTTTTATGATTTATTACCATCGTTCTTCAACCGTGTTGCCCTTTGCTAAGTGAACTATTTCATCATCCTTTGTAGTCATTTCATATAAATAAGACATCAAATACTATTTAGGTAGCAGGAGGGTAATCCAAACACATATATGATATGGACATTATAACTGAGATATGTTACCAACCTGGCCTTGACGGTGGCCTCGACGGCGCAGACCTTTTATGTAATTATCTTCCATTTCAACAGCCTGTTCCATATCCAAAAATGATCCTCTTCCATCTTTCAATTCAAACTTGCATACCTGAGATACAAGTACATACGCCTAAAAGTCAACAGTTGAAGCACTTTTACAAGAAAAAGACATGTTTTTCACTCTAACACAAGATGATAAATAACCATATACGGTCATTAACCTATACAAAACTATGGCAGATACATGCCTTCTAATATAAGTACTACCATCCTTTAAAAAAATAGTAATCATAAGTACTATATCTCATCTAAAGACTGGCAATTGACTTATTAGCAATTGAAGTGACCAAACATTCTTAGGATTGATGAGGAAAACTTACAGAACTGTTGCTCAAAATCTCATACTTTGTTTTCCTAATAAAATCCCTTTGTCCTGTAGAAACAAGTGAAAAGCAGAATCTCAGTACTAAGAAACAGATGTGACTATTTAGTTTTTATCATATGCAGATTTGAAAGTGTTTCAACAAAACCACCTAGATCAATATCCTCCTTCTCCCCGCACACATCAGTTACATCATACACAATCTGTTGCCAATTTCAATATGGATACTTTTCTACTTCAATTGCGATACCATTTTGATTTAATAAACAATAAGCAGAACAACATAATTTTTTACCATCTATTTTTTAGATCTAAAAAAGCATACGATCTAAAAAAATTATGTTGCTATCTATTTTTTACCATCAAAACTCTTTTTTTAGATCTAAAACAACAAGATCTAAAAAAGCATACAGTACACCATCAATTTTTTTTATATCTAAAAAGATCTAACAATAAAACATCACAGATCACCATCACCATCACAGATCTGTTTTTCACCAACATATCTAACCCAAAACATCCAAGAAACCATGGTTTTACCAAAAACATCACAGATCACCATCACCAAGAAACCAAGAAACCACGAATCACCAAAAACATCACAGATTACCAAGAAACCACGGATCTAAACTTGTTTAAATCGTTATTTTTTTTACGAGGGTTTAAATCGTTATTTCTTGTTTTTCAAAAAAACCAAAGCCACCAAACGGTTATCTTTTTTTTTTGAAAATCATTGGTAAAAAAAACCAACCAAACGAGATCTAAAAAAACCAAGCCAACCAACAAGTCTTTTTTTAAGATCTAAAAAGTTTTCAAGTCGACATGGTTTTTATCATAAACCATCACGTATCACCATAGAAACCACCGATAAAAACCATCACGTATCACCACAGAAACCACCATGATTGTTATCATAAACCATCACGTATCTAACCAAAAACAGCCAAGAAACCATGGTTTTTATCATAAACCATCACGGATCTAACCAAAACCATCACGGATCTGGTTTTAGTGAGAGAGAGAAATAGAGTTAATGAGTGAGATAGTGGGTGGGTGGGGTGGGGTGGGGTGGGATAAAACTGTGGGTGAGAACGCGGTTTTAAATTTTTTCATCTTTTTTTTTTTTTATTTCAAAGACAAAATAAAAGTTGTAAAAAAAATAAATAAAAAGAAAAAGTTGTAGCAAAAAAACATTTTTTTTAAAAAAGTTGTAACAAATAAATAAATAAATAAAAGTTGTAAAATTTAAATAAATAAAAGTTGTAATAGTTAAAAATAATAATAAAAGTTGTAAAAAGTACTTTGTTAAAAAAAATAAAAGTTGTAAAAGTTAAAAAAATAAAGTATTTTGTTAAAATTAAATTTGTTAAAAGTTGTAAAAGTTAAAAAAAAAAAGTATTTGGTTAAAAATAATAAAAGTTGTAATTTTTTTTGTAAAAAAAAGATAAAAGTTGTAATATTTTATAGAAAAAAAAAATAAAAGTTGTAATTTTTTTGTAGAAAAAATAAAAGTTGCAATTTTTTTTTTTTTTTTTTTTTACAAATGAAAGTAAAAGTTGTAATTATTTGTTAAAAAAAATAGTCGTTAGTAGTTATATATAGTACGGGTGGTCACAGTTTGGTTCGGTTAATTTTTTGTAAAAGTTAAAATGTATTTACAGGTGTTCAGTTCTCCTGAACAACTAACTGATTGGGTGCAAAATATAGCTCGAGGGATCGGTTTTGTTATTGTTAAAAGAAGAACCAAATCAGAGAAGGGGTATTTGTACGAAATCAATTATGGGTGTTCAAAGGGTAGGAAGTATGAACGTGAAGGTTTAGAAGATGAAATTCAACGGAAAACCAGTACCTCTAAAACCGATTGTCCATTCAAATTAGTGGCGAAATATTATAAAACACAAAAAATTTGGAGGTTAAGGGTGAAGCATGATAGGCATAATCATGATTTTGCAGTGTCGTTGCATGGTTTCCCATATGCAATGTGATTAAAGGATGATGAGTTCAGTTTGGTGAAACAATTGACAGAGTATCACGTACCACCACATCATATACTTTCTTCAATAAAGAAGCGTAATCCGGATAACGTGTCTAGCGTTAGAACTATGTATAACGCACAAAATAAGATCCGTGGAGCCATAATAGGTGATAGAACTCCAATCCAAGTCTTTTACTCACATTTGATGCATTCAGGTTATACATATTACGAGAGGGTAAATGAACATAATGAGCATAATGAGCTTGAGGAACTAGTTTTCGTTCACCCTACGTCATATGCCCTATGGTGTACGTACATTCCCTGAAATCATGCTAATGGACTCCACATACAATACCACGTTGTTTAAATTGCCATTTTTTGAAATTGTCGGAGTAACTTCAACAAACAAAACATTTTCAATGGCGTTTTGCTTTTTAGACAAAGAAAAAGGGCTTTATACAAGTTTAGATCAAGACGAGTTAGGAGGTGTGGAGTGCACACTCATTATTGTTAGGTTGATATCGCTACGACAAAGATGCGGATGTCAAGGGGCAACGCCCCTTGCGATGTTAAGGGGAAGAGCCCCTTGCTAGGCCCCGCTCCCAGGTAAGCGGGCGGGGGTTGAGGGGAAGCCCCCCCTTGCGGGGTTTAGGCAGCGCCCCAAAACCTAAACGATTTTTATGAATCGTTGTTAAGGATTTCCCGCCAAAACCCAACTGACATGTCTTTTACTAACCAACACAATGGTTGGAAAATAGCAAAAAATAACCGAATTTCGGTTGGTGGTTATAACCACACTCTGGTCTCATTTGCAGAACATAACAACAAACAATACTCTAACGTTTGTGATTGATTATTCGTGCCTTAGATTTCAATTGCAATTTTTCTTATCCGATTAATAATTTGTGAACCCGAAGCATATAGGGTCGAAATACTTTAATCTGAAAGTGATTACACGATTTAGATTTCCATTTACACACCAAAGATTTTTTCCTACAACAAATTGGTACATATTGAGTTAAAATAAAACTTTATGACTTATGAGTACAAGCACGAGTTGCAAAACAAAGAAAATAATAAAAATTTACAGCATGAATAACTTTGAAAATGAAATATACTAAAACATATAATAAAGAAATGAGATTTTACCTTGAGTATATTATTCCGAGACCACCTATTTCAACAACCAAATGCAATGGCACATGCCACACACGACTTTCATCGATGAAACTCATATTATGTGGTAAGGATGATCAATCCAAACTCCAAATATCCTAATTTTGAAAAGAAGCTAGGAACTTTCCTGTAAATATAAATTAAAAAAAAAAAAAAAAAAAAAAAAAAAAAAAAAAAAACTTTCCTGTAAAAAAAAAAAAAATTCACAAGATTTGAAGGAAACTTTATCTAGATTTATGTTCATTCACTCTTGATTTTGCATATATGTTTATTACCTGTTTAGTGACTAATAACAAGCCTACGATCGATATGAAATTTAACTGTCATAGATCCTAATCATAAGTTTGCAAGAAAGAGAGAATATTAACAATTAATCTACAAATTTAAAAAGCTCTTAACACTATTTTGAATATATTGTAGTACCCGTATTCGCAAATTTACCAAACTTAAAAGACATGCAAAATGAAACATTTGACTTTTTTTTTGTTTACAAGAAAGACATGCTAAGCAAACAAACCCAAATACCTAGTTTGCGTTTTTAAGTAATTTCTATTAATTACTAGTAGTTAACTCAAAAAGACATTGTAACTGTTACACCCCGTACCCGTTTAGACCAAAATTTAAAACTTTTTACGCGGAAACGGCTCACTTTTACGGACATCTGGTTACTCTTTTGACCACTGACAAAAATCTATAAACTTTTAGACCTTGAGACTATTTTTATATGAAACTAGACTCAATTACCTTCAAAACGATAGGTAGCACGACCCTTAACGACTTACGGTTCAAAAGATACGATTTTTCGAAGTTTACCAAAAATCTGACAGCGGCCTCCATCCGATCGGATCGCCAGCCATCCGATCGGATGGATGGTTCTGTCCAGATTTTGGATTTCCAAAATCCCCGGCCGAAACTCCAACCTCCCGGACTCGAAACCTAACCAAACTTTCCAGATTTCATTACAATATCTATGGGCTCATTTCCATATAAAAACATTTACCGTTTGACCACCCGGAATAGTATTTCTAAAATTGACGGGTTATGCAAATAACCCGTTTTGACCCATTTCATGACATAACCAACTATACCACTTCATTTTTTCCACCAAACTTAACCAACTTCATTACATTAACATACCAAACGTGTTCCATAAACACTTGACACGTTAACAACCCAAAATGGGTACAAACACACATAATCCAAACACCCCTTTAACTTTTACTAAAAACACATAAAACACACCCGACACATCGTTAGATCACCAAACCATTACACGACTTTGACACACATATTACAACTCATAAAAGAGACTCTCGGGGGTACAACCTTGACTCGAGCTCGGTATTCTACCTAGCTCCTAACGCTTATTATCTCCCAATCCGCTTCCATATCCTTGAGCTATAATCCAAGTCAAGTTATCATCTTCACCATTAACCTACAAAAACATTGACAACTAAAAGAATAAGCTTACGCTTAGTAAGTAACTAGATTAATACATGGTTAATACTTCCATTCGCACATAAATGCATCAAGAACATCTTTAATCATTCAACTCATGGTCTTCCCACCTTATAACCATTATCTTGAAAATATCATAGCTATAGCACATAAACATAGTCACATCAAACACATAACATACATAGACATACCTTAGCCCTTTCAACACCACTTCCTATCTTTTGAATCCTTACTTACTAACATCCCTCTTACTAATCCAACTCATTAATCCAAGGCATAACCTCATAATTCATTCATTAACACATAACATGAGAATATCATTATTAACATATAGTAATCATAGTTACTTACCTCATATCCAAGCTAATCTACCATTCATGATTTTACCACCACCATCATCATCATCCTCACTAGTCATCATCATCATCATCATCATCATCCACAAACCTAATAATACATATAACTCAATACTATCAACAAGGGTTTATATAACCATAACTTACTCATCATTCTTTCCATATTATCATATGATCATACTTTGATCATATGATGATTACCCACTTAACCCATGACCTAATACTTCATTAACATAATGATAAAGAGATTACTTACATAGGATAATTGTTGATATGACTTAATCTTTAGTTGTGGAACCTTAATCCTTTCATGGATTCATCAACAAGATCCATGCTTCCCTCCTTTTTCTTCCTCTAAGCCGAACCACACACACACCCTATCTAAAATAATGGAGGGAGTTGTCTAGAACTTCCTGGATATAGTTTGTTAGGTGGCAAGTTTGGCCATTTGGCAAGATTGGCCCCTCAAGTCTCATTCCTTCTTATTTTAGCCACAACTAACTTAATATAACACTTCACCACAATGACGACTTAGGTCCCTTTAGTTATACATCATATCTTATATTCCTACATTAGTCATACTTTGACTACTAGTCTGACTACCGGGTTTGACTTCCACGTAACTTTGTTGACCAACCAATCTCATAAGTCCTTAACATATCCCATCTAGGGTGGGGCCTATTCGTAATCGGGATACGGGTCTAACAATTCTACCCCCCTTATTTAGATTTCGTCCCCGAAATCTGTCGTTCTTTACAGACCTACACATAGTCACATAACTCATCTCATTCCTAGCACCTTAGCTCTTAGTTTATTTAGTGCAACGATCTAAGTGATCTTGTAACTCTATGCACACTATAGCATATCACATGCCCTAATACACATTACCTTCCCCTTACTTCTAAAACCATATAATTCTTACTTAAATATTCGCGTAATACGGGACGTACTCTCTATAACTAGTTATCATTCTAACCTGCTCTATTACCGATACATCACAATTCCACATGCTTATCCTATATTCTCATTCTTATACTACACATTACTAGGGAAGACCGAACTATTCGACTTTTCGTAAATACACTTGGCTAATGCTTTCACGTTCTGTCAACACTACTTAATCACTTCTTTTACGTTCCTACTATTTCCTCATTTCCTCTGCTCATTTATTCAAGCCATTCTCGATTATCTTCTAAGGCTTATAGAAATACTAAATGAATTAGCTTCATAGCACCATACTTTATCGTTTATCGTCACATTACACATGATATTTGTAACCAACTATTTCCATTACTCATACCTTGCACCGCGGCACAATTACGTATTATAACATTTTAATGCATCATTACAATTCCTTAGTTTCATCAACTTAAACTTAACACTCAAACATAGGTTTCTCACAAGTTCTCACTAAAAGGCGTACTCAAATCTTAATCCTCCTATCTTAGTTCTTAAAGCTTTTAACTAACTATAGACTTCTGCTTTCTATTCCTCTAAACCTACTCGTGTCGTGTCGGCAACACATAGCCCACTCGTTTATAATTCCTCATTTACATGGAGAGGCGTCCCAATCGATGTAAATCAAGAAATATAAACTCGTGGTTATGTACTCCCGACTAAACACTACTACTCCTATTTCCAATTTTTAACTTTTATTCTCTCACTCTTTTTGTTACATTACTTTTACCCTTCTTAGACTTGGATCCTTCACATTATCACATTCATTATGGGGATACTTTTATATGCCATGGACATAGGCAACCCCTTGCCGGTGAAGGCAATACTTTTCATCCCGAAGGATCTTTAACATTCATCCCGAAGGATTCCTTAACATTCCTTTACTTGGTCATCCCAAGGGATACCACATTTAACATTCATCCCGAAGGATCATTACATTCACACTTTGTCACCTTAACAATAGATCCAAGTCATAAGCACCACACACACATTATTACATTCGTTTATTATAGTGAACGCAAGCGCATAGAGCATATGAGCCTGCTTATTATAATTACACATCTCTATGTGTTTTACCATCCTACATTCTTAATCCGTGTTAGTTATTTTCACATCTTTACTTTACCTCTTGCATTCTTAGCCTTCATTAACCATCTTGACATTCTTACTTTACATTTTAGTCCACTCGACTCATTTACATCTAGACTTCTCACATTTTACCAGCCGTGACTCATACATTCATTATGGTGATTACAGCTAATCGCCTTAGCCGTAATATGATAATTTCAAGACAACGCCTTTATCTCATACACACTCCTCTCATTCTTTCTTACGTTTTTAACCTATCACATTCTTGTTCTCGTATCTTATCTCTCTTCTATTAGTCTCACTCGCTTCCTTCACATGTCGACCTTACATAGGTCGTCAACTATAACGCATTCATTCTTTGTTAATAATTACAGCTAATCGCCTTAGCTGTAATATAATTATTTCATGGCAATACCTTAACCTCATATACGCCCATCTCATTCTTTCTTACATTCTTAGCTTATCGCATTCTTAGTCTCATACTTTATCTCATTTCTTAAATTATTTATGTATTTAAGCGATATTAATCTATCTCGCCATTCACATATATACCTTTCACAGGTCAATAATGTTAACACCTTCATTAGCGTTACCTTTTCTTTTCACACATTCTATTTACGTAAGTTCGTTATGTTTACCGCACAATGTCTCATTATATTTTTGCTTGCATACTTGACTCGTCTCATTCGATCATTAGCGTTTAAAACGTATTCTTTTACCTTGTCATTATCTTAACAGCATACCTTACTTTAATCCTGTAAATTTTACGTCATGTTAAGCATACCATTTACATTATTAACTTATCGCATTTAATTTCTGGCACTCAAACTTTTTCATTTAACATCCATCCTTTATATACCCCCGCTTTATCGCAACTTCACTTTCACACTTAACCCTCAAGTACTTTACCTTATCGTTACCCCGTCTCTATACCAATTTAACTTCAGTCCTTAATCACTAAATTTAATGAGACCATATGTTGGTCACAATTCATGTCATCCCTTCCTATCCTCATTCTTTAACCCTTAAGTTATTAAACACCTTATTAGTAATTCGTTAGTTTATCTTGTCTTTTCACACTATATGTTAGTACACTCAATATCATCACGATCCATACTTAAAGCGTCATTACTTAATCTTATTCGTTTTCCTTATGTCAACAACCCCTAACAATTAGCGTGCCAATTCCATTTTATCATTACACATTATAATTTAGTACACTTCTCGTCATCTCGATCCATTATTTATGCGTTAGCACCTTAAGTTACTTATTCATCCCATCCCTAACACCATTTAGCGTCTCTCTTTACATCTTGCTATGGCTATTCTTCTATCACACACAATCTCGTCTTGTTTACCATTACGTTGATCCACCTACTTGCACATCTATGACCCAACTATAAACTCATTCTTACGTTTGTCAACAACTCACTACGTGTCATCTTTATTTTAGACAAGTTCTATATGATATTTGTCCATTACAATTTACACATTTTCTATGTGTTCTTACAACGCACCTTTACCATTACCCGTCAACCCCGTGTTGACCATATTCTCAACTTATACTATTACTTCATTTTAGCCTATTCAACTTTTACGCATATAAACCTTACATAGGTTCATTATATCGCACTCACATAAGTCTCATCATACACATTTCAATATAGATATATTAACATGATTATATTCATGTTTTACAATTCTTTCTAGCACACTTCAAGTCACTTATGACTTCTAGCGCAATCTATATCTCATTCATCAGTTTTACTCATTTATTATTAACACATTTTAGTTATCATGTTTTATATGATACATGACCTCACCACATCCTATCCATACACCTTTACTTTCTCATTTTATTTAGCATATAAAAACTCATGCCCCAAGCATATACTCATTCATGTATTTCCAATCACCAAACCACTAACATACTTCGCTATTCATTTCTTACTTTATATTCATGCTTTCAAAGCGCCTATACTTTTCAAATGATTATCACGCTTCTTAATTCTTTATTTGTATAAGTGAGTTCTCTCAATTTCCTTACGTCACTAGGTCATTACATAATATGCATTCCAATGCATCTATCTCACCTCATTCACTTCTATGCAATCGTGCTCTCAAGCACACCACATAAAACTTAGACATATAAAGAACTACCATAGACTTAACATCACGTAAGCAATCATATCATAATACTTAACACTTATCCGACAAGTGTTAAACACTTATAATCAAAATCAACAAACATAGTCTATGATTCATACATCGCATTGCACAAGCAATCTATGTCTAAGCATCAACATTCTAATCAACCGCAAGCACTAGTCCACCTTATAACTAAGACATCATAAGCTTTAATTCACTTACTACCCATCTCTAATACCGCTTAGCATTCTATCACTATAGCTCTATCATATATTCACGTAATAGCAATACAATTATCGGCACCAACCGAGGTGCTCAGCCAACCAACTACTTAAGCATCTCAAGTCCCCATGGACTTGCATCTCATACACATCAACACACTTACGCACATATATCACCTATCATCAATAAGCTCAACTAGTAAATTCATAATCCGTCTAACACTTAGCAATTACTTCCCGCGCGACTAACACTTACGTCTAACGCTTCTACGAGTGGTTTAAGTCTAGGCAATCCTAAAGAAAACCTAATTCACTTAAACCGAAGCTCTGATACCAAGTTGTTACACCCCGTACCCGTTTAGACCAAAATTTAAAACTTTTTACGCGGAAACGGCTCACTTTTACGGACATCTGGTTACTCTTTTGACCACTGACAAAAATCTATAAACTTTTAGACCTTGAGACTATTTTTATATGAAACTAGACTCAATTACCTTCAAAACGATAGGTGGCACGACCCTTAACGACTTACGGTTCAAAAGATACGATTTTTCGAAGTTTACCAAAAATCTGACAGCGGCCTCCATCCGATCGGATCGCCAGCCATCCGATCGGATGGATGGTTCTGTCCAGATTTTGGATTTCCAAAATCCCCGGCCGAAACTCCAACCTCCCGGACTCGAAACCTAACCAAACTTTCCAGATTTCATTACAATATCTATGGGCTCATTTCCATATAAAAACATTTACCGTTTGACCACCCGGAATAGTATTTCTAAAATTGACGGGTTATGCAAATAACCCGTTTTGACCCATTTCATGACATAACCAACTATACCACTTCATTTTTTCCACCAAACTTGACCAACTTCATTACATTAACATACCAAACGTGTTCCATAAACACTTGACCCGTTAACAACCCAAAATGGGTACAAACACACATAATCCAAACACCCCTTTAACTTTTACTAAAAACACATAAAACACACCCGACACATCGTTAGATCACCAAACCATTACACGACTTTGACACACATATTACAACTCATAAAAGAGACTCTCGGGGGTACAACCTTGACTCGAGCTCGGTATTCTACCTAGCTCCTAACGCTTATTATCTCCCAATCCGCTTCCATATCCTTGAGCTATAATCCAAGTCAAGTTATCATCTTCACCATTAACCTACAAAAACATTGACAACTAAAAGAATAAGCTTACGCTTAGTAAGTAACTAGATTAATACATGGTTAATACTTCCATTCGCACATATATGCATCAAGAACATCTTTAATCATTCAACTCATGGTCTTCCCACCTTATAACCATTATCTTGAAAATATCATAGCTATAGCACATAAACATAGACACATCAAACACATAACATACATAGACATACCTTAGCCCTTTCAACACCACTTCCTATCTTTTGAATCCTTACTTACTAACATCCCTCTTACTAATCCAACTCATTAATCCAAGGCATAACCTCATAATTCATTCATTAACACATAACATGAGAATATCATTATTAACATATAGTAATCATAGTTACTTACCTCATATCCAAGCTAATCTACCATTCATGATTTTACCACCACCATCATCATCATCCTCACTAGTCATCATCATCATCATCATCCACAAACCTAATAATACATATAACTCAATACTATCAACAAGGGTTTATATAACCATAACTTACTCATCATTCTTTCCATATCATCATATGATCATACTTTGATCATATGATGATTACCCACTTAACCCATGACCTAATACTTCATTAACATAATGATAAAGAGATTACTTACATAGGATAATTGTTGATATGACTTAATCTTTAGTTGTGGAACCTTAATCCTTTCATGGATTCATCAACAAGATCCATGCTTCCCTCCTTTTTCTTCCTCTAAGCCGAACCACACACACACCCTATCTAAAATAATGGAGGGAGTTGTCTAGAACTTCCTGGATATAGTTTGTTAGGTGGCAAGTTTGGCCATTTGGCAAGATTGGCCCCTCAAGTCTCATTCCTTCTTATTTTAGCCACAACTAACTTAATATAACACTTCACCACAATGACGACTTAAGTCCCTTTAGTTATACATCATATTTTATATTCCTACATTAGTCATACTTTGACTACTAGTCTGACTACCGGGTTTGACTTCCACGTAATTTTGTTGACCAACCAATCTCATAAGTCCTTAACATATCCCATCTAGGGTGGGGCCTATTCGTAATCGGGATACGGGTCTAACAGTAACTAGAAAGACATGCTTATCAAACAAACACAAACATTTGAATTTTTCATTTTTCTTCAAACCTCCACTAAAACACAAACTCAAACTTCGTTTTCTCAATTGTGCATAGCTTAAAACTTATACTCTAGCTATAATAGTCAAATAGAGTTACATCTTATATCCTAGAACTTATTCAATATGAAAAGAAGCAAAGCATAAAAAGTACCAAAAAAATAAAAAAAAAAAAAAAAAAAAAAAAAAAAAAAAAAAAAAGATCGATTTAGCGTACCTCTTCCTATCATCATCACCACCATTGTGAGTGTTTGGTCTTGCCATTTTTTGGTTTAGTATCTGTTGTGTTCTAGCTAGTAAGGTGAGTGTGTGGCTTGTCAAGTTGTTTGGCGCTAATTATATAGAGAAAAGTGTTTTCAAATAAGTTGTCCACACATGAAACTGTCGTATTCTAATTACTTGCACACTACTATAATAAGTAAGTCTGATCGATCAGTGCACACCATGTACAGGGCTAGTGAGATACTATTCGTATAAAGCATTAACATCCTACTATAAGTAACAATACTCCAAACATAACTTTCATAAAGATGGTGCCCATTTTGGTGACTCATCTCGAGATTGAAGTTGTGTTTAAAATAGGCCATTGACCGTTGTAAGAGATATGATGTAAATGTTGTCTGCACCAAAAAAAAAAAAAAAAAAAAAAAAAAAAGGAGAGATGTAAATGTTGTTCATACTTTGGGAATGTGTTGAAATTATTATGCTAGTCATCAAACATCATCTTATCCATCCTTATTATTAGATGTAAATGGTCATCTACATCTACAGGGTTTGAACTTATCGCTACGCAGACTCTATATAGGTAAAGCTCTCATTTTTTAGGAGGAGCCACATCAGAGTTGTTTTTGCGCCTATTAGGAATTCCATTGAAACGATTAGCTGCGCTGCCGCGGTAACTCTAGTGTTACTATGTTGATCAAGCATTTTGAGGCTAAGATTTATACAAACGAAAACGGATGATGTTTTGGACTGTACTTCAAGTTTATGAAATTATGGTTTCATCAAGATATTAACTAGAAAGAAAGAATCTTCTACTTGAAGTAAATATTAAAAACAAGAGTTTGAGTAAAATATGATAAAACCAATAAGAGAAACATCTTTTATTTGGGAAATAGTTAGACATACTTTCGATTTTTGATCTTATAAACATACTAATTCAAAGTGAATTTTGATTGTGTGTTTCTTGTCTCGATGGCAGCCAAGCAAATGAAAAACATTACAACTTTATTTATTACTTTAACATGAATTGATTAGAATGTATAGGAAAATCAAAATAGAAGACTTGAATTTTCTTTGAAAATATACCAAGAATAGAAGTGATTGTTGAGCAACGGTTCTTTGCATAAAAATCCATTCATTGAGATTACAATGTGTCTTATCTGGTTTATACATATTAAGTGAGGGGTGTCTAGTCTTTTTATTAACTTGTATAATCTAAAGAAGCATAAACTCATACGATACAAACACTCAAAACTAATTACGTGCTTTAAAAGGGCACAATAAGCACATAAGAACTTAGGTGAGAAATCCTAAATACCCTCTTAGTTGACAATTAAGCAGCCGAAGTGAGGGAGATAAAGAAAAACATAATTTGTGCCAATCATATCGATGCATGGTTTGTTAATTTCCTTCTAAAAGTAAAGCTAAAGTTAGGATATGCTAAAGTTAAGGTTGGCTTGATTCATGTTAACTACCTTTAATGCGCGTGTTAAATGGGTACGCTTTGGATATTTCATCAAAATATATTGGCACGGGTCATATGGTTCGAAAATGTAAAGCAGTTAAACTTTTTGTGTCAATGTATATGCAATGCATTATCATTTTCTATGTTTTCAAATTTCAAAAAAAAAAAAAAAAAAAAAAAAAAAAAAAAAAAAAAAACTGACAATTTCACCAAATAAATTAGTTTTGTAGATAAATGTTTCTACAAATGTTTAGAAGTAAGTAACAGAAACCCATTTTCACCCATACCCAGAAACAAGCATGTCCAATTTGCCACATTAAATAACAATGTATCAACATATGCTAGATCTTTTAAGTTGTTATAACAATCTGAAAAGAAATGATAAAACCAAAGGAAAAAAGAAAAAAGAACAAGAAATAATAAATGACATATGATAACAAAACAACACAATACAACTAAAGGGGAAAAATAATAATAATAAAAATAAAAAAATACAAGTTGGAGGGGATTCATGTTCACGTTAGAGCAGGGGGTGCAGTGAGGAGGTTTGCCTCTTCATTCGGGCCCCATGGGGTGCCACGTCACCACAACAAACCACAACTAACAACAACTAACAACCCTCCTCCCCAAACAACTAACCACAACTTACTCATTTGGGCCCCATCACTATCTTTTTTTTTTTTTTTTTAATCAAATACCCAAATAAACTAAATTAATTTCATTCAAATAAAAAATACAACACATCAAATTTAAATAACACAAATAACATTTTTATTTTAAAAATTCCCAAAAAAAAAGGTTCTAACTATTATAATAAAGAAAAAAAAATGCATCCTTGGGCCCAAGTTTAATGTGTATTAAGTAGTAACTAAAGCCTAAATCAAATCCCAAAGCTTACAAAAAAAACCAAAAAAAAAAATCCATCCTTGCCTTCTTCTTCATTTCCAGTAAATGCATCCTTGCCTTCATTTCGAGTAAATACACCCATTAACAAAAACATTAAAAACCCATTTCAAACCCCACTAATTTACCCATTAAATAATGAATGAAATAATATATCCGTTCGAAAATAGATTAAATATTGTTTGTGTCAGAAAGTTGGCTTCGTCGTGCAGACGAGGAGTTGCAGTTCGGCAAGCTACGGCGAGACATGGTGGTGCAGCGACGAGCAGACGACGAAGTCCAGCTCAGCAACGACGAGGGTGTTGGCGAGCTGCACCCTCCGCTCTTATTACAATAATTTAAAACCATGATAATAAATAAAAGAGATCTTTGATTTGAACCAAGAATACTTGATCAAAATATAACAAAAGAGGATCACTACTTGAGCAAGAAAGTCGAGGCTAAACCAAGACGATAGGATCTTGCACAGGAGACCGACTTTCTGTGACCGCTTGTTCCAAACCAGAAAGGCCCCGAGGCCAATCCCAAAAGCAACGCCAAGTGCGGTGAACTCACGACAAACTGAAACAATCCTTGGCACAACTGTAACAAATAAGGGTACCTTTGCGGGTCATCACCATGGTCGGTATTATCATTATCGGACAAAGAAATTTCCGATATAACATTAACAACATCACAAGTAGGATCATTTCCGATGGGTGAATAATTGTTTGAAGATGCCATTTTCGAGTGTTAGTGTGTGTGTGAGTGTTGTGCTTTTGTGTGTGTCGGGTTATAGTGTGAGTTTTGGTGTGTGTTGTGTTTTAGACTTTATGAACATTCAAATACTACAACCAACAAAATGAGTAAGTTTCATTAAGTACACACCATGTATAGAGAATACTGAGATACCTATTATCATCAAAAGTTGATCTCCTCAACATTTTAAGAATTTAGAGCAAGTGATTTCTCCTAGTTTTGTCCTTAATTGACACTCTAAGTAAAGGAAAATAAAACATAGCAAATGAAGATCGCTAATTGAGCAATTAAGCCGAAGCTAAACCCGAACTATAGGATCTTGCACAGATGATTGACTTTACACAGCTCCTGCTCCAAACCACAAAGGACCCGAGGCTAATCCATAAAGTAATGCTAAGTGTGGTGAATACATGGCAAACCAAAACGGTACGTTGTTCACAAATAAGGCGTCGGGATTCTTGTCCCGAATATCATTGGGGATTGCGGTAATCTCGCCCGCAATCGAGTCTCTGTCGAGAGTCAAACCAACTACAGCGCCCATGATCCATGCCACACGTCAAGTGTCATGTGAAATATAAAGAGAGAAGCACACGATTAGAAGGAAACATTACAAAATACCGTAACATTTTTGAAGAAACTTTTATATATAATCTTAAGCTAAAAAGGAGGGATTAAAGAAACAAATTACTAGTAATAATATAAAAATTTGACTTTGTACTCTAACAAACAAACTGATGAGCTTCGATCTTCTCAAATTAACCAAACTAAAAAGACATACTAATTAATGAAACATTTTACATGTTTTTTTTAGAGTAAACTGCATAAATCGTCCCTAAAGTTTGGCCAAATTGCATGCTTCGTCTCTAATGTTACGAAAATGCAAGGATCGTCCCTGTGGGGAAACTTTTGGTGCAAGTATCGTCCCCGCGGGGACGATACTTGCACCAAAAGTTTCCCCAAAAAGGACGATATTTGCACCAAAGTTTTCCCCACAAGGACGATCCTTGCACTTTCATAACATTAGGGACGAAACATGCAATTCGGCCAAACTTTAGGGACGATTTATGCAATTTACTCTTTTTTTTTTATTTACAATACAATAAGACACGCTAAGCATACAACAAACACAAAATTCAAGTATGTGTTTTAAGTGATTTTCATGACCCAAAAACAAATGTTAAGAAGTAATTAACGGAAATCCATTTTCACTTATACCCAAAAACAAGCATTTCCAATTTGCCACATTAAATAACAATGCATCAACAGATGGCATTTCCAATTTGCCACATTAAATAACAATGCATCAACAGATGCTAGATCTTTATTCTTTAAGTAGTTAGAGCAATCTCAAAACAAATGATAACAAAACAATACAATACAACTAAAGGAAAATAGAATGTTCCACTTTATTACAAACCATGATACTAATTTTCAGAAAATTATGTTTTTAACCAAAAGTAATTGATTAAAAACTAGCAAACCAAGATCACTAGTTGAGCAAACAAGCCCGAGCCAAACCCACAACATAAGAACTTGGCCATGTGACCGACTCTACGCCGCCGCTTGTTTGGAACAAGAAAGGCCCCGAGGCCAATCCCGAAAGCAAACCAAGAAAGGCCCCAATGCTAGATCTTTATTCTTTAAGTAGTCATAGCAATCTGAAAACAAATGATAACAAAACAACACAATACAACTAAAGGAAAATATAATATTCCACTTTATTACAAACCATGATACTAATTTTGAAAGAACTCTATTTTTAACCAAAAGTAATTGATTAAAAACTAGCAAACCAAGATCACTAGCAAAAAAGCCCGAGCCAAACCCACACCATAGGAACTTGGCCATGCGACCGACTCTACGCGGCTGCTTGTTCCAAACAAGAATGGCCCCGAGGCCAATCCCGAAAGCAACGCTGAGTGCGGTGACCACATGGCAAACCGAGACAATCCTCGGCACCACGGTTAGAAACAAGGCGTCGGGATTCTTGTCCTGAAGATCATTCAGGATTGCGGTGATCTCGGCCGCAACCGAATCTCTCACAAGAGTGAGAGCAACAATAACACCCATGACCCACGCCAAAGCGCGGTCAATTGTCCTGTAAAATACAAAAGAGAGAAGCACACCATTAGAAGGAAACAGTAACATTTTACTCGTAGAAGAAACTTTTATATATGTAAATCTTAAGCTAAAAAGGAGGGATTAAAGAAACAAATTAATACCACTTTTCTTTTTCTCTACGAGGAGTGTCATTGTTTAAGGTCCTTGTTGGAGACCTTTGTCTTTTAAACCTCCTCCTGCTGAGCAGCCCTCTCCTCCTTTGTGGCTGCTGTGAAAAGGTGCAAAAAGATTTAAACACCAAAAATTATTTAAACATAATTTAGTGACTAATGATATATAAATTTGACTTTAATTTGTACCCTAACAAATAGACTGGTGAATTTCTTCTCAGATTTACCGCATGCTAATTAATGAAACAGTTTACTTATTTATTTACTTGCAAGAAAGACATGCTTAGCATACAACAAACACGTACAAAATTGTTTTGACTGATTTTCATTATATTATCCCAGAAAAAACATTCTTAGCAAACAAACTAGAAAGACATACTGAGCGTACAAACTCAAATATTAATAAAAATTCTAGTTTGTATTTTAAATGATTTTCATTAGTTAGCCCAAATAAACATTCTAAGCAAACAAACTACAAAAACATGCAAAGCAAACAAACACAAACATTTGACTTTTTGTTTCTCCAAATCTCCATTAAAACACAAACTCAAGCTCCATTTTCTTATTGTGGCTTAAAAGTTTAGACTCTGAAAATAAATCTTATCCTATGAATTATATACAATGTTGTTGCCACCAGAAAAGAAACAAAACTTCATAGCTTGTAAACCTCTCAAATTACTTTTTTATATTAGTGATGATCAGCTAACAAAATCTAAATGTTAATAACAAGAGATATAAGTGTTACCAAGAAATGATAGTGAGATTATACCCTTAGTATTTCCGAGAACATCTATTCCAACAAGAAATTGGTCGTTTTGCTCTTGTATCGTAAATTAAAAGCCGAAATAATGTAGGGTTTTGATCATCACTTCGAGCAAACATATTAAGTAGTGGTGATTTTGCAGCAGTAACACGGTTGCTGTTGGTAAGAAAGGAGTGTTCGCTGCTGCGAAAAACCGATTCGTGGAGGAATCCTTACAATCAACTGGGATCGACTGAGGATGATGGGAAGAGAACCAAGAATCTCACAAATCCAAGCTACCCACTTCTTCTTCACCACAAATTTTTCTTAACCCTTTTTGTTGTGTTTTGTATTTCGAATGGGGAAGAGGTGGCTGGGATTTGAAGCTTCTCTTAAAGGATTAGTTTGGGATCATCCCAGTTCCTCTTTCTCCTCCCACTAGGCGCTCCTAACCTTTTCTTGGAAAGATATGTCGACATTCTTGAATGGTTGACTTTAGGGATACGACAAATCCATAACGAACAAAGGAGAAGAAGATAAAATCTGATTGTCTTTATGTGTAGGCCGATTTATAGAGTGGATTTTGAAACAGTGATTTCTTTGAGGAAGAAAGGGATTGAAGATGGATATGGAATGAGAGAGGCAGTGGAGAAGATGGTGTATCCCTCTCTCTCCCTTTTTTTTCGTTTTTTTTTTTTTTTTTTTTTTTATAAAAGAGATAGTGGACGATTTTTGAGGTTTTATTAAGATAGGTTTTGTTGTTTAGTGAGTTAAGTGTATCCTGTATCACGTTAAATCCCGTTGTTCCCTGAGATTTCTGTGTTAGTTATTAGTACGGAAAAATACAGTTTGGGATACGTTTAATTTAAGCTGACACAGAGAGTATATTTTATGTGTTTCTGACATAAATTTTTAAGGTAAACATTTATTGGAGTGGTGTCGGTACGCGTATGGTGTTATTTTTCAGGAAAACGAGATAACCTCTCGTTTTGGTTACGTTTGTGTCTGTCACTGTCTGAAAAGTGAGAACTTTCCCTTTTTGGATAAAATTTAATTGTTTTTGGTGAGTTACTGTTTGTCACAGCTTGCGGGTTTGTTTTCCGAAATTGTTACGTAAACATATAAATGTTTAAATCTAACCGTGATTAAAATAATAAATTGACATTTATTACTAAAATATCGGTGAAAAATTACCGTTTGTCACAACGGCGAAGCAAGTTTACTGACAATGGGTACGTTTGTGTGATCCTTGCATTAATTAAACGGCTATATTACCGTTTAAATCAAACGGCTATTTTCTTTTTCCTATTTTTTTTCTTTAAAAAAAAACTTAAACACCCTATATAAATACCAAACCACTACACATATATTTTTCACACATACAAATCAACCAACAATTAACATTCTATATCTCAATTCCAAAAAAAAAAAAAAAAAACAATGTCTCAAAACCCAAATGAAGGTGGATATTTCTCGAACCTCCTAGCAACAAACCCACAACAATATTCACAACAATACGGGGGTTCGTCAAACCCGTCTACCCCCTCCTCGCAAAATTCAAACCCGTCGGCACCATATGGTACTCAATTGACCCCGGAGGCAATTTACCTTAATCAACAATATACGTTTCAACAAGGATTCGCAAATCAACCCCAACAACGATTTTTAGCACCTCAGTTTTATATCCCGTCACAACCTTCATCATTTCCTCAATCTCAACCACCACCACAATTTGAATCACAACCATCAGGTTCACAATTCAAAGTACCACAAGCACCACGTGAACCGGTCAAAGGTAGAGGACAAAAAACCATGGCAAGAAAATAAAAAATGAAAAAAGCCATGGATTTGGATGCGGATGATAACGATGACGTTGAAGCAGTAGGTATGCATGTGAATAGAAAGTGGTCCAAGGATGAAGAAAGGTTACTTGCGGAAATTTGGATAGAAATTTCCCAAGACAAAGATATGGGAAATGACCGTTCCAAAGAGTACTTTTGGAACCAAATTGTGGAGGTGTTCAACCTTCAGGCTGACCGTGACCCTCGTACCAAAAATATGTGTACGGGTAAATGGTCGAGGATTAATGGGGATTGTCAAAAATTCAACGCTGTTTATAAGCATTTGCAGCGTCGAAGTGGTGAAAATGAGGCTGATCACCTCGAAAATGCGAAGACGAACTTCGAACAACGCTTTGGTTCGAATAGTTTCATGTATGTTCACGTTTGGGAGGTCTTGAGAAATTACCCAAAATGGGATGCCGAGGACCCGATCGGCGTTACATGTCTTGAGGATATATTCGGCCCTGACAAACGACCTCGTCCCGAAAGAGAAGGCGCCAGAAAGAGCCGAGCTGGAAAGAAACAAAAGTCGACGGATACGTCGAGCGCGGCGAGCTCCGGTGGGAGTCAAACGAGTAGTTTTTCGGGGACACTTATCCGAAAAATATTCACAAAAAGCGGATGTTCAAATGGCCGCGTACGAGGCGAGGAGACAGAAGGAACTGAAGACGTTAGAGATGGAGGAGATAAAGTTTCACATGATTGATCCCGACCAGACGACACCACAAAAAGACGCTATTATTCGTCGGAGGCAACAAAAAATCATGAGAAAATATCAACTCAACGACGAGGACGAGGATTAAGTTTGGTTTTTTTTTTTTTTTTTTTTTTTTTTTTTTTTCCATATCGTTATTTCCCGTATTGTTTTTTTTTTCCCGTAACGTAATTTACCGTTGTTTTTTTTTTTTTTTTTTTTTTTTTGTTTTGTTTCGTTGTTTCGTAGTTTTTAATATGTTGTATTGTATTTGAATTTAGTTTAATGAAATGAATTTAGTTTATTTGGATATTTGAATAAAAAAATAAAGTTGTAAGTGGTGGCCCCAAATGAGTAAGTTGTAGTTAGTTGCTAGTGAGAGGGTTGTGGAGGTTTGTTAAAGTGATATGGCAACCGATGGGCCCCAAATGAAGAGGCAAGGGTGCTCACTGCATCTTGTGCTCTAAGGGACAAAAGCCCACCACACCCACTTGGCACAGTGACCACAGCTCTAGAGAGACACAAATAAAGATGGGGGAAAGTTATGCATGCATCGCCGGGTTGTATAGTGTACATCGCGGATTGTACAGTTTAACCAAACTCCTCTGATGTGACAACATAGGGAGGGTTTGTATAACACAAGTCATCCTCAATCTTGATTGTTATGGTTTGTAGGTAAACAAAATACTTATCCTCGATCTTGATTGTTGTCTAGTATTATTCGAATTCCATCTTCAAACCATTTAAGTTGTATCGAATTTCTTGCATACGGACTGAAGTGTATTCTTTGATTAAACATAGTGGTGATCAAGATTCTCTGATACCTTTAATGGGTAGCCGGGCTTTGGTCAATTGACCTGCTACACAACTGGGACTCAAAACAAGTGTACCATAGTGGTGATCAAGACGGTGACGGTGACGTCACCAGTTGAGGAAGGAGTTTATAGACTCCAATGTGGTGGGTAGAAACAGGGGTGGTGATGGTGTCGGATCTGGGTTGGTGATGGTGGCGGCAAGATCCGTTTATGGTGGCGGCAAAAACTTGTAGATCTAAAAAAAAAATCTTGTAGATCTAAAAAAAACTTGTAGATCTAACAAAAAAAAAATTCAAGTGGTGGTTTAGCAAATAGCCGCCCGGAATTTTTGAGAGACAGAGAGGCAGTGATGAAGTGTATGAGGATAGACACACTCGTGACCTGAAGACGACCTGCTACATCAGCTTTATCTATCCGACGACGACCAAACTGCCAGTGGGGCGACCAATTTATTTTTTTATTTTTTTATTATTATTGTTATTTTTTTTATATTTTTTATAATTCAAATATTTTAAACAACAAATTTAAACTTAATTAATAATAAAAATATTACATAAATCATACAATACGATACGGAAATAAAAACATACGAACTAAAATACGTTTCGATATCAAATACGATACGAAATGTGTTTAAGGTTGGTATTTATTAGGTTGTAAAAGTGGTAAAGTTTTTTTATTTTTTTTTTCAAACGGTAAAAATTTAAATTCTGTGTGTTAGTATTCGGTCGTTTTGCCGACCTAATTGTCTTTCGATCCATGCTCGACCGATCAAAGACCGAAACACCACCTTGGTGTCGACCGAACTCGACCGATCAAAGACCGACACACAAGACCGACAATAGTGTCTAGCCTGAGTGAGTTATGTGAGAGAATGTATTTATACACACAAGAGGGGTATAGTTGTCATTTAAATAAAAATTCAAACTCAAAGTCCCACCTACCACTGTACTTTATTATTAAAAAAATGAATACGTCGCACATTCAATTGAGTCGCATATTCGCACATAACCATTTAAAAAAGAAGTGATATTTTTGTACCTTTTGATTACCTCTACCCAACTTTTTTTTTGAGAATTTGCTAATAATGATAAGTTAGATGAGTAGCTTAGTAGTTGAAAGGCTTTAAAGTTGGTATTAATTTAGGGGCTATGGTATTAAGACCCCCCATGATGTGACAATAGGGGGTTTTGATCAAAATGTCTAAACCGCGATGCACACCGTACAAATCCATTGAGTGTGCGACACGTATCCATTTTTTTAATTATATGTGACATTGATGTCATTTTACTTTTCACGTATTTAAAAGCTTAAGTTAAAATACTTAACATAGTATAGATATATAAGAAAGCTGTAAAAAGTTAAACAACAATCAATCTCAATTCCCTACTAATTTCAATTCTCTAGATTTCATTTCTTTGAATTTCCCTCTACCAAACGTGCCCTTAAGAGTTTGCATATTATTGGATCCTCGATTGGTCCTAGAAATTTTAATAAGGTTTCTTAAAAAATCCACCCCATTTCTACTCGATGACTAATAATGTTGAATAGGCTATGATGGTTTCGTGTAATTTCTTGATGTACTATCCGAAGACCGGTGTTTGTCCAACAGTTACTCTTTCAACGAAATACTGGGACTTGAACAAACATGCAAAAGACGATAAAACCTTGAAAATTTATGGTACAACATAAACAATCTATCAATAGGTATTAAATGTAATCAAAGAGACTCAAAACTATAGCCAACGTCCTTAAATCACTCTCTTCAATTTCCGACCTTGTCTCCTGAATCATGGGAGCGCTCGACTTAAGTAGATGCAACTTGAGTGTTGTTACGCAATGATCCAAGTCCTCAGCGCTCGTACAAGACTTGAATATGACGATTTTACGTGAATGAATATGTTTCTCGCAATTAAGTAGAATATATATTCACGTAACTTTTAAAAGTATTCCTCAAAATTAACCTTGGAATGAATAAACTTCTTTCAATAGTCGGTGAAGAATTATTGATCGATAATAAGATCTTAAGATAAAAACTAATATTCCATTAGTGATGATGAATATTTTTAGTGATACATATTTTAAAGGGAAAATTACCGATATGAACGCTTTACGACAGTATATTATCAAAACGGCCATTTAGTTCGTATATTATGAAAACTGACTTTCAACGCATGGACCAAGCGCGCTTCCATTATATAGACGACATGTGCTTTCCCTTTTAAATATACAAAAGACATGTGTCCAAGGTGTGCTTATCTTTATGCGCACAAGTTCTCGCACGCTTCTTGTATTTAGACGGTGTTTACAGGCACGTTTCATGTCAAACGCAAACTTCAAAATTATTTCGTGCGCTACACTTAAAAGACATTTAAGATAATGTCACGTAACCACAATGTGCGCACACCGGCTCGCGCGCATCTATTTCCACGTGTCAAGCACCCATGCTCCGCGCGTACCCCTACACCTGCGCACTTCATTTAAAAACAAATACGACAAAAAGACAAATAAGACAAATAATGCCACATCACCATAAGCGCACACAGCAGGGCAACCATCTTAGACACGCTTCGTTTAATATTTGATAACTCCGGTTGTTCTCAAAGTCAAGACATGTCCACTTTACTCTTCATTTAATATTCACGTGATCGGTAGTTGACAAAGTTAAGACATCATACATCTATAGATATCCCGATTTCCATGTATACTCATTTTTCACATTATTCACATATCTTTTAGTTTTTCATACATCTCACTTTTCACGTTTTTCACCATATCTCATTTTTTCATGTTTTTCATACCTCTCACTTTCCAACAACAAATTTCATAATTCGACTGAACGAGCCTGGTTTAATCCAAACCAAACCAAACCAAACTAACATTAAATTTCAAAAGTATGAATGAATATTAGGTAGATAGGCTAGAGCCTTTTACTCTATGTCTAATAACTTGTGATATTTTCTGAAGAGTTATGATTGAGAGATATAAAGATGTGTCTAAACTTGTATGTCATCATCCTAATAGTTGAAGCTAAGGGATTCACTTTCTCACAAACCATCAGGATCATACCACATATGTTCAGTCCTAAATTATATATGTTAGGTCTCACAACCATTTTTCTTTTTTAAATTGTAACATCCGTTTCACCTCAATATTATATAAATCCGCAAGAGTACATTTGTCTTAAAAATCTAATGGTTACAAAGATTAACCGTGTAAAAGCCTGCATCTTAATGTGAAATCAAATTTTATGAAGAATATACGTGGTATTTTCAGAAAACATTTCAATTTAGTCACAGTAGTCAAATTTTTATTCATCTAGACATCTATTCGGGTGCTACTATGGTAACACCCCTTAGTGGGTGGGCCCCCTACTTTTGGAGAATGTACAATCCGACAAAGCAGACAGTACAAGTGGCGGCAGCAGCAAAAAGTCAACACACCCCCTAGTGGAGGTGTCTGCGTATCATGTCCCCATCTAGTCATGTCCATTTTATGAAAGTGGATCTATCCTAGTGCTAGTAGGTGTTATAGTAGTACAAAGAGTGTGCACAAGAACAAAAGCAAAGGAGTGTATATCCCATTAATTAAAGGGTACACTATACAAACTCCCATGATGTCACATAGGGGGGTTTTGTATTATATTTATTTTGTCTCATATTTGTTTTTTGTATAACACAGTTTTTTTGTCAGTTTCTGTTGTGTATTTCTGACAGTTTTAAGCGTTTGACTTATTAAATTTTATATTTTCTGTTCCGCACTTACAGGTTTATATTTTTTTTATATAAACAAAATTATAAAAATAAAAAAAAAAAAAATAATAAAAAAAAAAAAAAAAAATAAAAAAAAAAAAAAACGCAAAAAGCATTGGGGTGGGAATAATAAAATTTTTGGGGGGCCCATCTTATCCAGACTCCCCCTGTAGGGGGGTGTTGACTTTTGCCCTGCTGCCGCCGCTTGTACTATCTGCTTTAAAACTTGTACATTTTGACTAAAATAGACGACCCCACATGATAGGGGGTTTCTATTAAGAGGCCTTTTTGAGGCGATCCCTTAATTAAAGGACCCACTCTTTATGTGGTAGTAGTTGGCTTTCAATTGACACTTAAATTTTGAATTTGAGGACAAATTTGGAGAATTTCACAATGCTAAGTTAACCTAATAACCCATATATTACTTTATATGTGAGTAGGGCTGAGCAAAACTGACCGAATCCCGAAATCGACCGAATCTTGAACGATATCGATCGTCCCGAAACCGAACCGAGCATACTCGGGTCCGTACTCGGTTTGGGTTTTTCAGGAATTCGGTTTCGGGATGTGGGCCCAATGCCCGACCAGATATGTGGTCTCAAAAAAAAACCGACGCAAAAAGTTGAAATTGTAGTAGTGCTCCTTCCGTACCCAACACCACAAAAACCCTCTTAGACCTCGTACACTTTTACTCTGATAACGTGTGAATTAATCTCGCATTGATTCTTCCCTAGCTACCCTCTGTTGACATGTATTGCACTCTTCCTTCTCCCCATTATCTGCTCAGTCTGACGTTGATCGATATGATGTGTTTGGTTGGTGTGAATTGAAGTATGGCATTTATAAGTGTAGGAATGAGAACCTTACACGTGGAAAGTGATGATGCAATGCAACCTTGAGAGACGCATAATTGTATGTATGTGACATTGATATCATAGAAACATATGACTTTCGTCGTCAAGATATGGTGTATTTGCACACCTGGTAGAATCATTTTACTTTTCACATTTTTAATATATTTAACTAAAAATGCTTAGGGTGTGTTTGTTTTTTTTTTTGTTTTTTTAAATCTTACTAGTTCTCTTACTCTTACCAGTAAGAGGTGGTTAGATGTTTTGCTTGTTTGTTTTTTTCTTTTGATTCAGACCCAGTTAGACATATAACATCTTAACAAGTAAGAGGTAGGGGACTTGTCTTACTGCCTCGTACTCGATAAGAGATTGGAGACTCGTGTTAATATAATATATTTGATGGTTTATTAAGTATGTTATATTTATGATAAAAGTTAAGGGAAAGGCTCCGGGATTACAAGCCATGATCTAAAAAGTGATTGCCCCCAACCCTTTTACAGTTCCAGAAGCGGAGGGAGTTACTTCAGTAGTTCCATCTCTCTAGCCCGCAGGAGTCCCTGGAAGATAGAGGCAAGACAAACCGCATAAGTCAATATATAACCTACAGAAAAGTGGGCTAATCCAAGTAATCTTGCTTGTACAATGGAAAGTGCCACCAGTTTATCTCTCCAACGAATCAAATTGGCCAAAGGTGTGCGTTCATGAGCCCATGCTAAAGTTTCAATCAATTCCTGCCAATATCCACGCCAGGAAATTAAAAACATAAATCCAGTAGCCCAAACAAGATGTCCAAATAAAAACATCCATGCCCAGACTAAGAAACTATTCATACCAAAAGGATTATATCTATTAATAAGTTGTGAAGAGTTTAACCATAAATAATCTCTTAACCAGCCCATCAAATAAGTGGAAGATTCATTAAACTGTGAAACATTACCCTACCATAATGTAATGTGCTTCCAATGCCAATAAAAAGTAACCCATCCAATGGTATTTAACATCCAAAAAACTGCCAAATAAAATGTGTCCCAAGCCGAAATATCACAAGTACCGCCTCGTCCTGGGCCATCGCACTGAACCGAAATCCTTTTTATCTGGCATTAACTTGGAACCACGTGCATCTAGCGCACCTTTTACTAAGATCAACGTAGTTGTATGTAAACCCAGAGCAATAGCATGATGAACCAAAAAGTCTCCAGGACCTATTGTTAAGAATAGTGAATTACTATTCTCATTAATAGCATTTAACCAACCCGGCAACCATATGCTTCGACCCGCATTGAATGCCAGGCCATTCGTTGAAGATAAAAGTATATCGAACCCATATGAAGTTTTACTATGAGCAGATTGGATCCATTGAGCAAATATAGGTTCGATTAAGATTGGCTTCTCCGGAGTACCAAAGGCAAGCATGACATCATTATAAACATAAAGTCCTAAGGTATGGAAACCCAAAAAGAGGCTGGCCCAACTTAAATGAGATATGATAGATTCTTTATGTTCTAACTTTCTTGCCAATACATTATCCTCATTCTGTTCCGGATTGTAATCCCTAATAAAAAAATATACACAAGTTACTTAAATAAATTGCAGAAACGAGCACTTAAAATCATTCGGACAATTATAAAAAAACAAACAACATTATTTCGTTCAGATTTAGACTTTCTAGCCACGTCTTACTGATAAGATGTGGTAGTCAGATGTGGTAGTCAGATTCAGACCTAAAACATATTAATGAAACAAACACACCTCAAGTCTTTAACCCATAGATAGGAAGTGTGAAATTATATTTCTTTACTTGTTGTCATTTGCTTTTTATTTTAGTAAATGGGGGAGTTGTCATGTACTCCTATATATGGCCTTTAAGGCACCATTACAATTGGATCATATCAAGAACAATTGCTCTTGTTGTTGCCATATATTTCATTTGAAAAATAGGAATATGAAGTTATTCCAAAGAGGTCAAAAGAAGATTTGTATAAGATGATTGTTGATAAATATTTGACTGAAACATGGAATGTCAAATTGGATGTTAAAGAGAGCAGCTACTAAAACAAATCACGTTGTTAGCTAATCATTTTATGTCAATATAAAGTGATGGTCATTTGCTAACAATTTAATGTGTCAAGTATAATATTTTGTTTAGATTAGTGGGCTATATGTATTAGATTTGTTAGTTTAAAACTTGTATATGTGTAATACAAGTATAGTCCATTAGATAGTCCAAGTCAAAGCCCAATCACAAGCCATGTGTTGGCTGTGATTCGTATAAACACACACACACATCTCTTTTACAAAGTGTGCCTCATTATTTACAAAAGAAAAAGAGTGTGTGTGTGTGAAAAAGAAACCCTCTCTAGTCTTTGTATTATTTCATCTTTGAATATAATCATTAGACTAGCAAATATCCACATATCTCTTGTTCTTGATTTATATGCTTATGAGTGTCATCAAGTTTGTGTTACTTAGTATGATATAGAAGTGGGTCGATCTCTACAAGTGGTATACATGAGCCAAGCAACAAGGTAGAAGGTTTGTGTCCTAGTGTGTTCGGTTTGTTTGCAAAGAAACCAACTGTTGTGGTTTTTGGATTCTCAAAAAGTCACAAAGTGGGTTCTTTTTAAGGAAATCGAATAGTGAAAAATCTTGTATAAGGTTGTGTTTGTTCTTGGTTTGGCAAACTTGTGATTTTTCTTCACTTGATTGCTGGGAAAAAATTGCATTTTTGTTGGTGTTCTAACTGTTCTTGATCGAAATATTTTTGAAAACAAAATCCTTTGATGTTTTTGGAATACTTTGGTCACTGTAATTGATTATTAAGTGTTTTAGTTGATGTGATTGGTACAACTTTCTCAAGTTGGTGAAAATTTGTAAGAAATAATATCTACTAGGATAAGATCAAGTGGGCAAGTGACTCTTAAGTCAAAGAAGTTGGGATAAGTGCAAAAATTCGTCATTTGAAGTATCCAGCGCGATCTATCGCAATTGCAAGAAAATTTTGCGTTTTATCGCATTTGAAGCCTTATCGCAGTTGACTTAGTCGGACCTTATCGCAATTCAGTTATCGCACTTCTTGTATTAGAATTGCGATAGGTATCGCTATTGGCTTATCGCTGTTGACTGACCTATCGCAGTTGACCATCGCATTTGACATATCGCAATTCATCTGACCAAGTTCTATCGCAATTGCAACTGCGATAGTTATCGCATTTGGCCATTTTTAGCCTTATCGCAGTTGAGCTTTACATAGTGTCATCCGAGATCCTTGGCCTCGTCAGATATCGGACAAAGAAGACCTCTAGGATATCGGACAACAAAGGATTTTGAGCAGTTTTCAGAATTGACATTTTCAGTCCCTGTACTTTCCAGCAGCCTTTGGGAACTTCCAGAATTGGCAGTTTTGGCCCTCGTACTTATGTGAAACTTCAAAAGGTCATAACTTTTGAACCGTAACTCCGTTTTCAGCGAAACACCTGTCAAAACGACCGTGAGACCGAGGAGAAGGACACGTTGAATCAATTTATTCATTCAACCCAAGTTTCGAGGCCTGAAAACGCTCCAAAATGAAGTTATTGAGGTTTTAAGTTTCCAGACCAAAATTCCACCGTAACAACTTGCTTAACATCAACAACAAACCAAAGCCTCACGTCAACAACCAAGTTTAACCTTCAACAACAACTACAACTACTTCTATTTTGTTGAAACGATCCTCAATCCACTTTATCATACCATAACTTAAAGATGACTACACAACAAGACATTCATGCCGCAGGTTCAGAAAACCGTCCTCCAATGTTAGAAAAGGGTGGCTACCTTCCATGGACGAGTCGTATGCTTCGTTATATGAAATCAAAACCTAATGGACAAGGTAGACTCTTGGCTAACTCCGTTGAGAAAGGTCCATTCAAGCCTCGTAGGACGGAACTTACAGCTGAAGATCGAACTTCAGAACCTCCCGTTGAAGCAACTTACAAAATCCAAGAAGAAAAGGACTATACGGCAGATGATTGGAAGCAGATTGAAGCTGATAACTTGGCAATGCATCTAATCCAACTTGGGTTACCTCAAGATATATTTTGTGCTGTAGACAGTTGTGAAACTGCTCATGCAATGTGGGAACGAGTCAAAATACTTTGTTATGGTACAGATATTGGTAAACAAGAATTGGAAAACAAGCTTCTGACTGAATGGGAGAAGTTCACATCTACACCAGCTGAACAGATTGAATCTCACTACACACGGTTTTGTACTCTAATGAATGAGTTGATCAGAAACAATTTGGCACCTAAACCAATTGTTCAAAATATCAAGTTCATCAACAACCTTTCTGAAGAATGGGGACGATATGTTACTATTGTCAACCAGACACAAAACCTTCACAAGATGAACTATGATCAGCTTTATGACTTCCTAAAATAAAACCAAGCAGAGGCAAATGAAGTCAGACAAGAGAAACAAGCAAAACAACAAGATCCTCTTGCACTCATAGTTCAAACACCTACACCTGCAACAGTTAATGCACAACCTTCATCATCATCTTCATCCCAACAAGTTATGCAACAACAATACAATCCTCAAACACCGTTCTACCCACAACAACAACATGTAATCCCACAACAACAATACCTACAACACCCAGATCAACATGATCAGGATGAGTCAACTGATGACTTGACTCAAGCTTTTGCCTACCTATCAAAAGCATTCCAAGGACGTTACTCCACACCCACCAACAACAATCAACGAATCTCATCGAACACTCGCAACAAGCAGATTGCACAGCCGAGTTTTAACATGGGACAGCAAGGTCAGATGGTTGGGGGATATGGGAATCAGCAGGGATATGCTCCAAGATATCAGATGGGAAATCAGAATGCAGGGCAGTATGTTGGTAATCAGATGGGTCAGTTTGCAGGGAATCAGATGGGTAATGTTGTTGGTAATCAAAGGGTACGGAATGCTGGGAATCAGTTTGGGAATGTTGCTCAGGGAGCTGGGAATAGGAATCAGGGTAATGTGATGAAGTGCTTCAATTGTCAGGGTATTGGTCATATGGCTAGGAACTGTCCAGACAAGCCGAATAAGAGGGATCCAGCTTACTTGCAGAAAGCATTAATGTTGGCAAACAAGGAAACGGCTGGGCTTCAGTTAAGTGCAGAAGAGAATGACTTCATGGCTATTATGGATGCTTCAGAAGATCTTGAAGACATCGATGCAAACTGCATTTTCATGGCTAATCTTCAGGAGGCAAAGTACGACACGGACTCAGAAGCACCTCCTGCTTTTGACACTAATGCGGTTTCTGAGGTACATCCATATATTACATGTCACAATAATGAAATGTTTGATATGTCACCTCAAAATGAACAGTATCCTGAGACTCCTAATCTCATTTATGATACATACATGGACGAACCAAGTTGTAGTAATACTAATTTGGTAACTCCAGATATGGATCCTTATGAAGAATTCGAGTCACAGCATACTGATAATGATGAGGAAACACGCGCTATGTTTGAATCATTATTGCATAATTGTAGTATTGAAATTGAGAAAGTTAAAACGGTCAAT
The DNA here is from genome assembly GCA_021014915.2 of Artemisia tridentata subsp. tridentata. Taxonomy (NCBI): domain Eukaryota; kingdom Viridiplantae; phylum Streptophyta; class Magnoliopsida; order Asterales; family Asteraceae; genus Artemisia; species Artemisia tridentata. The sequence goes on from CP139504.1 coordinate 9,051,631, forward strand.
CGCGAGGTTAAGGCCACGAATGAAAAATTGACCGCTGAGCTTGAGAGTTATAATGTGAATGCACAAGCTTATGATTTTCATAACGAAAAAACAGTCAGAACTTGAGGTTAGCTTAAGAGATGCTGAGTTAAGAGAGAAACATTTGCAAATAAAATTTGACACTCTCGATGTTAATTTGAATTTGCAAATCAAATCTCTTAACAAAGAAATTTCTGAACTAACCAACCAGCTTTCAAAACAAAAATCAACTTATTCCAATCTTGAAAAAGAAAAGAAGGAGTTGAATGAAAGGTTTTCAAAACGTGAAAAGGATCTTCAAAAAGATATCACTGACAAAAAGGAAACCATTGCAAAGTTGGAAGATTTAATTGTAAAAACGGGTCATTCTGCACAAACAGTTAACTTGTTAATAAACGATCCAAACCCGATTTTACATACGCTAAAGAAAACGGCTATCGGTTGTGAAAACCCTTCTTATCTCAAGAAAGCTCAGAAAAATCAGAATGTGTTATATAATGGTAATGTGCTAAATGATAATCATGATCCGATTGAGATTTATGATTCGGATGAAACGATTGAGCGTACTGAAAAGAGACGAGTCAAAATGAGACAAATGAACCCAGAAATTAAACCAATTGACTATAATGAAGTTAACAGACTTGCTGGGGTTCATCTTGTTAAAAAGGAGTCACCTCTGTTTTTTCAGAAACCAGTGGTTTTCACAAGACAAAAAGCTGTCTCAATTCATCTGTCTAACATTCAACAAATGGCATCTAAAAACACTTTTGATACAAGTGCAGCTAGACTATATTTGGTGGATCTTAAACAGAGAATTGAAACACTTCAAAGTATTGTGGCTTCCAAAATAAACAGTCAAAAATTTGAATGGTTTTCAGGTGTTCAGGATGAAATTAAAGAGATTTTTGAATCAGAAATTAATCCACACATTTCTGCAATCTATGCGGTTTTTCAAAATGTGGAAAATAATCTTTTGAAAGAATCTGCAGCATTTGTTAAGGACCACAAATCCTTAGTGAATGAAGCCAATGAATACTTGGAACACATAAAAGTTTTGGAACAACAAAATGACTCTCTCTCTTTCGAAGCTCTATCGACCGATATCATGTCTATTATTTTCCAAACATATTCTGTGGAGGATGATGAAACACTTCGAGCTGAGACTTCTCAAAGCTATATAATATTTTTCGGGTCTTATCGGGTTGACCAGATAATATGATTAACTCAAACCGAACCCGACCCTATAACAATATCGGGTTCGGGTCATACTAACCCGATAAGCTTTTCAAACCCCATTAGACCCGACTCTATACGCCTTTTCAGGTTCGGGTCACCCCGACCCTCTTGACACCCCTAATTATGAGTTTTATGATTTATTACCATCGTTCTTCAACCGTGTTTCCCTTTGCTAAGTGAACTCTTTCATCATCCTTTGTAGTCGTTTCCTATAAATAAGACATCAAATACTATTTAGGAAGCAGGAGGGTAATCCAAACACAGATATGGACATTATAACTCAGATATGTTACCAACCTGGCCTTGACGGTGGCCTCGACGGCGCAGACCTTTTATGTAATTATCTTCCATTTCAACAGCCTGTTCCATATCCAAAAATGATCCTCTTCCATCTTTCAATTCAAACTTGCATACCTGAGATACAAGTACATACGCCTAAAAGTCAACAGTTGAAGCACTTTTACAAGAAAAAGACATGTTTTTCACTGGAATTTCTAACACAAGATAATAAATAACCATATACGGTCATTAACCTATACAAAACTATGGCAGATACATGCCTTCTAATATAAGTACTACCATCCTTTTAAAAAATAGTAATCATATGCACTACATATCATTTAAAGACTGGCAATTGACTTATTAGCAATTGAAGTGACCAAACATTCTTAGGATTGATGAGGAAAACTTACAGAACTGTTGCTCAAAATCTCATACTTTGTTTTCCTCATAAAATCCCTTTGTCCTGTAGAAACAAGTGAAAAGCAGAATCTCAGTACTAAGAAACAGATGCGACTATTTAGTTTTTATCATATGCAGATTTGAAAGTGCTTCAACAAAACCACCTAGATCAATATCCTCCTTCTCCCCGCAGACATCTAAGTAAGCCAGAGCCATACCGTACTCTGTAAGAGCATTTTTGTAATCTTTTTCCTGCATATGGTAAACAGATCACAAGAAAATTTGTTAATTGTTGTTAAGAACAATAAATATTATAAAATTATCTTTGCAGAAACTCAGATGTAACAACTACGAATTCCATTTGGACTTTATGACAAATGCATTTTTGGAAAAGCAAATTATCACCACAATCATGCACATTATTTCCATAGCTAGCCAATAAGATGCTTTACATTGAAGTGTTGGTTGCCTCTTGTCATGATGGCATTTACGCCTTTACAGTCGACATCCACCAAGTAACTTTGGGGTCAAAATCACGATGAAGTAACCAGTGGAGTTCCCCAGAGTCTTCAATTATAACATCTAGAGTAGGAAACGCATTTCCTTCAGTTATAATGTTCTCAACGGACTCAAGGACTTCCATGCCTTTAATGACTTCTCCAAATACAACATATTTCCCGTTTAGATGAGAAGCAGGTGCCATAGTGATGAAAAATTGAGAGTTATTAGTGTTGGGACCAGAATTAACCATGGATAACATTCCTTTTTTATTATGTTCCACCTGAAAATTCTCATCATCAAACGTAAGTCCATAAATTGATCCCCCTCCTGTGCCGTTTCCCCCAGAAATATCACCACCTTGATTCCTAAAATCCTTGATAACACGATGAAAACGTGAGCCCTGCAAGTAATCAAAGAATGAGATATTCTGCTTCACGTTTCATGTTGTTACACAACTTAACATAGCTGAAAGTAAAACATGTAATTTGTGACCACATTCCTACATGGGACAGGGCTAATATCATGTTTGGTTAAGCATTCACAAACAGTATAGTGATTGGTTTGATAATTCAGTAAAAATATGGTCACCACTCAAAAGCTCAGCATAGTTTTTTTACACTGCTTAAGACATCAAATCTTACAGCAGGAATTCCTAACAAACGAACTTCAATTCCAAGATAGGTCTACCTATTCCAACACATACGAAGTTACACTTTCCACTACATTACTCGCATACACCTAATCCCGAGTTCACTCATATAGCTCACAGCCTCATATAACTCAACACTCATGCTACCTCCATCACAAACTAAATACATATTATTCCTTCACAAAAGGCAAAGCAGATGAAATCACCTAATCTCATGATCTCTTGCCATTTTCATTTCCCGTTTACACACTCCACTCAACATAAAACACAGTTTCCTACTATTTGCATTAACCTACTTCCAAACAAATGAACATAACATAACAATTTGCATACATTTGATTACATTAAACACGAAATCAAATAAATTAAACAACTAATTCCACAATAGGTCAAGGGTGCAAACCACCACCAAATGGCCTAGTGATAAGGTCTTTGGTTTCCTCACAAGAGGTAAGGATTCAAAGCTCGCTAGGTGTGTACATCGGTCCCGGGTGAGGCCGGGTAAATCTAAGTCAAAAAGGCTCGCCCTCCCCCGGTGACCTAAACAAGGAAAACCCCAACTAATTGCACAATAAACCTCAAGCCTTCACGGAAGCCAAACCGAACAAATATCCTATTACTTTCTAGCCCCGATTACACACCCGACTCAACCTAAAACACAGTTTTGTAATATTCACATTAACACACTACCATTTCCCCACACACTTCTCCATAAACATATACAAAACACACAATATTTCTAAGCAAACAACATTGACAAAATAACATATAACATAAAACACAAATAAACAAAGAAAACAACTCAAAATTTTGTTATACTCGATGTTGGTTTTATGTTTTACTAAAAAAGACACACAAAAGAAACCTAATATTACACAGAAAATGCCAGGAATTACTAAAAAATGGCCGTATGTATTACTCCCTCCGTCTCAATTTATTTGTCAGGAGAGAGAAAACACAAAGTTTAATAAAAGTGGGGCCACTTTAATTTTCAACCACTAAAATGGAATATTCCTCCACTAGAATCTCTAGTTTTTACTAAATAAGGAAAGTGGACAATTAATTTGAGACATCCATAAAAGGAAATATGGACAAATAAATTGAGACGGATGTATTACTACTCATATAACCTCTTCATTTTCTATCACCTTCGACTCCTCAACATGCATAACACACACTCTCCCACTATCACGCAAACCTACAAAACAAATACTACATCTAAACATTCCATCACACTAAGCACAATAAACTATTTTAGCCGCAACGTAACAAAAATAACACCGCTCTCCTCACTAAGCACAAAACCGAACAAACAACACAATTTAAACACACACTATTTATAAGCAATTAAACCATTAGCTTAAAAACTTAAAAAAATATACCTTGAGATGAAGAGGAACACCAGTACGAGGACTAACACCTTTCTCGCCGGTACAAAGTGCCCTAAAATTTTCAGCCGTTTTCGAAACTTTATTTTTAATAAGTTCAATGACAACCCTACCTTCAAGCTTATCATCTATGCTTATATCCAGATTCGAGGATTAAACATTTTCAACTTTACAAGTTTTTTATTTATTTTGAAATGGGTTTTTTTTATTTGGGGTGGTGATAGTGGATGATTCTCTTCTAAACAAGCATGCACTATCACCACCCCAAATCAGAAAAACACATTTCAAAATAAATAAAAAACTTGTAAAGTTGAAAATGTTTAATCCTCGAGTGTATCTGGATATAAGCGTAGATGATAAGCTTGAAGGTAGGGTTGTCATTGAACTTTTTAAAAATAAAGTTCCGAAAACGGCTGAAAATTTTAGGGCAATTTGTATCTGGATCTCCTTCATATATACGAAGCTATAAATGTAATATCAATATTATCATATAAATCAAACTATTATAACATTTAAAGTTTAAACAATATAATAAAAGGTTACACACATACAGTTGATGACGTAAGATTTTGAGGTGAATGATACCTGTGTGGTTGGTTTGGAAGACGGCTGCTGCTGATAGAGGGAAATGTGAAGAAGAGTGTTGCGCTAGAGGTGCAAATAAATCGGTTAAAACCGGGAAAACCGGTTATAAAAAAACCGGTTTCGGTTTTTTTTCGTTTTTTCTGAAATCGGTTTTTTTCGGTTATAAATGTTCGGAATCGGTTTTTTTCGGTTATAAATTTTCGGAATCGGTTTTTTTACCGGTTCGGTTTTTTTCGGTTATAAATGTTCGGATTCGGTTTCTTTATCGGTTATTTACCGGTTCGTTTTTTTTTTTCGGAATTTTACATACATGTTCGAATATTTATTTAATAAACTTGTTAATTATCAAACAATTAATTAAACAATACACCAGAAACATACTAAACAAATACAATCATAACTTTTTATTTGCACCGGAAACATACTAAAAAAATACAATCATAACTTTTATTTAAACAATACAATTATACAACTAAAAATATATAAATACTAATACATTTCGAGCTTCGGCATGGCCATCACCCGAAAACATATTAGTGTACTCAAGTATATCGAGCTTCGGCATTGCCATCACCCGTTATACTCAAGTCATTAAATCTTCCAAAAACTCTTCTACATCTACGTCTTCAACATCAAATTCTTCAAACTCACCTTCATCTAATTCGGTAGTCGGAGGTGATATCCCTAATTCAACTTCTTCTCTTTCTAGTTTCTTCAACGTCTTGTAATATCGGACCTTCCAACAATGATTCATGTTGTATCCTATCTACTCCGTCCAAATAATCTTTCAAACATACACATACTTCCACGGATTCGGGGGTTAGTCTTGACCTTCTTTCCGATATAATTCTACCGCTAGTAGAAAAGGCCGATTCGGAAGCTACCGACGAAGCTTGGACCGCTAATAAGTCACGAGCCATAGCGGATAAAATTGGAAATTGGATTTCCCTTTCTTTCCACCAAGCCAAAATGTCAAAGTTTGCAAACTCTTCGAGACTTAAAGTTATTAAAAAGTTGGTAGCCGTATATTGTCCCAACTCGCTTGTTGGGGCTGATGTTCGTTGACGCTTTGTAGCGTCTACACATAAACTATTATAAAGGTTTATATTAATGTCTCTTGCCATTCGAGACGATTCGGCCCGCATTTGGTCAACAATTGGGTTTTGTTGTTGACCATATTTTGTCGCATAAATTCCAAATAATTTTTTAAAATTATCGTTAAATTTCAAAATTTGGGTTCTTATATAGTCGGGGTCGTCATCGTTTAACCCAAAGGTTAAGTCTAAATTTTTCATTATTCTTGTTATTAAAAGTTCTACGCCTCCAACATTTAAACATGGATTAAGTGCGGCGGAACAAGTAAAAACCAAAGGTAAACTACCAAAATATTTTATAAATTTCTTTTTTATAACTTTAACCATTCTTCTAAACATTTGACTAGGTGAGTTTTTTAATTCATCTAATTTTTCCGTCATAGCATAAATTTGCTTTAAAACTAATGAGCTAGTTGGGTAATAAACACCCGATAATATAGTTGTCGCCTCTTTAAAAACTTGTAAAAAATAGTTAAATCATTTAGTCGATCCCAATCTTGGTCGTCTATCGAAACGGACTTATTTTTACTAACAAGTATATCATTAAAAGCGTTTAAAGTCTCACGTTGTCGTAATATATTTTCAAACATCATGCAAGTAGAATTCCACCTAGTATTATTATCAAAGCAAGGTCCTAGGGGTATTTCACCACATTGTTTACGAAAACGGTAATAGTTCATTTGTCGTTCGTTGCTCGCACTATATATAGTTGTTAATAAACCCCTAAATTTCATCTTTAAACTATCACATATTTTTAATGCCGCTTGCACGGATAAATTTATAACATGAGCAACACAACGAGAATGAAAAAAAAACACCTTCTAAAACGGGTTTTATATGTAATTTTAACAATTCCACAGCTCTAGTATTATTGGATGCATTATCTAGTGAAATCGCAAAAACTTTATCATCTAGATTATATTCAATTAAAGTGTCATGTAAATTTTTTCTTAAATTAGATCCCGTATGAGGATAACCAAATAGTTTAAAAGCAATTGTCCGTTTCATTAATAACCAAGATTCGAGATTAAACCAATGAGCCGTAACGGCGAGATAAGAATTTTCCGTACCATGTGGTGCGGTCCAAGTATCCGTAGTTATAGAAACACCATATTTATATTCACGAAAACCATCAATAATATCTTTTTTAGCCGTTTTTCATAATTTAAAAGCATCACTTCTAAGATTAGTATGACTTACATGTTGATACCGCAGTTGTAGCCTCCTCTTGATGATCTCCGTAAGCATGACGTTGTCGAAGTAGTTGAATGGAAGCGCTTGTTGAATGACAAACTTCGTAAAATCAAGTCGAAGCGCATCATTATCATATATAAAAACTTGACCATCTGCACCAATAGTACTTTGTGACGTATCATTTTGGACCGCATTACAACCGTTCATATGAGTCCTAAGTGTAGTGTTAGACGTGGGGTTATAAAATTTCTCACGTTTCTTGCAACACGCCCTTTTCAAATTATCAATCATAATACACAAATCGTAATTAGACCAAACATCACCTTTTGGGTTAGTTGGTTTAATTTTCACAACATCTTCATTTGTGTAAACTTTTCGTGCATTGCTAGTAGAAACGGAGGGAGTAGTGGAAGCTTGATGAACATCATTGTCTAAAGCTGCCATGGGATTAAATGTAAAGTAATATGAATGTCATTGAAAAGGTACAGTAATATTAAACGTGCCATGGCCCATGGGATATAAATTAAGCGTGCCATTCTACTGACAAGGAAAAGGAAACGTCATTGTCTAAACTCTAAACCTGCAAAACCATCAACTGAAACATGTGATATCAATGTTGAAAAGGTTGGGCCTCTCTTGCAAAAAAAAAATAAATAAATAATAAATAAATAAATAAATAAAACTGGTTATTTGAAAAAACCGGTTAAAACCGGATATAAAACCGGTCCACTTACAAAATCGAAAACCGGTCTTACCGGTTCGGTTAAAAAAACTGGTCCGGTTAAAAAAACGGTTTTTCTAAAAACTGGTTACGGTTTTTTGAGCCGGTTAAAAAAAAAACTGTTTGTGTTTGCATCTCTATGTTGTGCTATATTGTCAAGAGAACCTTTAGGGTTTTCGATTTTTGGGCCACGATAACTGGGCCAATTGGGCTTTCGTTGTTTCAAACTACATATGATCCAATTTAGAAATCAGGAAAAAAAAAAAAATTCTTTTTTTTTTTAACTACAAAAAGGTTAGCTGTAGTTAAAAAAAAGATTTTTTTTTTTTTAGGAGCAATGTTATATTACGAACTCACAAAAGGATCAAAGTCAAAAGGTAAACAACAATCAAAATCCAGACTAGAACTAATCACCTACCGGAAGAAACATCACTAGGCATTATATTATACAAACTCAAACTATTCTATTATCACAAACTATCTCACATGTTTTAAACAAACCACAACCATTTTCTTGACGAGCTTCTCACACAACAAATGAGATATCATTAAGAGTGTAACCAGGTCGAAACAATTATGAGATACTTTAGAGACCGATTTGAAAATCCTTGAGTTCAACTCGGTTTTAGTCTAGCTCGAGCATTCGGAATGCTCCACTTGTAAAGCTTGCGATAGTTTTCATTTTTTTAATCTTTGTGTGTTGTGTATACTTGCATTTTTTCCACATTATATAAAAGTGTCGGGTTGAGGTGAGTTTGAGAATGTATAAGCACGGACGGAGCCAGAAAGTTGTAGTCCATGGGACAAACTTTGATAATTTTATGAAACCACATGTTCGTTAGGAGAGCAAATTACAAAAATAGTCAAAACATTTTAAAAATTGCCCTGTCTCTGTATATAGATTACTTCGCCGAGCTCAAGCTTGAAAATATAATCTTGGTAGAGTTTAAGTCATGTTTTGAGCTTGACATGGTATGACATGGCTCGATCAGCCGCCCTATGTGTGAATTTGTTGTCTCTACGATAATGACTGGTTCAATTGGTGCATCACGTCCTTCATGATTTGTTACAAATAATCTTTTATCTTTTTAGTCCTTCCACGATTTGTCATATTAGATTTGGAAGATGATGTAATCAATGGGAATGAGATTATAGATGTATATGCATGTGTGCTTTGACTTTTAAGTAACACAATACAAATGAAAACTCCATAAAATTTCAGTAATCCATATGTGATTATTTGAGTGTTAAAAGTTACCACTGTGTAATTATCCCTTATAATCTCAGTCACAACTCACAAGAACTGTGCTTAACAGATTTGAGGTTCTAACAAGGATATCAAATCCATAGGACTTGAGGATACTCTTAATTCATAAAATAAGGTGGTTCAGAGGTCTATTTTCCATTCCACATTATTAACTTCATCATGATTTATAGTCCAAAATCAAATGCATTACTTTAATCTGTATGACCCAAGGATCACCTTACATATTCTTTAATTTCATTTCACTGGACTTTGTGCAACGACATGCCTAAGACCCTTTGATGGTTTCCTTGTTTCTGATATCGTTTCACTGCAACAACATGCCTGAAAAGACCCTTGAAAGAAACACGGATTGACCAAAAGGTCAGAGACCATAGTTACCCAAAAAGAAAGAAAAGAAACACGGATCGTATCCCAGATAATTTATTTTGAAATGGCATGAATGTCTCCCTCCCATATAGCTTTCTTTAGGACCAAATATCAAACAAATACCAACTACTTAATTGATTAAACATTCAATTTTTACGCGAAATTCAAATTTTGGTACAACAATGAAAATTTTGGCCCAAAATTCAAATTTTTAGGCCAAAATTTGAATTTTTCGGCAAAATTTGACGTAAAATTTTTCAAAACTCAAAATTTTCTAATAACCTTAGAATTGCATTTTTTGAAGAATTTCAAATTTTGGTAAAGAAATCTTTCAAATTCAAATTTTGGAGGGAAACCAGAAATCACTATTCAGAAATCCTTCGATGGATCTTCAGCCAAAGGACCAAGACTTCACAACAACAACTGAGTTTAACCTTCAACAACCACAACTCCTATTTCGGTGCAACGATCCTGAATCAACTTTATCACACACCGAAGTTACATGGAATCGAGTTCTCAAGGGGGAAAGATGCCTCAAAGTGTGCAAAACGCTATTCATTCGAAGGAAAATTGCCTATCACACTTTAAAACAGTTAAGAGTCAATGTGTGGCACTTTGAGAAGCAAGGTTACCACTGTGGAATACATATTCATTTCATCGTGTTAGCATTTATATTTTAGTAAAAGTGATGGTCATTTGTTATATCAAAAGATTATGTGTCGTGTGGAACAACTCAGTATAGGAGAGTGGGCTATTGATAGTTAATGTATTAGAAAGATCCATGAAAATGTCTAAATCTCAAAAGCCCACTCAAGGCCCATTCACATGGCACTAGGGCGTCACATGCCTTTGCCTATTTTAACACATTTTCACCACAAAAACAAGTGTGCCTCAAGATAGAGTAAAAGGAGAGAGTGTGTGAGCTGTTTTTGTTTGTACGAGATTGGCGGCGGTCCGGCGCGTTGCGGCCGGGCGTCGTTTTATCGCGTTGATTATTGGACAGTAATTTTCTACTATTACAATAACCCCATCGTCGCCGGTCTAAAATCAATCTAAGAGAGATGCGGCGTATCTAAAAGATAGATGCGCCGCATATATTGGGTTTAAAAAAAAGTTAGTATCTTCTAGTTAGATGCGGTGCATCTATAAACTGGATGCGTCGCATCTATTGGGCCAGCCCATTAACGGCGAAATGACACGACGTCGTATCAAACGACATTGCCTCGCGGGTTTTTTGCGGGTTTTGTTGGGAAAACTATTTCGTTAATAATGGTGCAATAATCTGAAGAGGGAAGATTATTTCGTTATTAATGGCTCAAGTTTTATAACTTTTCGAGGCCATAGACAAATATATTGAGTTGGATAAAGTATTGCATATTTATACTCGTTTTTGTTGGGAGAATTATTTCGTTAATAATGGCGCAAGTTTCATAATTTTTCGAGGCCGTTTGGCACAAAAAATAATAAAAACAAAAGCAAAGACAAATACATTGATTTCAATAAAGTATTGCATATTTATACTCGTTTTGTTGGGAAAATTATTTCGTTAATAATGGCGCAAGTTTTATAATTTTTCTAGGCCGTTTGGTACGAAAAATATTAAAAAAAAAAAAAAAAAAAAAAAAAAAAAAAAAAAAAAAAAAAAAATTGGGCCGGGTACTGTAGCGGGCTGTTGGGAGAATTATTTCGTTAATAATGGCGCAAGTTTCATAATTTTTCGAGGCCGTTTGGTACGAAAAATAATAAAAACAAAGCAAAGACAAATACATTGATTTCAATAAAGTATTGCATATTTATACTCGTTTTGTTGGGAAAATTATTTCGTTAATAATGGCGCAAGTTTCATAATTTTTCTAGGCCGTTTGGTACGAAAAATATTAAAAAAAAAAAAAAAAAAAAAAAAAAAAAAAAAAAAAAAAAAAAAAAAATTGGGCCGGGTACTGTAGCGGGCCACTGTAGCAGCCCGCTAATTTTGGCGGGAAAATGGGTGGGCAAAACGACGTCGTGGTCACGTGTTTTAATATATACTTATAATGTGTTGGCTTATCTTTCAAGCTAATATATTTCAAGTTATTCATAAGATCCATTCTCTACTCTATATTACTTCTTTTACTGTCTTTGAGTGTCACGTATTTAGTATTTAGTTGTGTGATAAGGTTAGTTTTCTAGTCATAAAAAGTGGTATCAGACGTCAAACAAAGATTTAGGTCCTAGTTGTGTCGTTATTTAGTAAAAGGTAGTAGCTTTTTTGGTTGTTCGTCACTGTCTAAGCTTATCGTGAGGTTTAAGAAAAAAGGTGGTCACTTTTTAGTGTTAACGTGTCCTTTTTCTTCAAAAGTTGCGTATTTTGGGTTGATATAGGATACAGCTGTTCTCTTGGTCTTTATTTTGAATTAAACGTGAAGATTAAATATAAAAGTTGTTATCTGATAAAGGCCTAGTTGTGACTTGTGTTCGTCTTTTATATTGATTCTCAAAAAGTTGCGTCCTTTTTGCGTTTTTTTTAGTGTACTGTTTCGAAAAGTTATTCTCAAAAAGTTAGTCTTTTTTATATTGATTCTCAAAAAGTTGTCAAACTGTTGGAGTTTTTAGCATAATTTATAAAAATAAAAATAAAAAGATAGTAGCTTTTTGATTGTGGAGAGTAGGGGTGTTATCGGGTTGGGTTATCGGGTCTTATCTGGTCGGGTTTTGATTTTTTAAAAACTCACCCGCAACCTGACCCGATAAGAAATCGGGTTATCGGGTTCGGGTGGTAATCGGGTCAGGTTATGTCGGGTCAGGTGATTCGGGTTATCGGGTGACCCGATTAAGTTTAGAATAAAAAAGAAATACATTAATGTTTATTTCTTCTTTATCTTTTGCTTCCTCATCCTCCAATTTGGAATGCGGATATTTCATTGATGACTTCCATTTTGTAGCATATCCTTTGTTTATAAGAAAGCTTCACGTATAAACCTTCTTTGAAGTAACCAAATATTGCTTTTCATAATCTTTACTTTAGTTTTGAGTTTGCAATTATAAATAAAACCGATTAAGTAACAGTAGTAAATGCATTGAGGGCTCATCAGTTTCATGTACCATCTGATTATGTATTATCAGTTGTGGGCATTGAGTTTAATAAAGTCAAGTACGCATACGCATGGGGATTCAATTGTTTCTAAGATAAATACATTAATCAAGTTATACAAAGAACTATAGTTTTATATGATTCACAAGTCATAAGTAAACTATTGTGGTGTTTTATGTAATCCTTATGGTCTTCCAGCTAAAAATTAGTTTAACCGACATTTCATTAGTAAATCATTCACATCATACTTTCCGTTTTGATGACTGTTTTACTTGTTTAGTCATCACCCCACACAAAATAGTTTCTATGTTCTTTATTAGTTAGCGCCCTATTTTGCCTTTAACTGTCAAGTTTGTGTTCACAAAAATTATTGTTATTATCTAGCCTGTTATCATGTGAGATGTTCTGCTGTAATTTAGATCGTGCAGCTGCTTTCCATTGCTCGCACACATTACATATGAAACTTCAAGTTCCATGTACACGTGATTGTCGGGTCTTGTCGGGTTGACCCGATAACAAAAATTTTATAACCCTAACCCGACAACAATGTCGGGTTATTGGGTTCGGGTGAAACTAACCCGATAAGCTTTTTCAACCCGATTTAACCCGGCCCGATAAGGATTATCGGGTTCGGGTCAACCCGACCCTACTGACACCCCTAGTAGAGAGAGGACTGTGAATTCTTGTAAAAGTTGGAATCTTTTCAGTCGAAAAAAAAGGGTGATTCATCATATTGAAAAAATAGTTGCGTGTGAAGTTTTGATTGGAAAAATGTGCTATAAAATATTGCGGTTCGAATCTTCATTGCGGTTGGGATTTTATCAATTTCTTGTATAAGAAATTTGATAAAAGTGGTTCTTCATCATTTTGAAAAAATTTATTTTCTTATGTAAGAATTTAAATAAAAGAGGGTTTATAAAAATTGTGGTGTGTGCCAATTCAAAAAAAAAAAAGGTTTACAGAAATTGCCCCTCAAAGCCTTGTACAGCTGTCCCTTTCGCAATCTGTCCTAACTTGTACTTTTCGCAATTGAAGCTACTTTCGCAATTGAAGCTACTTTTCGCAATCTGTCCTAAATTGTCAGAACTTGTCAATTTTATATTGAATCTACTTTTCGCAATTTGACAACAGTTGTCTCAATCACGTGTGGAATAAAAGGTGGCATTTAAAGTACTTTCGCATATTGTCAATTCTGGTCCCTCTTCGCAATTGACTTGAAAACTTTTCGAAATTGACAAGATCAGCCCCTTATCGCAATTGTTGCTTCTTTGAAGTTCTTTCGCAAATTGGCAATTTTAGTCCTCTATCGCAATTCATTTTAAACGTTTACAACTTAAATAAATTTTATAAATTTGATTCAAACTTCTAATTTCTACAACATCAAGGATCGCGGACTCGGTATTTTCTCGTTTGTATAAGTGTGTAAAATACTTCGACTAATGGACATCTACTATTTTGTATAAAATAGTTAAATTTTTTTATATAAATTACAAATTTATATAAATTAGATAAATTCTATCTAAATTGAAATTTTGCCATAATTTATATAAATTTTGGTCTAAATTGAAATTTCTATAGAAATTATCATTTTATCTAAATTGTAATTTACATAACCTTGTCGAATTTGTGAACTTTTGATCTTGTCTAAATTATAGTCTAGTCAAATTTAGTAACTTTATTTAATTTGTTTCGTTTATTTAAATTGTAACTTCAACGATCATCAACAAAGAACCAAGGTTTCACAGCAACAACTAAGTTTAACCTTCAACAACCACAACACCTATTTCTTTGCAACGATCCTGAATCAACTGAATCAACCTTATCACACACAGAAATAGAATAGAATCAAGTTCTCAAGAGGGAAAGATGCCTCCAGTTGTGCAAAACGCTACTCATTCGAAGGAACATTGTCTAGCACTCTTTAAAGCAGTTAAGAGTCAATGTGTGGCAATATCAGAAGCAAGTTTACCATTGTGGAATCCATATTCATTTCATCGAGTCTTTAAGAAACTCTTCGGATCTGAAATGGACTTTTCAACCTTCAGAGGAAAACTCTTGCATAACATATTTCAGATTGAGTACCAAATTGAACAAGGAAGTGACTGCATAGTAGCATATCAAGCACTCAAGACACAGTTTAAATGGTTTCTCGACTTAGATTTCAGAATGATCAAAAATTCTCCAGATTATGAAACAACAAGCCAAATATGGAGTGAATGCATCATTAGATATCTGGAAGTTGAAATGTTTAGAAATCAGCTGCTTAGTCAAATGAGCACACTGGAATTGGTGCTTACTTCAAGATCACTTCATCTGAGAGAGATGCTGGAAAAGAAGAATGTGAATGAACGGGTAATAATTGAAATGGAGAAGCAGAAACGGGAAAGAGAGCAGATTGAAAAATAAGTAGTAGTAAAGGATACAGAGGTGAATGAGAGAGAGACAAACAAAGATGTACAAACAGTCAATGAGGGTACAACAACTGATGCTAGCTTGGTTCTCACGGGAAGTGATACATCTTCACAACAGCAGGTTGAAAGCAGTACTCCAAGAAATGATTCGGATGCTGATGGTACACACAGGAATGAAGCTGTTTGGGATACTGAGGATCACCATATCACACCTTCATCTGACACAAAGATATTGAGTATGGTACAACATACAAACGATAATGATAATGTGTTTGCTCATGATAAGACACATCCTGCGTACCCTGAGTCCATAAGTGACACATATGTAGTGGAACAGGTTGATAGTAATATCACTCCTATTACTCCAGATATGGATCCTAATGGAGGTGAGCTTGCCCAGGATGGATCTTCTTATGAACAAGATCGTGCTTTCTTTACTTCATTAATCGAAAATTTCAAACATGAACTTGAAAAGTGCAAAAAGGACAATCGCAGATCTAAGCA
Organism: Artemisia tridentata subsp. tridentata; assembly: GCA_021014915.2. NCBI lineage: Eukaryota > Viridiplantae > Streptophyta > Magnoliopsida > Asterales > Asteraceae > Artemisia > Artemisia tridentata. The sequence goes on from CP139504.1 coordinate 9,067,316, forward strand.
AGCGAATGTATTATTGACCAAAGAGCTTGAAAGATTTAAAGATATGGAAAAAGGTTTTGAAAAAGTAACAAAAAGCAAAGCTGAACTTGAAATTGAAATCACAAACCTTAAAACTCAAGCTCGGAAGTTTGAAATAAACGGAGATTTTGTCACACCACTTTTAAAACAAAAGGAAGAACTGGAAGTTGGGTATAGAGAAGCTCTTTATCGTGAAAAACGTTCCATTCAAAAACTGGATGAACAAATGGTTCTTAACAACATAAAGGTTCAAGCGCTTTTAAAAGAGAACTTTGAGTTAAAAAGTGAAAATTCAATGCTTCAGAAAACCAATTCAAATTTTCAGATTGTTAAAACAAAACTTGAAAATGAAAATCAAGAGTTTTTGAAACGAGCAAACAATCTTGAAGCAAAACTTCGTAAAACAGGACAAAGTGTTAAAACTCTTCAAATGATGCTTCCTAAAGCTGAGAAAGTTCATCAAGGAAAATCCGGACTTGGTTTTGAAAATACAGATCATGTGGAAAATAAATTTTTGTCGACTGATGTTCTCTTCATTTCAGAAGATGAAGATAAATCTGAAAAGGAAAAACGTTTAAGAGTCAAACAAAGAAAAAGCCCATTCTCGTACCAAGGCTTTGTGTATGGTAGTACACATCTAACAGATATACCAAAAGAACCTTTGAAAAGAAAAGACACAAATGTGAAAAGATATTTCAAAGAAGCCCAACTTGCTACTTATGATGCTAAGTTATGGCAAAATAAAGCAAGGAAACAGTTTTGTAATTTTAAACATCACGTTGAGCATACGTTAGAGGTCATTCGGTCTAAGCAACAATACACCCATAATGATTACTATAATCATCTTTCACCGGACGCTTACCAAAAAAGGGAAGTTAGTAAGATTTTAAAAGACGAGATTGAACCTTGTCTGAACAATATCAACTTAAGTTTTGAATACTTTGAAAAATATCTTGTCACTGAAATGAGATAAGATTTAAAGTACATCCATTCTCTAGAAGACGAATTTGATGAAAAATGCTTAACTCTTGATATTCAAAAAGAATTTTTCACAAATCAAATAAAGTCATTCAAGTCAGTATCTGTCAGCCATGAGTATGAGAATGTGGATTTTGAACAAACATCTTCTTTGAAATCTGAAAATCTTTGTCTCAAAAAGAAAATCACAAAACTTTCAAAAGAAGCAACTGAAGTCAAAGAAGAATTGTCAAAAAGAACTACTCAGTTTGAGAAAGACTTTACAAAACTCCAAGCACAAAGTATTTCTTTCCAACTCAAACTGCAGGAACAGAAAGCTTCTTCTAAAAACTCTTTGACAACAGTGCTTAAAGAAAAGGAAAAGATTTTTGAAGAAAATTGTGATGATGCCAAAATCAAGTTTAATTTGGACGAACTTGATACAAAAAACATTGAATTGGAACATGCTGTGGCATCATTACAAAAAGAAAATGAGCATTTGAAACAGACTTACAAAAACCTGTTTGATTCAATAAAACGTTCACGAGTTCAGACTCAAAACTCAATCACGAAACAAAAAGAGACTGAAGTTTTGAAGTCTCAATTGTCTGAATTCGCTGATAAAAAGTTTGAAAAGGTTTTGCAAAAGATTGAATCAATGAAGATGAAAAAGGTTGAGTCTCAAATCACAAAAGTTTCCTTTCCAAATCCCCTGTTTGATTCTAATACTCCAGATTCTGAAAAGGAAATGGAAAATGAAAATCATGTGCTTCAAATAAAAGTGATTGAGCTTGAAACGCTTTTAGCTCAACGAACAAACGATTTTGAGGATGCCAAAACTGATCTTTTCAACAAAACGAACAAATTCGAAACATATTTTGAAAGACTTGAAAAAGAAAATATTGAGTTCGAACGGAAATTGGCTCGTAAAACGGATGATTCTAAAGCCGAAAAAGACCAATTTTTGAAACAAATCGCCTCTTTAGAATCAAAATTGGCATCTCAAGATAATCTTCCTCTTCAAAAAGAATACAGTGATTTGCGAACGTCATACAATGCTTTAAAAGTGAAGTTTGATGCTCTTAATCGATCAAAAGGAAAAGCTCCAATTTCAGATTTTTCATCACCAGAAGTAAGTGTTTCGAAGAAGGTTTACACGGGTGAACCTTCAAAACCATTTTTGAAAAAGGTTTCCCAGTTTACAACCTACTCTTTGCAAAAAGGAAGAAAGTTTTCGAAGAAATCAAGTTTTTCTGAAACACTTACTCCTCAAAAGCTTTCAAGGTCAAATACTTCAAAAAAAGAGAATCAAGGTTTTCAAACTCCACACTCTCGCTTTACACCGGTAAAGCAAGTGTGGAGACCAAAGCAAAGTCATTCAAAACCTTTCAAATATTCAATATCAGAATTGATTTCGCTGCAACATAAGAATGACTCTGCTTTGAAAATTCCAAATTCCGGAAGGCTTCCATTCATCTCAAAAACGAATTTTCGAAATGAAACACCAGGTTTCAAAAATGGATGGAAAACTTCTTCTTCAAGTTTTATAACTCCAAGAGAGACACCGGGTTTCTCAAACAATTTTCAAATGAAAAAGAGTTTTAAATCACCGTTGATTCCACGAGTGTTATTCCCAAATGAAACACCAGTTTTCAGTCCTCGTTGGAATTCAACTTCTTTGAATCGGATTGACACAGCTTACAAATGGATTTCAAAATATGGTAAACCCGTTGGCGCCGTGCTTAAATGGGTTCCCAAGGTTGTTGTCTAATCCTAAGAACGATGGCTTCGGAACACATCAGTTCAGGACCCGTGCTTTAAAGAAAGGAAAGTGCTTATTCAGCTTACAACCCGGGCTTAAACATTATGGCTTATGCACACATAACAGTGCATAACCCGTTTTTCAAAGAAAGGACCATGTTGTACACTTTATGGCAACAATCCTAAAAGAAAAGAAGTTTTCATAAAATGTTTATTCAAACTTCTTAACCTTAAGCAAAATTTTATTCAAAATTTATCAAAAGGTTTTTCAAAACTTTTCAAAAATTTTGCTTAAGATTTTCAAATATTTACTCCCCAATTCACTCCAAAGTTTAAATATGTCAGAACCGATGCAAGTTTTGAGGGGGAGTATTTCAAAAACGAATTTGTTCCAAAAAGTTCATGCTAATCCGTTTCTCCCTATTAGCTTTTCAAAAACAAGGATTTAAATCAATTGGTATAAAAAATACCATCGAAATGCTATTTTTGAGGGGGAGAAATGTGATTAAAATGTGATCGTGGATTGAATCTCAAAAGAGCTCCACAAAAAGACTCAGCATAAACCCTCGAATTGACGAAAGTTAAATGACCATAATCGAAAAGACTTGTCCGGGGCGGGTAATAATTTCAAGCTAGTTATCCAGTGATGTAAACGTGTCTCGCAAAGGACTTGTCTGAGTAGAATGTACCAATTCGAGAGATGATCTTTGAATATGACCGGGACGGGTAATAATTTCAAGCTAGTCTAACTAGTGATGTAAACGTGTCTCGCAAAGGTCATGTTCATTGAAAATCGATCAATTCAAATGTGCGAACTCTACCCAACATATGCAAATTTATATCAAAAATGCATCAGCACATGTGAAGGGGGAGTATTTCAGAAAATGTAAAACTCTCGAAGTGTTAACTAAATTTGTTTTACTCATAAACACTTTAAGAGATTTTCATAAAGGGTTTTATGGCAAGTGATCAACTAATCTAGGATAATCATGGAGTAATAAGGTGATTATGGTTAGGTTATGTCCTATGATCCGCCAGAGCCGGAGGGATCTACCCAAGGACAATTCCAATAGATTAGAATTAGAAGTCCTTAGGTAAGATTGAAAAAGGAGTAAATGAGAAAGGGAAAGAAGGGGTTGAAGAATTAAAAAGAAAAGTTTAATGAAAGGGTGAAAAGAAATAGCCCTCCATGAAAACTTAGGGCAGAAACCGGGTCAATACATCTGTTATCGGTTATCACAAAGATGATACTGATATTGAAGAAAAGACGTCATGGACCCAGTGACGCGCTGCACAAACCCCTCCTAGCCACTGAGATATCTCTTAAAAGATATTTGTTTCATTTCTCACGGAGAACACTGCATAATCTATCGGCCTCTCACTCCGAGATGTGTTGATATTGAAAAGGTGGCACTCTGCTCCATGCCTCCGACTACTAAAACCAAAATGCACAATCGAGTCTAGAGCCATGAGATTCATTAAAATATATCTTAGGAACACTTCTATAAGAATACCCTTGTGTTAACCAAAAAGGACACAAGGTGTACAAGAGTCTTAATGAGATCCGAGGATCTTGCCAATTATATCATGATGGTTACGTGCGTCAAACGGTCTACAGTCGGTGTGTCCATGAAAGCCCTCTCGGGGGTATCCGGTTCAGAACGGTCTGAGGAAGGATTAGACAATCTCAAAGTCCCAACCTGTAAGCGCTGGATGATTATTACTAACAGTTTTATACAGCTACCCATAAACATCCGTTAACCATCATCACATATTTCAAACATCTTCACCTCAGCATACTCATACTTATGAAGAACATCCTCATCAAAGCTCAAGTGTTAAAGTTCAAGACAAGAAGATCAAGTTAAAGACCAAGTGTTAAAAGCAAAGTCAAGAAGCTAATCAAGATGTCAAGAACAAGTTCATATGATAAAAGATTATGGGGAGATTGTTAGCAAGAAGAGATTGTTAACATAAGTATACAATCCAAGATGTATGAGTATGTTGGAGGACACGTCACATCATCATAAGAAGATGTTGATCAAGGCAATATTTACGCGAGATTCAAATTCTAGTACAATAGTGAAAATTTTGGCCCAAAATTTGAATTTTTTTCGGGGAATTTTGGCGTAAAAATTTCTTAAACTCAATTTTTTCCAGCATCATTAGAATTGCATTTTATGGCATATTTCACACCAAAATCACAAATGATATTTCTAGTATACATCCTCAAATCCTACCACGTATAGCCAAAAAGATCCTGATCAAGATCAAGATTCACAATCAAATGACAATGGCTAAATATTGATTGTTATCAACTGTGACTACAAGGATGATGATTCATTATTACTTATTTGAAGTTGAAGTGGAATATCACGGGTGCGTGTACTTAGTATCTTGAAGAGATCGGGGTTGGTTGGATGCATGATTCTTCGAGATCCTTGCTTGAACACTCATAGAATGATTAAGACTTGCTTTGTCTAGCTATACCTGATGAAAGGAGTTACGTTGTTGTGCTCACAGAGTATAGTTATCACTTTAAAGGAGTTACGTTGTAGTGCTCAAGTGTCACACAAAGATGTGGATAATTCAAGATGAGTTCATATACAGTAAAGGAAGGTTGGATGGGTATATGAAACGATCTATGCTTAAAGGAGTTACGTTGTAGTGCTCAGTATAGGTTCTTAGTCATACATTAGTGCAAGTTTAAGTCACAAGTTTGGGTTATTTTACTTCAGTCTCAAGTTCGTCATAGTAGGTTTTCTCCATCAGTAGTCACTACATAAAGCCGTTGTTTTTTATACAGGGGGTTGATAAAGAGTTAGACATTTCAAATGGTATTATTAGTAGATTGAGTATATCGACATCTTCTCACGGGCTGATATGATTCCTGATAAAGGGCTTCCAGTTAATACTTCACGTACACATCATTATGCTGATTCCGATAAATCGTAACCAGCAGGGGAGAGAAATGTGTACATCAAGGACGCATAACAAGTTCACGTGATCGAGTTCAATTGTATTACTACCGGAGTGAAGTCCGCAGAGATAATCAGTGATTCAACTTGTTACTTTGGTGTTATCATTCCATGTGTACGTTACGGGCTGATCTCTCATGGGAAAAATAACTGGGATGCATTTGGTGAGATAAAGATGTTGATACTCTATTCCCTCTAACAGATTCAGGGCACTCAGGGCACTCATAAAATGAGGTTGTCAGTGTGGGGGAGAGCACTAATTAGGGGAGAGCACTCAAGGCACTCAGAATTAAACCCTAATTAGATTTGCTCACGTTGTTCTTTTGCAAGTAAAGAAATGGCTGCTGAGAAGATTCTGCAAGCTGAAAGAAGTAATGAAGTTTGAAGACCACTATCAGAGCTGATGTGCTCATGTTTTGTATTGTATTTTACTTGTAGGGAACATTGTAAGCAATTCCCGTCTGACATCACTTTGGGGAGAGATTGTTAGACTTAAAGTTATGTCATATTTGGGAATTGCATTTAGTCATATGTATAAGGGCTAGTTAAACGTGTTGGGCTTTTTGGACTAGAATAGATAACTAAGCTTGTATTGTCCAAAGTGTCTAATGTAAAGCCCATGAGCCAAAAGCCCAACCGAAAGCCCATCTAGTGCATTAGGGCAACACCCTTTTGCTATAAATACCTTCCTTGTCTCACCAAGGAAGGTTGGATGTCTCTTTGTAATAAGGAGGTGTGTGTAGTTTTCTCTTTTCTCTCTCTAGAAAACACACACACCTCCCCCCCCCCCTCATTCTTAAGCTAATATCACCATGTTTAACCTTTATTTCGAGCATCCCCGACCTCCTGAAATACGTGTTCTTGTCATTACACATCGAGTTTTTGCAACACTCTTCGGATCTGAAATGGATTTTTCAACCTTCAGAGGGAAACTCTTGCATAACATATTTCAAATAGAGAACCAAATTGAACAAGGAAGTGATTGCATTGTAGCATATCATGTGCTCAATTCGCAATTAAAATGGTTTCTCTACTTAGATTTCAGAGTGCTCGAAAATTCTCCAGGTTATGAATCAACAAGCCAAATATGGAGTGAATGAATCATTAGTTACCTGGAAGTGGAATTGTTTAGAAATCAGTTGCTTACCCAAATGAGCACACTGGAATTGGTGCTTACTAAACGATCACTTCATCTGAGAGAGATGCTGGAAGAGAAGAAAGTAAAAGAACGGGAAAGAATGGAAATAGAGAAGCAGCAACGGTAAAGAGAGTAGATTGAAAAAAAAAGTACTATTAAAGGAAACGGAGGTGACTAAGAGAGAGACAAACAAAGATGAACAAATAGTCAATGAGGGTACAACATCTGATGATAGCTTGGTTCTCACGGGAAGTGATACATCTTCAGAACAGCAGGTTGAAAGCAGTACACCAAGTTATGATTCGGATGCTGATGATACACACAGGAATGAAGCTGTTTGGGATACTGAGGATGACCATACCAAATCTTCATCTGACAACGCGATATTGGCTACGGTACAACATTCAAACGATAATGATAATGTTGTTTTGTTCGATAATGTGTTTGCTCATGATAAGACACATCCTGCGCACCCTGAGTCCATAAGTGACACATATGTGGTGGAACGGGTTGATAGTAATATCACTCCTATTATTCCAGATATGGATCCTAATGGAGGTGAGCTTGCCCAGGATGGATCTTCTTATGAACAAGATCGTGCTTTATTTGCTTCATTAATCGAAAATTTCAAACATGAACTTAAAAAGTCTTATTGTCCAAAGAGCTTGAGAGATTTAAAGAAATGGAAAAAGGTTTTGAAAAAGTAACAAAAAGCAAAGCTGAACTTGAAATTCAAATCTCAAACCTTAAATCTCAAGCTCGGAAGTTTGAAATTAACGGAGATGTTGTCACACCACTTTTAAAACGAAAGGAAGAACTTGAAGTTGGATATAGAGAAGCTCTTTATCGTGAAAAACGTTCCATTCAAAAACTGGATGAACAAATGGTACTTAACAACAGAAAAGTTCAAGCGCTTTTAAAAGAAGTCTCTGATTTAAAAAGTGAAAATTCAATGCTTCAGCAAACCACTTCACATTTTAAGATTGTTAATACAAAACTTGAGAATGAAAATCAAGAGTTTTTGAAACGAGCAAACAATCTTGAAGCAAAACTTTGAAAAACAGGACAAAGTGTTCAAACTCTTCAAATGATGCTTCCTAAAGATGAGAACCTTCATCACGGAAAATCCGGACTTGGTTTTGAAAATACAGATCATGTGGAAAATAATTTGAGAAATGAAAAACCTTGTTTTCTAAACAAAGTGCAAAAGTTGACACCCAGTTTGTACGATGCTGAACAATTGGGAAAAGGTTTGTCGACTGATGCCCTGTTCATTTCAGAAGATGAATATAAATCTGAAAAGGAAAAACGTTTAAAAGTCAAACAAAGAAAAAGCCCATTCTCGTACCAAGGCTTTGTGTATGGTTGTACACAAATGACAGATATACCAAACGAACCTTTGAAAAGAAAAGACACAAATGTGAAAAGATATTTCAAAGAAGCTCAACTTGCTACTTATGATGCTAAGTTATGGCAAAATAAAGCAAGGAAACAATTTTGTAATCTTGAATATCACATTGAGCATACGTTAAAGATCATTTGGTTTAAGCAACAAAAAACCAATAGTGATTACTATAATCTTCTTTCACCAGACGTTTACCTAAAAAGGGAAGTCTGTAAGGTTTTAAAAGACGAGATTGAACCTCATGTGAAAAATATCAACTTAAGTTTTGAATACTTTAAAAAATATCTTGTCACTGAAATGAGAGAAGATTTAAAGTACATCCATTCTCTTGAAGACGAATTTGATGAAAAATGCTTAACTCTTGATATTCAAAAAGAATTTTTCACAAATCAAATAGAATCATTCAAGTCAGTGTCTGTCAGCCATGAGTATGTGAATGTGGATTTTGAACAAACATCTTCTTTGAAATCTGAAAATTTTTGTCTCAAAAAGAAAATCACTGAACTTTCAAAAGAAGCAACTGAAGTCAAAGAAGAATTGTCAAAAAGAACTGCTCAGTTTGAGAAAGATTTAACAAAACTCCAAGCACAAAGTCTTTATTTCCAACTCAAACTGCAGGAGGAAAAGGCTTCTTCTAAAAACTCTTTGACAACAGTGCTTAAAAAAAAGGAAAAGATTTTTGAAGAAAATTTTGATGATGCCAAAATCAAGTTTGATTTGGATGAACTTGATACAAGAAATATTGAATTGGAACATGTTGTGGCATCTTTACAAAAAGAAAATGAGCATTTGAAACAGACTTACAAAAACCTGTTTGATTCAATCAAACGTTCACGAGTTCAGACAAAAAACTCAACCATAAAACAAAAGGAGACGGAAGTTTTGAAGTCTCAATTGTCTGAATTCGCTGATAAAAAGTTTGAAAAGGTTTTGCAAAAGATTGAATCGATGAAGATGAAAGAGGATGAGTCTCAAATCACAAAAGTTTCCTTTCCAAATCCCCTGTTTGATTCTAATACTCCTGATTTTGACAAGGAAACAGAAAATGAAAATCGCGTGCTTCTAACAAAAGTGATTAAGCTTGAAACACTTTTAGCTCAACGAACAAACGATCTTGAGGATGTCAAAACCGATCTTTTCAACAAAACGAACAAATTTGAAACATATTTTGAAAGACTTGAAAAAGAAAATATTGTGTTCGAACGGAAATTGGCTCATAAAACGGATGATTCAAAAGCTGAAAAGATCAATTTTTGAAACAAATTGCTTCTTTGGAATCTAAATTGGCATCTAAAGATCATCTTTCTCTTCAAAAAGAATACAATGATTTGCGAATGTCATACAATGCCTTAAAAGCAAAGTTTGATGTTCTCAATCGATCAAAAGGAAAATCTCCTGTTTCAAACAAGTTTCCACAAGAAGTGAGTGTTTCGAAGAAGGTTTACAAGGGTGAATCTTCAAAACCATTTTCGAAAAAGGTTTTCCAGTTTACAACCTATTCTTTGTAGAAAGGAAGGAAGTTTTCGAAGAAACCAAGTTTTTCTGAAACACTTACTCCTCAAAAACTTTCAAGGTCAAATACTTCTAATGAAGAGCATACTGATTTTCAAACTTCACACTCTCGATTTACACCGGTAAAGCAAGTGTGGCAACCAAAGCAAACTCGTTCAAAACCTTTGAAAATTCCAATTTTGGAAAGGTTTCCACTCATCTCAAAAATGAATTTTCGAAATGAAACACCGGGTTTCAACAATGGATGGAAAACCTCCTCATCAAGTTATAAAAAACAAAGAGAGACACAGGGTTTCTCAACAAGTTTTCAAAAGAAAGAGTTTTAAATCACCATTGATTCCACGAGTGTTATTTCAAAATGAAACACCGGTTTTTAGTCCTCGTTGGAATTCAACTTCTTTGAATCAGATTGACACAACTTACAAACAGATTTCAAAATATGCTAAACCCGTTGGCGCCGTGCTCAAATGGGTTCCAAAGGTTGTTGTCTAATCTGATCTCAAAATGGCTTCGGAACAACTCAGTTCAAGACCCGTGCTTCAAAGAAAGGAAAGTGCTTAATCAAAATCTTTCGAGCACTTATCCTAAAAATCTCAATGGCTTGTAAGTATTTCAGCTTACAACCCATTTTCAAAGAAAGGACCCTGTTGTACACTTTATGGCAACAATCCTAAAAGAAAAGAAGTTTTCATGAAATGGTTATTCAAACTTCTTAATCATAAGCAAAATTTTATTCAAAATATATCAAAAGGTTTTTCAAAACTTTTCAAAAATTTTGCTTAGGATTTTCAAATCTTTACTCCCCAATTCACTCCAAAGTATAAAAATATCAAAACCGATGCAAGTTTTGAGGGGGAGTATTTCAAAAAGAAATTTGTTCCAAAAAGTTCATGCTAATCCGTTTCTCTCCCTATTAGCTTTTCAAAAACAAGGATTTTATTCAATTGGTATCAAAAATACCATCGAAATGCTATTTTTGAGGGGGAGAAATGTGATTAAAATGTGATCGTGGATTGAATCTCAAAAAAGAGCTCGACTCAGATTAACCCTCGAATTGACGAAAGCTAAATGTCAGAAATCGAAAAGACTTGTCCGGGACGGGTAATAATTTCAAGCTGGTCATCCAGTGATGTAAACGTGTCTCGCAATGGTCATATTAACTAAAAATCAATCATTTCAAATGTGCGAACTCTACCCAACATGTGCAAACTTACATAAAAAATGCATGAGCACATGTGAAGGGGGAGTATTTCAAAAATGTAAAACTCTCGAAGTGTTATCTAAAATGTGTTTTATTCATAAACACTTTGAGAGATTTTCAAAAGGTTTTATGGCAAGTGATCAACAAATCTAGGATAATCATGAAGTTATAAGGTGATTATGGTTAGGTTATGTCCTATGATCCGCCAGAGCCGGAAGGATCAACCCAAGGACAATTCCAATAGATTGGAATTAAAAGTCCTTAGGTAAGATTGAAAAAAAGGAGTAAATGAGAAAGGGAAAGAAGGGGTTGAAGAATTAAAAAAAAAGTTTAATGAAAGGGTGAAAAGAAATAGCCCTCCATGAAAACTTAGGGCAGAAACCGGGTCAATACATCTGCTATCGATATTCACTAAGGTGATACTGATATTGAAGACAAGATGTCATGGACCCAGTGACGCGCTGCACAAACCCCTCCTAGCGACTCAGATATCTCTTAAAAGATATTTGTTTCATTTCTCACGGAGAACACTACGTAATCTATCGGCCTCTCACTCCGAGATGAGTTGATATTGAAAAGGTAGCACTCTGCTCCATGCCTCCGATGACTAAAACCAAAACGCACATAATTGAGTCTAGAGCCATGAGATTCATCAAAGATCTCTTAGGAACACTTTCCAGTCAATACACTTGTGTTCACTAATAAGGACACAAGTTGTAAGAGTCTTAATGAGATCTAAGGATCTTGCCTTATATAATGATGGTTACGTACATCAAACGGTCTACAGTCTTGAAGTGATACTCCGGTATACTTCAGAGGCTCCTAACGGCCTTGGTCAAGATTAGAGAAAGTTTTCACACTATGGTGTTAACGATCTCGAAATCTGAACCTGTAAGCGCTGGACGATTTATTGCTAACTGTTTCATGCAGAAACCGAGGAAAGTCCATCAACCATCATATGTCTCAACATCTATATTAGAAGAATCGACGCTGTTAATACATGAAGATGTTGACCAAGGCAAAGAACAACCAAAAGTCGATTATGTTTGAAGATCACAAAGCATGAAGGAACAAAGAATCAAGACTATTCTACATTGACACACAAAGTTCAAGACGTTAAAGACAAAAGACCCATCACCGGGAGCATTATTGAAATGACCATCCCTTAGGGGGAGATTGTTAGCATTTAAATTATATGTTGAAGTGATGGACATTTCATATATTAGAACTTGTATGTGTCATGTAGTTATCTAAGTATGGGAAGCGGGATTTTGGCTAGCTAAAGTGTGAGAATGAATGTAATATAGTCCAACCCACAAAAGCCCACTCAAGGCCCAACCGAAAAGCCCATCAAAGGCTTTAGGGCATCCTATCTTGAATTATATAAATACCACTCTACACCTCATTTGTAGGTGGTGCAAGTGTGTGTAATGTGTGTATACTTTAATGAATGAAAAGTTATCATCTCATCTCTCTCTCTAAGTTATCATATCCACGTACATATATCTTGTCCCATATCTCTCTTGTGCTTAAACGAATCATATACTAGTGTGATAAAGATAGAGCTCGAGTCATACAATTAGGTTACTTTTAGAGTTGTGATTGAGTTTATTTTAGTGTTAGAAACTAGGAAAACATTGATTTGGAACATACAAGTTAGGGTTGTCCCGTTTTGTTAAAAACAGAAAAATGAGTTAACTTTTTGTTGGATATTTTAGTGTAATTGGATTAAATTGACAACCAATATTGTCATAATAAAACATCACATAAGTTTGGAGGTGCGGAGCGCACGCTTACTTGAGTTTATTATGACATTAGGGGCGAAGCTAATTTCTGAAGGACCGGTTTTGCAATTGTGAAAGTCAAAAACTGCCTAAAGGCAGATGAAGCGAAAAGTGTACCGCTTTTAAGGGGTCATTTAAGCCCTAAATCGTATTTATTTGATCAAATATTGCCCTAAATCGTTCCTTTTGTCATTTTAGGTACTTTTGAGGAGAAATCTGGAAAAGGAGGCATTTTGGACGTTTTTGGAGCAATAAAGTGAAGAAAACGGCAAAGTCTCAAAAATCGGCTAAAAGTTACTCTTGACGGCGTCACAATTTATACTGGACGGCGTCATGCCTTGGCAAGAAAAGTTGGACGTGAAATTTACTCATGACGGGCCAGTGAAAATAGCATGTGAATTCTGACGGCGTCACGCTTTAACTTGATCAAGGGCGTCACGGCTTAAATCATAAGGGGACGGCGTCACGTTCATGGTTCGACGGCGTCAAGCCTTGATAAGCCAGAATGGATTTTTGAAGAGCTAAAGAGGGACGGCGTCAAGAAGGTCATCCGGGAACCCTAAAAGCGGCGAGGTGACGGCGTCACACTCCATAAGGTGACGCCGTCAGATCCAAAAATCTATATATAGTTTTCTAATTTTTTGTCATTAGAGAGAGCTTAGTGTGTGGAATTTTGGGAGAAAACCCCAAGACGATTTTAGCTACTTTTTCAGGGCTTTTTGCCTTGAGATCTTCCATGTTTCATTGAAAGATAAGTTATCAATTAATCATTCAATATGTCTATGTGTTGTTTGATTCTATCTTATTCTTGTCTTTTGTTTAACATGTTAGGCTAAATTTATCTTGTGTTTGCTTAGATATAATGAAACCTAGCTATTGATTATTGGTTGTTAATGTGTTATTAGTTGTATTGGATGATTGTTTATCTATGTTAGGCTTAAGAAAACTGGCTAACTTCCTATTCGGTAACTTGCTTGAACGTCTTAAGAAACATGAACCAAACGCGTACTAAAGGTTTTTATGGTTGTATTTAATGCACAAGCGAATTCTAGTGATCCCATGTTAGGAGCTTCCTAGCCGGCTCGACATAGGAGTGAAGTAGGAGCTTGTAGAGTTGGGGAAGTAAGTACGCCACCCCACGAATGGTATTAAGGAATACACCCGTCATCCACGCAACTAATACACACTAATTAACCGGTAAAAGATAGTTAGGGAGTAAGGAAATCTAAGTAAACACATTTCTCTACACATAAGTTTCTCACCACATTTTATTTTCAGTTATTTAATTTTATTGCATTCGTAGTAATTTGGGTTAGTTGACTAGCAACTAATTCCGCCCACTCTTTCAAACCCGAGATTTTACTTGCTTTCATAAAAATTATAAAAACATAAAAAAGAATCTTCCTCAACCCTTAGACCTAATTAGAGTAGCCTTTCACACCTAACGAACACTATTCCCTGTGGAGAACGATCAATCCCCCGTACTTACCACTACACTATACTACATCGGTCAGGTACACTGCCTGGTGGGGTTGTAAGCCTCTTGAGATCCCTCGAGAGGTAAAACCTGTTGTAAGGTTACAAAACCACGCATCAAGTTTTTGGCGCCGCTGCCGGGGAATAGTTATTGTTTAGGTTGAATTTTTATTTCTATTAGGTCTACTCACTAGATTCCTTTCTAGTGAGATTTTTATTTTATTTTTCTAGGTTTTCTTTAGTCTATCTATTTTCTTCGTGTCTTTGTTCGTAACCATTACCGTCCGACATCATGGAAGATGGTAATATCCTTAACCCCCACAACCCACCACCACAACAACCACCACCACCTCCTAGAGCCCGTACTTTAGGAGAGTATTCTCGTCCTAGCCACCATGGCTATCGAAACACCATTGAGCTCACTCAAGGAGCCAATATCACACCCTTGCGATCCGACACCATCCGGTTGGTGCAAAGCGGATGCGCATTCCATGGACTTCGTTCTGAAGATCCTAATCAACATCTCAAGGACTTTCTTAAAATCGTTGATTCTATAGACCTTGATGTTGCCACTCGAGAGACAACCCGATTGCGTCTCTTCCAATTCTCTTTGCGGGACCAAGCTAGTCAGTGGCTAGAACGTCAACCCGCAGGATCCATCACCTCTTGGGATGATCTCACCACTCGTTTCCTTGCTCAGTTTTTCCCACCGGGAAGAACTACCAAGCTAAGGAATGATATCTTGATGTTCCAACAACGTCAAGGCGAAACTCTCTACGAGGCATGGACTCGATTCAAGGACTTACTCCAAAAAGTCCCTCACCATGGCATAGAACTTTGGCTCCAAGTCCAAATCTTCTATGACCATATCAATCTCTCCACGAGGCAAACCATTGACCAATCGGCCGGTGGCAAGCTACGTGATCTAAGTGCGGAACAATCATGGGCTCTCCTAGAGGATCTTGCTCTTTATGACAACGAAAGTTGGAGTGATCCCCGTGATTTGAATAAAACGGTCAAGGCAATATCTTTGCCTTCGAACAATTCAAGCACTTCCGACCGTAGGATTATAGAACTTGAAGACCAAGTCAAGTTTCTCATGAAATCCTACGAGGCTCCTAAACCTTCAAGCCAAGTGAATAAAATCACTTCTTCGTGTAAATTATGTAGTGGTCCCCACGACACTCATGATTGCATGGAACTTCCCAAACAGGCTTTCAAAGAATTCGCATCCTCGCGAATCGATAAGGCGGGAGATAAGTGGCTCGCCACTAATTATGGGCCCAAAAATTCCGAAGATGGGTATGAGGCATGGAAGAATAAGCCAAATTTTAGTTGGAACCAAACTCGTAGCGTATCATTCAATGACTCTACCCCGCTCACCTGGTCTGAACATTATCCTCAGCGACACACGCATAAACAACAAAATCGCGAGGAATCACTGCAAAAATTCATTCTCTCTCAAGAAACACAGCTTTCCAAACTTGAGAATCAATTCAGACAACAGCAAGTTGATATGAACAACAAGGTTGATAACCTGTTAAAGGTTATCAATGATCGCCTTGCTGGCAGGTCAACTTGTGAGTTGGCACGAGTTAATGAGATCAAATCTGTTACGGTAACCCACCAAACATCCCCTCCTGTAAAAATCAAGCACCCTAGTAAACTCTTCAAATACATATCACAAAACGAAAAAAAAACAGGAGATACTCATACCCCTTCGAAACCTCTCCACTTCGTGAACACCATTACAACAATACCTGTTCCCAAACCAAATTTGGACCAACAAACAGCCAAGAATGTGGACAATGAAATGGAGGGTGAAGCTCCCGAAAAGAAACCCGAGGCGCCCGACGACCATCTAGACTCACCAAAGAACTCGAGTACAATAGAGGTGAGTGATGAGGAGGGCTCGGAAGAGGAATCCGAAATACCTCATGGGCTCGCAGGACTGCTAGACCGCCCCCTGGTAGAGGAACTTGAGAGGGGCACAGCAAGGTCGCCTATGGGATTCGGGGAGAGAATAGAGGATGACGCTCCTAGGGTCTTTAAGATTTCTTGCACCACTAGGAAAAAGTTTATAAAAGATGCCTACATAAACCCCAACTCTTCTATAAGCGCAATATCCCTTTCTCTATATAATGAAGCCTTCACTGAACAAGTCAAATATGAAGGGTCTAATATCATCGGGGTAATAAGGAGGGTACCAATTGTGATAGAAAAGTTTCTCTTTCATATCGAGTTAACTGTAATTAATAACATGAACTCTATCATCAGCCCATCCTTAACTGGCCTTGTTCTAGGCAAACCATTCATAAAAGCAACGGGAGTGATACTCGATGAGGATGATAGGAGTGCATTATTTACCGATGGTGTCAGGAAAGTGATTTTTCGGGATGGCTGTGAAGAAGTGTATGGGTATCAACCATCAGCAAGTGGCAACACATGGGGGTTACACGGTAGAAGACCTGGCCGAATTAAGCGACATGATCCAAGTAATCTCAAAATACCTTGCATGATTGGTCACAAGCATTTTTATAATGTTTACATTGACACATGTTTACCCAAAAATGTGATGTCCTTGTTTCATTATAACAACATTTGCAGATGGGGGATGATTCATAAAGGGAAGGACGACATCGGCATAGATGATGATATACAGGTGTTTGTAGGAAACATGACATTCACTATGAGCTTCGCAATCGTCAATAATATCGAAGAGTACATCGATCCCAGGTTATCACAAGTTGTTTTTGGGGCACCTTTTTGCCAGGCCACAAGCTTGGTTGTGGACGAGCTCAATGGGATCATGACTTTCACCGATGGGATTAGGGAAATCTCATACCAAACGCCTTACAAGATGAGAGAATTCATGGAGAATGATTATAAAGGGCTCGATGGGTTAAGTTCCCAACTCGTGTTATGTGATGATGATGTGAGAAGGGGATGTAAGGACACTTTTGACCTGTCAAGCGGATTCTTTAAGCACGATAAGGAACTTAGTTCTAAATACCGAAACAATCCTTTTGATCACGTGGACCCGAAATACCTTTACTATGAAAGTGATTCTGATAAAGGATCGAAGGAGAATGGCCTAGGAACCGTGACCGATGATGGAGTCACGTAATGTACGTGACTTTAAGTCTAGCTACAAGACTCGTTAATAAAGAAAAGCGCTTCTTGGGAGGCAACCCAAGCTTTATTTGTTTTATTTGCTTTGTGTGTTTATTTATTTGTTTGTTTGATTTTATTTGTTTCCGTATGTGTGTGTAATTTTTATCATTATTGATTCATGTTCAAAACTAATTTGTGAAAATGCTTTATGTTGTTTTTAACTTCGTCTTAACTACATATAAAGGTATTTTGCAAAAGATAAGTGTAAGGGAAATCTAAATCGGTTTATTAGAACACAAATTAACATGAATCGTAATAATAATAAATTAGCATACATATTAGTATTTGTTTGAGTCAAATGCTTGTATCGAGTCATAATGATGTTTTGCAGGATTTCCAGGAAGTAAGGTAAAGGTTTTTCCAGAAATTTTCCGGAAACTAAAAATGAAAATTTTTGTCAGGTCATTTCTGACGGCGTCAGGGGTTATAACCTGACGGCGTCAGATTTAATTTCCAGAAATTTTTGAAAGTTTTGTTTTCATAAAAAGTTTTTATTAAATCTCCAACTTATAATCTCCAGGAATCTGCAAAATTATCATTCCACAAGCATTATATCCTTATATATAGATTTTTCCCACCGATGTTATGCAGGTTTTCGTGTTTGTTTTCTCAGGTTTAACAGGTTATTTTGGACAAGGAGATGTTTTTGGAATCAAGCTTATGGCGATGCATTAGTCATGGAGCTTCAACATTCTCTTTGGAGGAAGATTTAACCGTGTAATTTCATTATCCACCGAGCGAATCAGGGGAGTATTTGATTTCATTCTTTTACTTTTATGCTTTTACATCTTGTTACTTGAACATTGGGGACAATGTTCATCTTAAGTGTAAGGGAGGGTAAAAGTACGATTTTAGAGAATACAATTGCGCTTGATTTTTGTTTGTTTAATAGTAGATGTGTAATAAAACTGAGATAAATACCTGTTAAGGTAATTTTAGTGCCAAATTTAAAATTTTTTACAACATATAGGAGTGAAACTTTGATCTTAATGAGCGTCTCATGGATAGGAGTTATATGACTAGCACAAAACCGTACCACTAAAAAAATTTTCCACCCCCAAATATGTGAGGTTCGCCCCTAGAATTGGTAGGAAAAGCATTTATGCTATGATGTGTGTACCGGTAGCACTTAGATTATAGAACTTGCGTTAGGACCATTCCGAGGCCACAAGTGAGACTACATTCGTGTAGTTAGATTTACTACATGATAAGAGGCATTAGGATTAACCCATTGTTTTACACCTGTGTTTTTGTTATAATTACATTGGCTACATTGGTCAAGTAATTCTCCCACACCCTTTGCGTTGTACTCATTTTTAGTACACGATACCCCTAGTACACCCCTCAGAGCCTATCTTTTCGTTTCGACCTTTAAGCATTTTACTTAAAGGAAGAATTTGTTACACCCCACTAAAATGTACACCCAAATCGCCTTAGCCTACCTTGTATGCACTCATTTTTAGTGCATTATTGTTACAACATTTGTTTAAACCCAAGTTAATTATCTAGTTGATTACATGGTTGCTAAGTCGAGTCATATCCTTGTACATATTGTTTTGGGACGATTGGGACTCATGGGTAAAGTACTAGTGTAATGGAGTAATGGGGAAGAACATCATTTATTACCCCCATATGTGCTAAATGTTTTAAAAGTACTCCAAGTTTTTCAATTATCTTAATTCGAGTCATTAGATTAGTATTTGTAAAGTTATGTAAAAGTTCAAGTGTAAGGGGGATGCAATGCCCCTATGATGTATTATTTTGGATGGTAGGGTAAAAGTGTATGCAAAAAAAAAAAAAAAAAAAAAAAAAAAAAAAAAAAAATCAAGAAAAATACAAAAAAATGAGAAAAAGAAAAATAGAAAAAAACATACGGACTACCATCCCGTTTTATTTTATGTTTATTTTATGTTTTTGTTATTTTGTTATTTCGTTTCTAGCTTAAGATCGAGTCTAGTCTTGGCTTAGCAACATTGTATAGTACATGTAATTGATCAAGATTTTTAACTCGCCACCAGTAAAATATCCTTTATCCAACAAAACCGTGTTTTCCTTTTCCCTACACCTAACGTTATAACCCATTTAAAAGCCCTCTTTGATAGTTTATCTTAGGTGCTTACGCCTAGTGGAGGAGGTTTTCGATCCTTTCCCAAGCCTATGGTAATCTATTTGCTATGACAGGTAGTGAGAGATATTATCCGTTTTCATTTATGAGATTTATTTTGATGACACTTGAGAGATGTGAGTATCTAAACACTACCTGTGAGGTGCTAGTTTATAATCTCCGTGCTTATTATGATTGAAGTGGAACGAATATTTGTTGTAATTACTTTTATGTTAGCATTAAATGACCCCTAACTTGTATTTTGATTAGAATAAAAGCGCATTTGCTTGAGGACAAGCAAATCTCAAGTGTAAGGGTATTTGATGAAGCGAAAAGTGTACCGCTTTTAAGGGGTCATTTAAGCCCTAAATCGTATTTATTTGATCAAATATTGCCCTAAATCGTTCCTTTTGTCATTTTAGGTACTTTTGAGGAGAAATCTGGAAAAGGAGGCATTTTGGACGTTTTTGGAGCAATAAAGTGCAGAAAACGGCAAAGTCTCAAAAATCGGCTAAAAGTTACTCTTGACGGCGTCACAATTTATACTGGACGGCGTCATGCCTTGGCAAGAAAAGTTGGACGTGAAATTTACTCATGACGGGCCAATGAAAATAGCATGTGAATTCTGACAGCGTCACGCTTTAACTTGATCAAGGGCGTCACGGCTTAAATCATAAGGGGACGGCGTCACGTTCATGGTTCGACGGCGTCAAGCCTTGATAAGCCAGAATGGATTTTTGAAGAGCTAAAGAGGGACGGCGTCAAGAAGGTCATCCGGGAACCCTAAAAGCGGCGAGGTGACGGCGTCACACTCCATAAGGTGACGCCGTCAGATCCAAAAATCTATATATAGTTTTCTAATTTTTTGTCATTAGAGAGAGCTTAGTGTGTGGAATTTTGGGAGAAAACCCTAAGACGATTTTAGCTACTTTTTCAGGGCTTTTTGCCTTGAGATCTTCCATGTTTCATTGAAAGATAAGTTATCAATTAATCATTCAATATGTCTATGTGTTGTTTGATTCTATCTTATTCTTGTCTTTTGTTTAACATGTTAGGCTAAATTTATCTTGTGTTTGCTTAGATCTAATGAAACCTAGCTATTGATTATTGGTTGTTAATGTGTTATTAGTTGTATTGGATGATTGTTTATCTATGTTAGGCTTAAGAAAACTGGCTAACTTCCTATTCGGTAACTTGCTTGAACGTCTTAAGAAACATGAACCAAACGCGTACTAAAGGTTTTTATGGTTGTATTTAATGCACAAGCGAATTCTAGTGATCCCATGTTAGGAGCTTCCTAGCCGGCTCGACATAGGAGTGAAGTAGGAGCTTGTAGAGTTGGGGAAGTAAGTACGCCACCCCACGAATGGTATTAAGGAATACACCCGTCATCCACGCAACTAATACACACTAATTAACCGGTAAAAGATAGTTAGGGAGTAAGGAAATCTAAGTAAACACATTTCTCTACACATAAGTTTCTCACCACATTTTATTTTCAGTTATTTAATTTTATTGCATTCGTAGTAATTTGGGTTAGTTGACTAGCAACTAATTCCGCCCACTCTTTCAAACCCGAGATTTTACTTGCTTTCATAAAAATTATAAAAACATAAAAAGAATCTTCCTCAACCCTTAGACCTAATTAGAGTAGCCTTTCACACCTAACGAACACTATTCCCTGTGGATAACGATCAATCCCCCGTACTTACCACTACACTATACTACATCGGTCAGGTACACTGCCTGGTGGGGTTGTAAGCCTCTTGAGATCCCTCGAGAGGTAAAACCTGTTGTAAGGTTACAAAACCACGCATCACTGCCTAAAGGCAGTTTTCAACCCCTGCAACATATACGAATTTCCCTGTCATATTGGTTGGTTCTTCTGGTTCGTATTCCTCTCTAACACACACACACACTTTCGTTCTCAAATTCTCTGAATTGTATCTGAACAATTCATTTGGGTAAACCACCAAATAGATTTGATCTGAAAGTGTTATCACGCCTTTTAGAGTTCCATGTATTGTTCGATTTTTGCAATTTCCCCAAGAAAGATCAAATCTATTTCTGAAGATGACGAACAATGAATCAATGAAGGATGTGATGAACAAGTTTCAAAAGTTGGACAAGTTTGTAGGCTAGGATTTCAGGCGCTGGCAAAAGAAGATGCATTTTTATCTTACGAACTTGAAGGTTGTGCATGTTCAGAGTACCCTTTGCCCTCCTGTGGTTGAAAACGAGACACTGGAACAAACTAGGAAACGCATCAAATGGGAAAACAATGACTATATATGTCGTGGTCATATTCTGAACAACATGTCTGATTCCTTATTTGATGTTTATCAAAATGTTGAGTCTGCAAAGGAATTATGGGATTCCCTCGAAGCCAAATACATGGCCGAAGATGCATCAAGTAAGAAATTTCTTGTTAGCAATTTTATTAATTATAAAATGGTAGATTCTAGGCCTGTGATGGAACAATATCATGAACTCTTAAGGATATTGGGTCAGTTTACTCAATATGATATGAAAATGGATGATTCCATTTCTGTTTCTAGTATCATTGACAAATTGCCTCCCTCTTGAAAAGATTTCAAAAACAATCTGAAACATAAGAAAGAGGAAATGACTCTAGATGGACTTGGAAGTTCTTTCCAAATTGAACATTCCATTCGTGATATGGAAAAGGTTTCTGTTGGTGATGTTAAAACCACGGCTGTTCCATCTTCTGTGAATATGGTTGAAGATGGTGAATCCTCTAAGGCTGGTAAAGGGAAACGAAAGTTTCAAGGGAACAACAATAAGGCTCCAAATAAGAAGCAAAAGATGACCTGTTGGAAGTGTCATAAAACTGGGCACTTCAAGAAAGAGTGCAGGTCTGGAAAGGGTGGAGGTAAAGGGAAAAACGAGGCTGGTTCAAGTGGATCCAAGGATCCCGAAAAGCAATCAGGTTCGTTCTTGGTACCTTTTGATCATTCTGTTGAGAATTATTATGTATCAATAATCTCTGAAACATTTTATGTACAGGATGATGATATCTCATGGTGGATGGATTCAGGAGCAACATGTCATGTTTGCAAAGATCTTCGATGGTTCTAGGATTTCAAAGCAATTGAAGATGGATCTTTACTAAAGATGGGCAATGTTGCTACTGAACCGATTAAAGGAATAGGATATGTTCTTTTAATCTTTACTTCTGGAAACTCTTTACTATTGAATAATGTATTGTATGTACCTGGAATTCGTAAGAACTTATTATCTGGTATTGTCTTGAACAATTGTGGCTATAAGCAAGTGTTGGAAAGTGACAAGTATATCTTGTCAAGACATGGTACCTTTATTGGCTTTGGTTATCTTAATGGCATGTTTATGTTGAATTTGGATGTTTCTTTTGTTGATAATTCTGTTTGCATGGCATCTACTAGTTCTAGTAATACTTTTAGCAAATCAGAATTATGACATGCTAGACTTGGACATGTGCATTACAAGAGATTGATTGAAATGTCAAAAATGAGTTTAATACCTGCTATTGAGAAAAATAATGAAAGGTGTAAAACATGCATGTTAACTAAGATCACTAGATAACCTTTCAGTAAAAATATCAATAGAGAAACTAAGGTACTAGAACTCATACATAGTGATTTATGTGATTTTCATTCTACACCATCTCTTGGTAACAAAAAGTATGTAGTCACATTTATTGATGATGCAACTAGATACTGTTATGTGTATTTGTGTCATTCGAAAATGAAGCCCTTGATAAATTCAAAAGATATAAAGAGGAAGTAGAGCTTTATTATGGTGAGAAGATTAAAACTCTTTGCACTGATAGGGGAGGTGAATATTATGATCCAGTGTATTTCCAATCTACTAGTATAATACATCAGACCACTGCTCCTTATACACCACAACAAAATGGTGTGGCTGAAAGGAAGAATAGGATTTTGAAGGAAATGGTTAATTACATGCTATCCTATTCTGGTTTAAGTGAAGGATTTCGGGGTGAGGCCATGTTGACAGCCTGCTATTTATTGAATAGAGTTCCTAATAAAAAGAACAAGGTAACCCCTCATGAGCTTTGGTATAAAAAGCCTCCGAATCTGAGTTATCTTAGAGTTTGGGGTTGTAGAGCTGTGGTTAAGCTTACTGAACCTAAATTGAAAAATATAGGTCATAGAGGTATAGATTATGCATTTATTGGATATGCTGAAAATTCTCATTGTTATAAGTTTTATATTATAGAACATAATGACTATGTATCTGTACACTCTGTTATAGAGTCAAGGGATGCTGATTTTGGTAATGAGGATAGATTCTCATCTATATCTAGACCTAGAGACATGATTCCAAGCTCTAGTAACTCTGGTGTGACTGATCAATTCATTGATACACCTCCTGAACCTAGGAGGAGTAACAGATAAAGGAAAGCTAAGTCCTTTAGTGATGATTTCCAATTGTATTTGGTTGAAGGATCAAGGAATGAAATTAACTTTCAATATCAATATTGTTTTAATATTGATGGTAATCCTAGGACCTATGATGAAGCTATGGATTCTAGAGATGCTCCATTTTGGAAAGAGGCAATCCAGGATAAGATTGACTCAATTATGCACAATAATACTTGGAAATTGTTTGATTTACCACCAGGATGTAAACAATTGGGTAGTAAATGGATCTTCAAAAGGAAGATGAAGGTGGATGGAAGCATTGACAAGTATAAAGCCAGATTGGTTATCAAGGGCTTTAGACAAAAGAAAGGTATTGATTTCTTTTGACACATATGCTCCTGTTGCTAGGATTACCACCATTAGATTACTGGTAGCACTTGCAGCTATACATAATCTTGTAATTCACCAGATGGATGTTAAAACTGCCTTTCTGAATGGTGAATTGGATGAAGAGATTTACATGAAACAACCTGAAGGTTTTGTCATGCCTGGTAATGAAAATAAGTTATGTAAATTGATTAAATCTCTTTCTGGTAAAGGAGTAATCATATGCTTATATGTAGATGATATGTTAATATTTGGTACTGACCAACATCAAGTTGATAAAACCAAGGAATTCTTGTCATCTAAGTTTGATATAAAAGACATGGGGGAGGCTGATGTGATTCTTGGTATAAAGATCACACGTGGAGATCATGGTATTACTATCTCTCAATCGCATTATATTGAGAAGATGTTGAGTAAATTTAGTGTTAAAGATTGCTCTCCTGTGAGTACTCCTTTTGATCCTAATATTAAACTTTTACCAAATAAGGGTTCCGCTGTTTCTGCACTTGAATACTCTAAGGCTATTAGATCTCTCATGTATGCCATGATTAGTACTAGACCTGATATATCCTTTGTGGTTGGAAAGCTGAGTAGATATACTCATAATCCAAGTTCACATCATTGGCAGGAAATTATTCGCGTATTCAAATTATTTGTTAAAAAAAATAGTCGTTAGTAGTTATATTTAGTACGGGTGGTCACGGTTTGGTTTGGTTAATTTTTGGTAAAAGTTGTAATGTATTTACAAGTGTTCAGTTCTCTCGAACAACTAACTGATTAGGGGCAAAAATATAGCTCGAGGGATCAGTTTTGTTATTGTTAAAAGAAGAACCAAATCAGAGAAGGGGTATTTGTACGAAATCAATTATGGGTGTTCAAAGGGTGGGAAGTATGAACGTGAAGGTTTAGAAGATAAAATTCAACGAAAAACTAGTACCTCTAAAACCGATTGTCCATTCAAATTAGTGGCGAAATATTCTAAAACACAAAAAATTTGGAGGTTGAGGGTGAAGCATGATAGGCATAATCATGATTTTGCAGAGTCGTTGCATGATCTCTCATATGCAATGCGATTAAAGGATGATGAGTTCAGTTTGGTGAAACAATTGACAGAGTATCACGTACCACCACGTCATATACTTTCGTCAATAAAGGAGCGTAATCCGGATAACGTGTCTAGCGTTAGAACTATATATAACGCACAAAATAAGATCCGTGGAGCCATAATAGGTGATAGAACTCCAATCCAAGTCTTTTATTCACATTTGATGCATTCAGGTTATACATATTACGAGAGGGTAAATGAGCATAATGAGCTTGAGGAACTATTTTTCGTTCACCCCACGTCATATGCTCTATGGTGTACATTCCCAGAAACCATTCTAATGGACTCCACATACAATACCATGTTGTTTAAATTTCCATTTTTTGAAATTATCGGAGTAACTCCAACAAAAAAAACATTTTCAATGGCGTTTTACTTTTTAGACAAAGAAAAAGGGCCTAATTTTCGATGGGTATTGCAATGTGTAAAGGGTCCCAAATTTCATACATGGGTCCCAAAGTTATGTTGGAGTATGCTCGAGTCATAATAACTAATTATATGGCTAGACATATGTGAGCCTATGGGGTCACACACATATACACCGAGGTACCACTTTATATATCGTGTTTATTGTATTTATGATATATAAATAACCTAACGTAACTCGGGATCACTATTGGGCTTCTAATTGCAAAGTAAAGTACTTAATCCATTGGACTTGGAAGACAAATGGCAAGCCCATTTTAGCCCATATGGTGGCCGGCCTAGGAGGGATTGAAAGGGGGTTTTGGATTGAATTTTGGCTAAATATATGATGATAATCTCCGCATTATTATCACATCAATTTACCAAATATTTCTCTCCTCTTTTCTCTCAAAAACTCACGGCATTAAAACAATTCCCATCTAGGGTTTTGTTTTCTTGATCTCTTACTTTGAATCTTGTTCATTCAAGGTGATTCCAAGGTTACGGGGTGAAGGACTAGCATCCAAGAGGTATACGGTGAAGTGTAGTGTGGACTATCATAGAGGTGATCTACTTTGGTCATTTGGTTTCAAGGGTAGATTGGTGTGTAGAAGATCTCCATTGTATTCTACCAATCACGCTACAAAGGTATAATCTTGTTTGTTTTATTTTGATTGATCATATGACTCTATGGATCTATTGATAGGTGATTTATCCACTGCGTTTGTTTATTGATAATATGTTATTTATATTCATAATCACCTATAGTGGTATCACGAGCCATCATATGATGTCATATGATCATCTTGTATGCGTAAAAATGGCCAAAAACGCGTGTTTTTAATGTATTCAAAAGGGTAACTTCAAAACAGCCCCTAGGGCTAATTTTTTGAATTTAATTCGACCCACATGGGGTCTTATGATCTGCACTTTTTGATCCCATGGCCATTTGTTACGCATATTTTTATTGGTATACTTGTCGGGTATGTGTAAAATGGCCTAAAACGCATTTATTTGATCAATTTGTGAAACAATTTCAAATCAGCCCCTATGGCTTAATTTTCTGTGGTAAAATGGTGTTAATAAGGTCCTAATATTAGTGGGTTTTGAACCTAAGGCCATTTGACACGCGTACCAATCGGGGTTTTAATTCTTGTTAATTAATTTCTTTGATTTCGTTGGCTAACAATTTATTTCTTGTAATTTATTTTGTTTCCATGGCAAATACATGCATGTTTGTCCATGGAATTAGCCAACACCTTGTTTTGTTCATAATATCTATACTACCAAAAGATTCAATGGCTTAATTTAATGTAGAAGAGTGATTGTGCATAAAGGGTTGTAAGGTACAAGGTAGTTTAAGCTACATGTAGAGTATATGAATTAAACGTATTAACCAATACATTATTCAATGCAAACAAGTTGAGGAGGCTTTAATTATGTTTGTTTTTTTAGAAGTACTGAAGGTGAATATGAAGTGGTTCGGTTACCAGGAAGATGAATATGAAGTGGTTCTACATTAGATGCAGAAGATGTATGGTTTTTGCAATCAAATAAGTCGTTATAAATAAACAACTATCACCTTATTCACCACATCATTTTTTTGGGCACTAATTTTCACCACCATGCCCACATCATTGTAATGATAGAACTTGATCCTCGATGTTAGTGTTATATCAGTACAAAAAATTACATACACCATTGTAATCCGTTAATGGCTATATTCTAAATTTCAATGCAGCACCAACTAACCAATTTCTTTTTGATCTCTACTTTTTGTTTCTAGGTACATGAAGAGAATGAAATGGATCGCATGCTGGCAATTGATGGCATTGAACTCATTGGCATCAACAACCGTAACCTTGGTATGTACCCCATCTGTTTGTGGCTCAAGATCTGTGATTTAACAAGCTTGCTAATTAGATAAATAGTTTTGAAATACACAAAGTGTATCTTATTGTATTACACTATCATTTTTTATTATTTTGCAAATGAAAAGATGGCTGCAGTGACGAATAAAGTAACTCGGAATACTGAAAGGTATATCGGTACGCCTGGATTCTTCACAAGTATGCATGAAATATAACTTTGTTTTCTTGATACGACAGTCGGAGAAGAAGAACCACCTTCTACACCACCACTAGCTATCTCTCTCATGGAAGAAACTTTGAAGAAAAAAAATCAGCAGCAAATGATCATATGTGTATTGTCTGGTTTTTAATATAGAGAGAAAAATAGAAGTTTAAATAGAGTTAGAGACGTCAGAAGTGGGATTCTTTGATTTTATACTTGATTAAGTTAATCAACATCTTTGTTTCTATGTATATATTTATTCTCTTTTAATAATCGAGTAATCAGCTTTAATCTTCCAACTAGGATTTGTCCAATAATCAACATGAGGAAGAGGCTGGAAATCAGAATCATATGTAAATCTCATTGACAAGACTGATTGGATTGTCTCTTCTATGTTGACAAACTGCAATTGCATGAGAACAAGGAAATCTGTGGGTTTGCCATTTACCACATGTGCACTTTTGTTCATGATGATAGACAGTTTGAACATTTCCACCTTGACCATTTATTTTTCTAGCTGTAATAATCTGGTACACCGCCTTTGTGTAGTCGAACTCTTGGACGTGATGTCCTTGAGCACACATATCAACTTTCCTAAATATCTTCCATATGTTTGGTGGAAAATAAGTATTGCAGTTCGAAGCACTCACACAATGATTTTTGAACAATGTAACTGAGTTCATAAATGTTAGATCAATACATGATCTAATGGGCAATTGTCTAGCACCTCGCAAGACATTGTTAAAGCTCTCTGATATATTTGTTGTTAGATCAATACACGTGTATTGTAGGATTTGTGCCTGTCTCATGAGTATCATTCTTATATCTTTGCTACACAATAGTCATCAAGTATTCCAAATTGTCATGAAGGATAATGTAATATGAGGGAGTACAATTTTGAAGTGCAACAAAGAACAAAGAGGCACAGCCTATAGTATGCATGCAGTTGGTCTTTTATTAATGCTTGATCTTAAATTCTTCTAATGGTGCTCTTAATTTTGCCTAATATATATACTTGGAAAAAATATGTGTGATGGTGACTTCTATATATGCATTGTCATATTTGATTTTGCCTAATATATATATATATATATATATATATATATATATATATATATATATATATATATATATATATATATATATATATATATATATATATATATATATATATATATATATATACATATATACATATATATATATATATACATATATATATATATACATATATATATATATATATATATATATATATATATATATATATATATATATATATATATATATATATATATACTATTTGATTTTGCCTAATATATGCATTGGAAAAATATGTGTAATGGTGCTCTTAATTTTGCCTAATATATATGTACTTGGAAAAATAAGTGTTTTTTTTTTCGATTTTCATCAATAAGAAAAAAGCTTATAAGAGGTGGAAACATACATTTTATTGGTTGACAATGTAATAATTATAGTATATTAGCTAGCGCTTAGTATACAAAGACATTAAATTATACTTACAAGGAATAATACATTAAAGATGGTAAAGAGACATAGGGCACGACGAGTTGGTCAAAAAGGTTGTTCAAGACGGGCTACAACTAATGGTCAAGAAGGTCGTTCAAGACGGGCAACGTTTGTTACAACGAAGCTATAGTCCATCTTACAAATATGGCTTCCGAAAGAGAAGAAGATTATTTGTACGTAGGGTCACCCATAGCACAAGGATTTGTTGAGGATATAGCAACTGGATTCTTTCTGAAAAAAAATCGAACACTAATGATTTCATTCAAATGTAAGAACGATTAATATCAATATTTTCTACTATAAGCTAAACACATATCTATTGTCAACAAAGTATCATTTACACAAGAAAAATAAAGGAAAATCGCTTATCAATTATGTATATTTTTTTTGACACATGACACACATAGAAGTTTGGAAGATTGTGAATGAGTGTCGATATATATGTTGTGACAAATAATATTGTCTAATTCATCACATTTGGAGGCTATGATTTGCATTCTCTAACGCTATTATTAAAACAACATTGAACATTCCTTAATATACATTTGAATAACATGGAACTTATATATTGTTTGTAACAGTGAACTAGAATACATGTATGATTATCACAAGTTAAGATGGTTTGTTAAAAGGGTTAGCATGGTATATCAAGTAGGCATAAGCTTGATTGTGTACGAGTGTGCATACATTTCGCAAGTTTTGATTATTTAGTCTGATGGTTGGATAACTCTCCTCTTCCCTCTTTGGCCAAGCTATAGCATTATTAGACTCAATACTTAAATATAAAGATCGTATGTAATGTTTGTGCGTGTTCTTCACTTAAATATATCCAAAAAAATCAGCCGACGAACAAACAAATCCAACTGTATGCAACCCAATAAACTAAAAAAAGTGGTAAATATACTTAAAAATTAACAAAATCCTACCGAGGCAGCCCAAGTTATACACTGTTGAATATTTTAGCCTCACCATCACGTTAACAACTCATCAATTTACTCAAACATTACGCAATCAACAATTAGATACAATTTGTGCAATGCACGGGTTCATAAAGCCTTTATTTTAAATAGTGTAAACCTAATTAGTACCAACCATTAAGCTATGAACACTTAGATACAATTGATGCAACGCAAGGGCTTGCCAACGCCTCGTTATTGTATTATTATGCAAAGCCGATGAAAACCTAGACCACTTGTGCCTTGTGATTTGTTGATTGGTTTCTTGTTTTTGGGATTGCCATTGTTTCGGCACTTATGTAATGTAATTCATTTTGGTTTTGCCATTGTTTGGGCATTTTTACAATAGATAGGAAGTAGATTAGTAGTATTTTACTTCATGTATTATGAAATCAAAAGCATGTAATCGAATGGCAAAAAGAATGAAGAACTATGGACCAAAGAAGGTTGCTGGACACACTGCTGTAAAACGCGATTTCCAGAGCTCCATAAGGTATTTTGGGCTAAATTTTTTTGTGCAGGTTCACAAGACATGGGCCTACAACTTTTTCAACTGGGCCGAAACATGAGGAGGTCTCCTTCTATGTGTTTTGGGCCTCCAAAGACAGAAAAACTGATCGAACAGAATCAATTTTCTATGTGCATAATGGGCTTTTACTTGGTCATGATCATCTTGGAGCAAGTGGGAGCCCTCCGTGTGGTTGTGTATCATGTCCCTAGTTGACTCTTGGTTCTCGTGATGGCTCACGAGACCAAGCATAGGATTTCCATCGGTTGAGGCTTTGCATATTGTGGTTGTGTGTTTGTTTGGTTGCTTTTATATATGCTATGATTATATGTAAAAGGCAAATTGTTTTCTAAAAACTTGAAACGAAACACAAACTAATTAAAACTAAGTCTTATGATTTAGTTTAACTAAGTTTAAATTTGGATTTGAAACTTAAAATCATTGTTTTCTAAATAACACTTAAACTTGTTAAGTTTGTTTATGTATTTATTGTATTGTCCAAACTTAGTTATAATCCACTTAGGATTTATATTAGTCTTGAAAATGGACAACTTGACACACATAAATTAAAACAATGATTAGACTTAAGTTAAGAAAAGTTTTTAACTTGTGCTACGAAGAATGAATACATGCTTCTTTCATACACATTTTTTATTAACATCAAAATATTTTACCCGTCAAAATTTTAATTCATGCCATCCAATCGTTTGAGAGCACTTGCAATTACCTTTTGCCTATGCGTGGGACCTAGGTCGAATTGTAACCCAAGGTGACTATTCTCTATGTGTGGGACCTAGATATATTCTCACACGTTCTCAAATTGGATGACTTAATCGAGTTAAGCGGTGAGACCTTGACACGAGGCAAAGATGGGACTAAACATGCCTACATGACACTAGTTGTTTGACACTAGATGCCATGAGTCCCATAAGGATCTAAGAGTTGTACATATAATACAATTGGTGATCGTCGCCTACCAATTGAATCTACTATTGCTAGCAGATCAACTGATGTGATAGTAGAAGCACAATGTGGATCTTAGCCCTTTTGTAAAATTAATTGTTTTAAATTGTAAACATGGGGTAGTTAAATTACAAAAGCATAATTGTCGAAAATACTAAAAATGAACTTTGTAAATTCTATTAATGAATTAATGCAACACGGCCGTAAACAAGAGTTTGTGCTTTTCTTGTTAAAAGGACGAACTAAGTCGCTCTTTCCTTGTAAGAAAGAGACTTATTCCTATCCTTTTTCTTTATGGGGAAAAGCCATAATAGGAATATTTGAATTTTCCTAATTCTAATCAAACTCAAAGAACATCTACTCTAGAAATCGTGATGTCTTGTACAAGTCAAAACGGTTAAGTATGGTTACACATCTTATTCTTTCAAGGTTGTTTTATAACCCTAGTTTCGGTTTTGAAACCTTGAAGAAATATAAGATATTTGGATAACTAGAGAACACGTTTTCTATAGCTACCAAAATGAGTTTAAATCATTAGAAAACAGAAATATCAATAAACCGCAAAGTGGTAAAGGCAATTACTAGCATGATTACCTAGCAGTTTGTCTTAACCCAATAAACCTACTAAGGTCCTACATACCCTTGTGGTAAAGTAGACCAATTATGGAGGAAATGCATGCCTATTTTCAAGTTAAAATAGCAATGATGGCTAGCCCATCATCTATATGTTAGAACTTGATGCACTTCCTTGAATACCTAAGTACATGTTTACTAGTCAAAGTGACTCACATTAACAATGTGTAGATATTCAAAGAAAGAAGGAAAGTATCCAATCACCACTCACTCTCCACTGGTGACGAAACACATGAAATGTTGTCTAATCCAGTGGGAGCTACGTGATTATATTACTGGTGACGAAACACATGTAATGTTGTCTAATCCAGTGGGAGCTGTAAGCTTTATTACCTTGCAAGTTGCCCATCTTATTTCCAGATTGTCTTGAAATAATACATTACTTTCCACATGTTAAGCATCATAGTTTATATAAGAACCATTGCATAAATTTTATAAGATAACTTGTCGCGTTCCTGATGTTGCTTCCTGAAATGTTATCTATAAAATTGTTATGCATGATTCATTATTAAAACGATAAAGTTCTACATATCTATATTTTGATTTTGACTAAAAATCATATGTTATCTTAGACATTGTCATATTGATCATACAAACACGTGAGTGTAGTGGTGTTTGTATACTCTCATGATGTTGTGCCATGCACAAGTGGGAGAAATCTTAATGTGTGCAAGGTACAACATATAACAATATGACTAATGGTTTTTCTTGACTGCAAGGTAAGAAACTAAGATTCTACTAGGACTTCTACACATAAAATGTATGTTGCCCTAATTAGAACAAATATCAAGATAACATGAAAAGCTACTTCAACATATTCATTGAATTGTTTAGTAAATATGATTATGTTTTCTTGTAAAGTCATAATCATGAAGTATGAAATTAACTTGAATTTACTATTTAGGCCAAGTGTATGCGCTCGTAATTACTTTAGTTGAATATGTTTAGGTCTCTTGTAAAGACACAAACATCAATTCTGTTAATTGTTGAAAGACTTATAACGTAAAGTAAGACGTTGATTTGTTATGTCTTCTTGTTAAGACATGTACACTTACGACGTATAATATTAAATGTTTATGTTTTCTAGTCAAAACATGCACATAAAGTAAAGTATACAGTAGGCTAAGATTACTATTGATGCCATCTGGTTTGACTTGGTTGGCAGATATGTAAGCCAAAAGGTATAAGTTCATCTAATGAGTTGTGTGATAGTCTCACAACATCAGTCCTCATGGAATACCACAACTTTATGGTATGCCCATCACGGATAATCAAACACCATTGATATTGTTTGATCTTTGATGACTTAAACTGTTTTACCTCCAAAGCTATCAAGGTTAGAAAATTGGATGTGCCATGTGTACACTCAATATGGTTCCAACCCAGAAGGAATTTAAGACACCATTGTATTATGGCATGGGATGAATCTCATTATGTCTTGATTGAAGTTCTGAATTTGTTAACTACCTAAGAGTAAGTAATTAACAAACTAGAGTCAAGAACTAACAATGTATTTTGGATGTCCCACTTGAAAACAATTTATTGTTACTCAAGATGCTGAGTATCTAGAGATTAGTCTCTACTTACAAAAGCAAGTGGGAACACCTTTAGATCTTGAAGTTATCAAGAGTAACCTTCTGAGTACACTTGCTAATGTCATACTAAGGTTGAACATGCATATGTTAAACCATAGATTGATATCTCTCATTCATAAATCCGCAAGGATACCTCTTGCACCTGAATGATATAGGTTTTTATATCAATGCTAAGGGATATAAGTTAGAGGATCATAGTGAACCTGATAACTACAGAAATGCATTATTAGATATTGTATCTGATGAATAGCTCAAAACTATGAATGTTAAGATGCAGTCCTTGAAAGACAATCACTCATGGAGCTTGATTGATCTCTTACCAATTAGTTAGACTGTGAGGTTAAGAATAAGTTTCTTGATGAGAAGACTCAAAAGGACAAACTTGTACACACATTTAATGCACAAGTAGTAAAAGGAGTTTAGTCATACACAAGAAATTGACTATGACTAAATCTTCCTACCTAGAAACATTAAACGTATAAAGATGATTAATTGTCATACCTGTTTTCATGTAAATGAAATATGACAATAGGATATCAAAACACTTTTCTTGTTGATTACCTTTGCGAGGACGATGAGTAATCAAAAGGGTTTATGAATCCATGTAATCTTTATTATGTATACAAGATAAAAGAATCCATGTGTGGATTAGATCATGCATCTAGGAGCAGAGATCTTAAGTTAATTATAAAATCATTAATTTGATTTTCATTAATAAGATTACTCCTAAGTACACTGAGAGCAAGTTGGAGCACTGTATTTATTTTCTTAAATCTCATATGTCATTAACATATTAGAAACAATATTCCATCTAAGCTAGACTTTAATCCTTAGCTTGGAATGAAGTTTCTCTTAAGGGATTTATAAAATAAGACATACAACCTTGTTATGTATTTGTTTATTAGAATAAACATAAGCGGTTATTAAGTCTAAACACAATATGACACGTTATTGAGGGGAGTCTCAATGATCAATCTCACTTGATGAGATTGAACGCATGAATGGAAACCTTAAGTTCAACTAAAGGATTCATTATGCAAGTCGTATTATGCATTGGACTATATATATATATCATTTGCGTGAATGCAAGATGAGTTGATAACAACAAATATCTAAGTGAAAGTCATTAGATAATTGTTAAACGAACATTATAATGGACCTACAAAGGACCAAAGATATGTTCAAACATTTACGGATATTTGAGGAACTCTGTTTTGTTTGCATACGCTGATGCTTATTTAACTGAGATGATACTCAACCCTAGTCGTGGTAGGATGTCATCATGAATGATGACATTGATGACTAGATGTGCTCGACTGAGAGCATTAATGCGTTATACATTAAAAGAATAAGAATACTTTATAGTTTGAGAAACTATTCAGATAACTGTCTAAAGTAGGTGTTTTGCTAGCTTCAAACACCCAATGGAATGTATTGTTGCAATACTCGTCTTGTACTTGAATACACACATACAAAGGACAATCATCATTCAAACCTTTCATGAGTTTTGAAACAAGTATTCTCAAAGTTTACTCAGATGACTATTTGTTGTCTTGTACAACATGATTCGATCATGGTGGGAACATCGGATTCCGACCTATGAGTAGTCTTATGCATATCTGTTTTTAGTATTTGGATAATGGAACTGTAAGCAGTCGTATTATATAATGAATTGATATACCTGGTATGATCATCTTCATTTAAACTACTGGGTTCTATATTTGCATGTTTAATCCATGAATAATTTATTTATTCTAAAATTGTCCATTGCCAGTTGACGATACGGGAGTATCATCAAATTAAGGCAAATGTGAGCGTGTTGGTGATTATTTACCAAACTCACATGTTGTTCATTGTGATGAACATTGGATTGACCCAACCTACGAGTATTCACTACATGGATCGTCGTCAATAGTGAATCTCGCAAGTGGTTATGTCTCTTATCCTTAGACTTGAGATGCAAGTAGATCTTGCATGTGTGGAATTTCATTCCTTGATATGGTTAAACGCTTGTCCTGAATAAGGTAGTTATAAAAACCATCTTCAGGTGTGATATGAAACACATGAATGACACGTGCAGTCAAAATAGGATTTGTTCATCCACATGTTATGGAGTTAGATACTATTGGGCCCCTCGATGAATTGGACAGATGTTTGTATGGCCGTACCCAAATGAGATTAAGATGAATCTTGATCCACTTGGTAATCTTGTTCAATATCTATATCGAGAAACATAATAGTTGAACAATTAGAATGACATTTGATCCATGTCTAATGTTCAACAAGGTATCTGCAACAAAAGGATGGATGACATATAAACCATTTAAATGAGACGTTTAAGAAACTACTCTCACATATTTCTAGGGGCATTGGCGTGTTGCTAGACGCTAACCTTTGCTTGTATAATTACTTGATTATTATGACGTCGCAAGTGGGAGCTGTTGGAGTATGCTCGTGTCATAATAACTAATTATATGGCTAGACATATGTGAGCCTATGGGGTCACACACATATACACTGAGGTACCATTTTATATATCGTGTTTATTGTATTTACGATATATAAATAACCTAACGTAACTCGGGATCACTATTGGGCTTCTAATGGCTAAGTAAAGTACTTAATCCATTGGACTTGGAAGACAAATGGCAAGCCCATTTTAGTCCATATGGTGGCCGGCCTAGGAGGGATTGAAAGGGGGGGTTTTGGATTGAATTTTGGTTAAATATATGATGATAATCTCCGCATTATTATCACATCAATTTACCAAATATTTCACCCCTCTTTTCTCTCTAAAACTCACGACATTAAAACAATTCCCATCTAGGGTTTTGTTTTCTTGATCTCTTACTTTGAATCTTGTTCATTCAAGGTGATTCCAAGGTTACGGGGTGAAGGACTAGCATCCAAGAGGTATACGGTGAAGTGTAGTGTGGACTATCATAGATGTGATCTACTTTGGTCATTTGGTTTCAAGGGTAGATTGGTGTGTAGAAGGTCTCCATTGTATTCTACCAATCACGCTACAAAAGTATAATCTTGTTTGTTTTATTTTGATTGATCATATGACTCTATGGATCCGTTGATAGGTGATTTGTCCGCTACGTTTGTTTATTGATAATATGTTATTTATATTCATAATCACCTATAAGTTAAACAAAGACACATGTTATACGTTGGAGATGAAGTTAGCGATTATTTGATGGAGCAGATTCCAGAGATTTT
Organism: Artemisia tridentata subsp. tridentata; assembly: GCA_021014915.2. Lineage (NCBI taxonomy): Eukaryota > Viridiplantae > Streptophyta > Magnoliopsida > Asterales > Asteraceae > Artemisia > Artemisia tridentata. The sequence goes on from CP139504.1 coordinate 9,104,592, forward strand.
CCATCGATATATCATAAGTATTTATAATGTGCGAGGTGATGGAAATTGTGGGTTTCGGTGTTTTGCCTAGGTATTGGTCTCAACGAAGATAGGTGGCGCGATATTCGAGTTCATTTAAGGGAAGAGTTAGAAAATCGAAGGGACTATCACATAAGTATGTGGTGGCATGATGACATTAACCGAATTCGGAGGTCGGTAGACTAGTTCGAATATGGATTTGCACCGCGGGCCTACTGGATGAGTATGCTAAACACAGGGTTGGTTATTGCTTCACTAATTAACCGGCCGGTTGTATCTATATCCCAGTGTGACAAATGGTAATTTTCACACTTTAAGTTAATAATAAATATTTATTTATTATTTTTAAGCCGCGCATTTCTATACGCAATTGCATGTTTCTGAGCATTTATGACCATTTTTTGGGAGCTGTCCCGCATACTATAGCTTACAGTCACGGCTGAAAAAAATTATTTTTGTCAGTAAGCGTAAATTATTCTATTTTTGATAGTTACTGACAAGTTTCGTAATTAACTAAGAAGCTTTCTCGTATTTACTGAAAAGCAACCCCACACGTGAACCGACAGCACAGTATATATGGTAGCAGTCAAATAATTGTATTTTTGAGCAAATAATAATACTTTATTATTATTCTGACGAAAACGTCAATAAAAACTTTATTTTGCATATACGTGTCCAAAAATGTCAAATCGAGACTTTACGATAACATTAAAGCTTAAATCGACACACAATACACCAACGATGAACCAAAAATATTTCCCCCCTTGTTCCTTGTCGCTTGTCGCCACCTCACACACAAAGGGACATGAGTTTTTTACTAATATTTGCATTAGTGGGTGATGACACATTAGGATTTGTTTTTATACCCAAATTACTACACATATTTTAACACATACACAATTCTATCCATCCAACTTACCTAGATCATTTTCTCTTCCAAGAACTCTCAAAAACTCTCGACCTAGCATAAAATTCAAGATCTACAAAAATCTAGTGAAGTTTGAACTAATCGGGGTGTACTTTCAAGTGTCTTGGGTAAATTTGGTGCAATTTGGAGTGTTCTTGAGTTTCCTACCTCTCGAATTTTTCTCAAAACTTTGTAAGGATCTTCAAAACTTATTCAATCTTGTTCATTACATGTTCTTGTGATGTTTAAAAGTGTTACCAAGTGCTTATTATGTATGTTTTGCTAAAATGAAAAAGCTAGGGTTTGATATATAGTTTATGGGTGCTCGACTTTTTAGTGATTTCTATACAGGTTATGATATTTCTTACTTGTGTGGTAAATCTTGTTGCTTGTAGTACTAGTTTGATGATACAAATGTGATTAGTGTTAATTAAGCGAGTTTAAAACGAAATATACACTTTTATGTATATAATATATATAAAAATCGGCACACTTTTAAAAGTAATAATTATTGGGGTTTTGAAAAATATAAAATTTTGGTTCTAGTGGTGAAATGGTAAAATTAGTGCTTAATAGCTTATTTTGGATAGCTTATTGAATAAGCTATAGCTTATTGTGTTTTGGCTTATTTGGGTCAAAAAGGGTCGTACGACACATATTGGGCCGAGCCCAATATGTTTTGGCCTTGGTTAACCATTTGACTTAATGGCTTATTTATAAGTGCTTATTTGGCTTATTTAAAAATTGTTACGAAAACTATTCGGACTAAAAAGACTTAAAGGTTTAAAACAATTTTTGGGCTTATGAGGGTCTCGACACACAATGGGCCGAGCCCATGTGTTTTCGGCCATGGGTTGACTTTTTGACCAAACGGCTTATTTGATGTGCTAAATTGATTTTTAGAAACTTAACGACATATATATCGCAACTTAAAAAGGTTAAATGGCATTTGGGCTAAACTTGGACTTTTGGCCCAATATGGACTTTTTGGCCCAATAAATAATTCGGGTGACAAAAATGAGTTTTGAGCATTTTTCGACCTTTTATAAATATTTGGACTTATTAAAACGTTATATATCGATTAAAACCATTTTGGACTCGTTTGGACACCTTAAGCCCAATAAGAAAAATAAATGGGCTTTTCGACCCGAAATTGTAGTTGTTGACTTTTTATTGACTTTTGAAAGTATTATGACCAAACGTTGACTTTTGTATTGAGAACCATAATTAAGAAGTAAACGTAACGATAAATATAGTTATAATGATAAATATATATTTTTGGACTAGTTTTGCAAAATTAGTTAACGAAAGAGATTATTTGAGAAAATTGCAACACTTGAGAAAAATGAAAAAGTTTGAATAAACGAATGGGTCATGCCCGATTTTTCTAAAATTTCGACACTTAAAATATTTTCGGATGAAAACTGACTAAAAGACTAAACGAATTATTTTTATTATCAAAAATATTAATTCTTCTAAATTAATATTTTTAGACCTCATAAGATTTGTGAATACACTTTTGGTATTTATACATTTACAAATATTTAATTTCTCAAAATTAAATACTTATAAATTTCTTTATAATTATCATTATATTATAAATAATCAAAATATTTATAATATAATAATACCCCACTATCACCATTATCATATTAATTATTCAATACCGATTTAATTAATTATAAGTCTTAATTAATTAAATACTTAATTATTATATATATATATATATATATATATATATATATATATATATATATATATATATATATATATATATAATGGTTCTCGCAAGAAAGTCTCACTATATATATATATATATATATACGATAATATACGATAATATATATATATATTACTTATGCATTTTGCGACGACAAGCACTAAGCACGGAAGTTCCGTCGCACGTATTTTCACGGTACACTTTCACCATGAGCCATCACCAAAGAGTCTTATACGATAAACTATTTTGAAATATACCTTACCACACAGCAAGTAAGAAATACACGAGCACTGGACACACGTAAACTTTTTAATTGAGTTAAAACGTTTAAAACACGAATATTTCGCTAAGACTTACCATACTGATCTAGGTCGCGTGTCGGAGCGGTTGCACTGTGTATTTGTTGACTAGCAGATTGCTATTGTTATTAAGGTGAGTTATAGCCCCATTTTTTATACTTATTGCTTTTGTAAACCTTGGGGTGAGAAACATGCAAAACTGTTTCATGGACCAAATTGAATTTTGTTTTTATACACACTTGTATGCCGATAACCTAAGTATGCTTGAATCCTATTGCACCCACTATCATCAACAGTCAATTCCTGCTGGGAAGCGTGTATGATATAAATAGATCTATTGGGGGTGACTCCCCCGTTCGGTTGGCCCGGCAGGTCAACGCAAACGTATACTATGTCGGAATTTGCCGAGTGTCTGGGGATTAACACTCGCGGGCACTCTTTGTTTGCTATGCCAGCTTGGCATATTGTTTATCTAGTTTCGGTTTGATGAGCTTAGTGTTTGCATACCGAATTAGTGTGATTGCTGAATTATTTGCTATGGTCCATATGTGCTTATTTACTTTAAACCTATGAACTCATCAGCGTTAGCTGCCTTTTAGCATGTTTTCTCAGGTATTTGAGAATGTGTTTACAGAAGGCAGGGCATGGCAATGGTCATAAGTTTGTTGGAAATGTTTTTGCTTATGCGTTGAACTTTGAATTTGGGACCGATTTGTTAAATGGGCTTCATTTTAATTGAATTAAACTTGATGTATGACAATTTAACTTTGGAAATGTAAGCTATTTTAAAACGGATTTTAATCCGTTCTCTATATCTTTGTGTGTGATTATCGATTTAGTAGCATCCAAATATGTATGCTTCCGCAAATCCTGATTTTGGGGATGTTACACCCAGCAACAAAGTTATACGTGTTTTTCACTTTTGGCCGGTCCAGACTTATCACAAGAAATTGGCCCCCTTGTGATTGCCCGTATGGGGACACGACGAGTGTACTCATTTCATTTATGTGACGCTGGATGAAAATTCACCACTCCCCACTACTCACCCACAATGGAGGTCGTGCAAAGTTCCCAATGCATCCGCATGGGAAACTTTATATTCCGATCGACAACGCATGTATACTGAAATTATTGAGAATAGTTGAGCATAAACATAGTAAATGATTACTGGTTTATGTTGTAAATAATTATACCGACAAAACATTGTAAATGATTACTGATTTATGTTGTAAATAACTGTATGTATTCTGACACGTTCAAAACATAATAAATGATTAAAATTTTATTTAAATTAACAATAACATTACTGATTTATGTTGTAAATTATTATACAAATTCTTTGGCCAGGTGGAACGAAAAAATCATTTCTTGTGTCGCTGTCGAAGAGGAATGATTATAGAAAGGACATCCTGTACAGACGCTACTTATGGTCAATCGTATTATGCATGTCCTGTACAGACGCTACTTATGGTCAATCGTATTATGCATGTCCTTTTTCAGTGGTAAATAATCATACGTTTGCTTAGTTATGTAAATAATTTGTTTGTTAAGAATACATTTCTTATAATTTTCTTAACATGTAACAGCCAGGAACAGAAGACTATATGTGCGGATACTTTATTTGGAAGGATGCTTTTCAAAACAAGTACTTTAGTCAAGCCTCTTCTTCAACGCAGTGCTCAAACTGCGTAGCTAAAGATAATAAGATTGACAAGCTTGAAACAAGAAACAAGATGTTATTGTCTCAAAATAAGATGTTGATTACAAGAATAAAGACGCTGGAGGCATCACTGGAATTGGCAAGGAATCCTGAGAATCACGCATGTCAGTCGGGTGCAATGCTCCATGAGCTTTTAGATGAGATAAATAATCTTCATGTGTAGTAGGTGTTGTTGTTTTTAAATAATGTGTTAATGTTGTTGTTTAATTGAATAATAACAGTTGTTGTTGTAGTTGTATAATGTTTTAATGTTTAACGTGTTATTGTTGTTGTTTAATTAAATAGAAACATATTAGAAGAATACAAAAAACATAACACAAAAAACATAACAAATAAACACTACAAAAAATATTACAAAAAAAAAATTAAAAAAAAAAAAAAAAAAAAAAAAAAAAAAAAAAACAACAAAACAAAGGAGTAAACACTTATAAAAAAAATGACAAAAGTACACCCTCCCTAGTGGGAGGGTTTGCTCTTTATTTTAGGGACATTTTTATAACCAATAATGGTATTGGTCCTACAATTTAAGAGCTAAAAAGGTAGTAACAACTCAGAGTCAATCGTCCTACTACTTATATGAAGACAACACCAAAAATAGTAAAACTAATAATGGTATTGGTCCCTATAGAAAGCGATGGTTCCCCTAACCCAAAATTCAGTGCTTGATGATTTTACATTGGTTAACGAATAGATGTAAAGCTAAACCCACTTTTGGACAATTTTCACCGAGTCTCATGATTAATACGGAGTGTAAGATAGGTAAATCATATAACAACTTGATCACCGAGACTTCAAGCTTGAAGACCGAACTTCCTTGTTTCACCCTTTACCATTAACACGTCTTACATGGCAAATTTACAAGCCTCGGTCTTGGCCAAGACCGAGTCACATAGTGTGCGTTTTTATGTGTTTATTCTTTGGTGGGTTATATTTGTGTTTAAGTATGTATGTTTTTGTTGTTAATTCGGTTGTCTTATTACGATCATGAAGTGAGTTGTAGAGAGAGAAAACTGATGTGACGCTGAGATAATGACAGTAATTGCGCGGTATTGGGTCTACTTATTATACCCAATCTTATAGCTTTAGAGAGATAAGAAAAGAAGTTTAAACTCATGTCTTCTATTTTTTGTTATATATCTTTTATCATTATGCTACCATCGTAAGAATTAAAAAAATAATAATAATAAAAAGTAAATAAATAAATAAAACGATTTGTGCCACATCTTTTGGTACCTACCAAGCATTTTTAGTCATCGCCACAATCATTTCCTTTTGTTTCATAATAATATTAACCTCAGTAAAATATACTTGTATCAAAGGTGATGTAAATATGGACTATCAACTTATTACTAGGGTGTCAATCGAGTCGTATTCGTGTTGACCTATTCGGGTTTGCGGATTGGCGTGTAGAAATAACCTTTACCCAAACACGACCGATTTATTAATCGTGTTAAGAAGCTCAACCTTAACTCAGACCTGCATAACACGCGTAACCCCATTGTGACCATTTTAACCTGTTTAATTATATAGGTCAAGCAGTTATAAGGTTGGTGGTTTGTTGATTTAACTAGTTTAAAATGATATAAGGATCTAAAATATGATAAAAATAACATACAAATAACTATATGTTTCAATGATATATGAGTTATAAGCATCAATTTCAACAATATCTTAGTTTTAATCGTAATTCACTCATATTAAGTACATAACAAAATACATTTAATCCATATACAACATTAAAACCAAGTTATATATTTTATTTTTACAGGCTTATATACTTAAACGGGTTCACGTGTTGACCTGTTTAAAAATTACTCAACCCAAACACGACCCATTTATTAAACGGGTTAGACGGGTTGACCTGTTTTTTTACCCAAACATGTTTATCCTCAACCCAAACCTGTTTAACTTCGTGTCGAGTTCGTGTCGTGTCGAGAATTGACACCCCTACTTATTACGGCTCAACCACATTTATTGGTCTCTTAAAGAAAACAATTTGCATGAAAATTTATGAATTACGAGTACTTAAATTAGTTATATCAAACTATTTATTCGATTGTTTTTGGTTAAAATCAAAACGACACTAAGCTAATGAACATTTTGCATTATAGCTCGCAAATGAGGATATATTACACTAGTAAACCATTAGCAATAGCTCGATTAACATCAACATTCGTTGTTTCATACAATGGCAACTCTTGCATACACGAATCGATTCCAATAGCCGATAAATGATCCAGTTCAAACAAATCCGAGCTCGAACAACTCATATCATCATCGTCATTTTCATCAACAGTGCTACATTCAACCTTTTTCCGTTGTCCACGTGACTCGGCACATTCATGAGTAGTAAACGTAACCGATTTTCTAAAACTAGACGAAGTCGCTTTATTCACACAAGTTCGCGAAAATGAAGAAACTGACTTCGACTTCGGGGGAACAATAACCTCATCGAGACTTCCAGTACACGAAATCTTCGATTTCGTAGATTTCTTAGCTTTTTCGTTACTAAAAAACGAAGCTAAAAAACTCGTTAGTCGACCTCCAGGTGATATTGGATGTTTTCCTTGCTTTAAATAACCGTAAATCTTCATTGCTTTCGATTTCGTCTTTACAAACTTGCTTTCGAGCTTTTCGTTAACTTGCACACTACATTCGTTTTCATTGTCTTCTTCACGTATGCATGTACGAATAGGTTTCGGTTTATTCCTACTAGGAAACCCGTATATTGCTTCGTTACGACTGTTTTCGAAGCCAGTAGCTGATTTACGTCGAGCTATATTACCACTTGTTCGTTCAACATTGACACTGTCGATATCTTGTCGTTCGTCAATTGATCGGTAGATTACGTCGAGTAAAGTCGACGAGAATGACGGACATTCTCTTTCGAATCTGTATTGATGTGGGTCCATATTTTTTTAAAGGACGATACACTAATAAGATGCTAGGAAAATGAGATTATATGAATGGTGAATAAAGTGGGTGACAAAGTTAAGTGTTGAGTGTAGTGTAAAATATAGTTACATTGCATTCTACTTATAAAGATGCGTTAGGTGTGGGTGGGTAGGGGTAAAGAGATATTAAAGAGAGAATCATACAAAAGTAACTTTTTTCAAAGTCACATACACAGTATTCTAAAAATAAAAACAAATAGAATGTTAAAGTAAAGTAAAGTAAAATGGAGTAAATAAATCAAGATAAAGTAAATTTATTTTCATTCATTTACTTTCATTTTACTTCCTAACAAAAACTTGAGAACACAACAAAAACTATTTTCATTTTATTTCCCACCTTTACCTCATTTGAGAACATAGTCTTAAGCTTTCTTTAGCGACATTATTTCTTAAAACTAAATACACAGAAAGGTCGAAGTGATATCATCACTCAAGTTAGGTGTATCAGTTTCTAGAATGTGAAAGTACCAGTTTCTAGAATGTGAAAATTACATATATGACGGTATTTAGTTGGGTATTATTACAAACAGCTGTATTTGTATTTAAACCTTATTTTGGATAAAACCAAAAACCGACCCGAATAACTAACCCGAATTACATATTTTTAATTAACTTTTTATTTAATTGTATAGATGTTTAGCACAAAAAATTTTTTCAACCTTAAATAATGTTATATTTTTAATATAAAAGAGTTTTAATGTTTTTTTGTTTGTATATATATATATATATATATAAAGATATATATTTATGTGAATTAGGTTTTCAGTTCGGTTCGATTTTTATTTTGCTAAACCCATATTTAAACCGAAAATTGTAATTCGGTATGGTTTTTTCGGTTCGGTTCGGTTTTCGGTTCCTATAGGTATTACATTACCTGAATTCTGCACACCCCTAAATTTAGGAATCTAAATTACAAGATGCACAAACTTTTTACGAGTATAAAATGAATAAAAATAAAATAAAAGATATAATTTCAATAAAACTAGTCAAAGAATTAAGAAAATATGTATTTATATTGACATATTAGTAAATTGAATGAACAAGACATGTTTTTATGTGACACAAAATTTTGAGACCGTATTCATTTAAAAAGAAATAATGATTTTTAACAAAAAATTACATTAGTTGACAAACATCCATCGGGTTCACGTGAACCCTAAGATCCCCCAAGTCTGCCCCGTGGCCGAAAACAGTAGAGTACTCTTTCGTGACCAAATCAGATACATAAAACTATTTCTTTTAATTAATAAGGAGTGCTAAAAAACACAATTTGGGTTTATAAATTTTTAACATTAAAAATCCAAATTTTCAAGAACGATTTTTCATGTGATCTGTTATTCGACGACCTGCTTGATGACATCGCCCCCGAGATTCCGTTTGAAGTAAACAGGCGTACATTTAAATAAGGGTATTATCTAGCTGACAGAATTTACCCGGAGTGGTCATCTTTTGTCAAATCATTCACGGTTGCACATACCCAAAAAAATGCCGTATTTAAAGTGAAACAAGAAAGTGCTCGAAAAGATATCGAAAGAGATTTTGGTGCCCTCCAAGTATGTTGGCATATTATTGCCCAACCGGCGCGTGCATTTACTACGGCCAAGCTACGGAGAATCATGTACGCGTGCATCATATTGCATAACTTGATTTTGAAAGATCAACAATTTGCGATATCCGAAATGAGCAAGATGTATATTTGTCCGCGGATAAATTTAGAACGGGAATGGGTCGAACGATGCGATGTGCAACGAAAGAAGGGGAGTGAACTACACGATAAACGCGTACACGCAGCACTTCAACGAAATCTCAGCTAGCATGTTTGGCAACGACCTCAATGGGAACAATTTCAACAACAACATAATTAGTTTCTTTATAATTTGATGTATTTCTTAAGTTGCGTATGTTTTTTTACCCTTTTTTTTTTGTATCGTTAGTCTATGTTTCGTATGTGTTTTAATATGATGTATTGTATTTTTAATTTAATTTAATGAATTTAGTTTATTTGGAAATTAAATAAAAAAAATAAAATAGAAAGTTGTGGGACCCAAATAAGTAAGTTGTGGTTTGTTATGATAAGGGGTTGTAAAAGGAGGTATGTCATGGTGACGTGGCATCCCGTGGAACCCAAATGAGTAGTTTTGGTGTTTCATGACTCCTAATGCTCTTATTTTCGACCATGTCACTCTTACAAGCATCTCATAAGCTAATAAAATAATACTAGTAACTAATAAAAGAATTAAACTAATGATTAATAATGATTAATAATGATTAAAAGAATTAAACTAATGATTAATAATGATTAACTAATGGGGAGATATGTACTGAAGATTTGTGAGAAGATAATCACCCTCCCATATGGAGGGTATCCAATCATTGGATGTATCGCTGGCTTGTACGGTATGCATCGCGAGTTGTACGGTTTGACCAAACCCTCCCTAATGTGACAACATATGAATGGTATATATAACACATCCGATTGTACTATTCTAGTAGTAATTAGTTTGTACCTAAACGAAGTAGCACAACATTTTGCAGCCTTTGCAAAATAAACTTTTTACTGTACAAAACAAAAACCAAAGTCAGAGTATGTTGTTGCTCCCAAATTCGCCACCAGGATGTTTGCTTGTCCCTATCCGTACGTACACCTCTAAACTGTACGTAGTACTCTAAATCGTTAAATTTAGGTTTCATATTTTTCACTGGATTTATACATTTTACCTACGTATTTACCTTGTTTACATATAAAAAAAAGATAGTATATGTTAGTCAATATTGTTAGTGTTGATTGTGATAAGACAGAACATTGTCTGTCGTTTTGATTGACTGCCTCAAACATGAATACATCGTACACAAATATACATAGAGAGAATGTTCTAGACATGGGCTAGGGCCCGATACACAAAACCAGTACATATACGGGCTAACACTCCCCCGCAGTCGGAGTGGGAGGGCAGCGGACGCTCAGACTGGTACGAAATTCTTCAAACAGAGCTGATGGTAAGCCTTTGGTGAAAATATCAGCATACTGATATCGAGAAGGAACATGAAGCACCCGAACCTTACCAGCAGCAACCAAGTCTCGAGCAAAATGAATATCAATCTCAATGTGCTTAGTACGCTGATGTTGAACCGGGTTACAAGTTAGATAAACAGCACTAACATTATTATAGTATACAAGCGTAGCAGAAGACAAAGGAGTGTGCAGCTCACGATGTAAATTGCGTAACCAGCAAGTTTCAGCAATGGCATTGGCAACACCGCGATACTCAGTCTCGGCACTAGATTGAGAAAGCGTCGGTTGGCGCTTTGAGGACCACGAGAGTAAGTTGTTGCCAAGAAATACACAATACCCAGAAGTTGATCGCCTAGTGGTTGGGACAAGCCCAATCTGCATCCGAATTAGCAACCAGGGATGTAGTGTAAGATGCAAATAACTGTAACCCATCGTCCAATGTACCTCGAACATACCGCAAAATCCGTTTAAGAGCCGAGAAATGAGGCTCTCTAGGATCATGCATATAAAGAAAGACTTGCTGAACTGCATAAGATATTTCCGGTCTAGTAAATGTAAGATACTGTAGAGAACCCGGAAGACTCCGATATAAAGTCGGATCAGATACAGGATCACCATCATCCCCCAATTTAGACTCAGTGTCAACAGGAGTCCGACATGGTTTAGTTAGTTATGGTTTATAGCAAGATCGTTAGGGTTTGTATAATGAAACAGGGAATGGAGCGATGGAACAGTGATGTATATCAAAATCGTGAACCAAATCATGACCAACAGTTTAAAGTAAGGATTTGTGAACCAAAGCACAAATCACCAATATTTTGAAGGACCTGTTAACCAGAGAACAAGTCACTAAGAATGAAAAAAAAAAAGAACTCTGACTTTTGGATCCGAATGGTTAGGGTTTATTTTAGGAAGAAGTATGGATCTGATACCATGTTAGTGTTGATTGTGATAAGACAGAATACTGTCTGTCGTTTTTGATTGATTGCCTCAAACATGAATACATCGTACACAAATATACATAGAGAGAATGTTCTAGACATGGGTTAGGGCCCGATACACAAAACCAATACATATACGGGCTAACAGGTATATTTATGGACTTTCAGTAGTTTGTTAGGCCTCGTCCATTTAAATGTATATCTAGAATAGTCGTGTACATTATATATTGATTTGCGATGAATAATACAAGGCCTTTTTTTTTTTTTTTTTTTTGGAACGATGAATTGCGCTAAAGAAAAAAATCTCTAGTAAGGAGCTAGAACAGGGAATATGGATTGTTTAGCCAAGAGTTACAATAATGAACGTACTTTACGACCTCTATATTTAATCCAAGAAAAAGAAAAAATATGAATAATATCGAATATGTCACTTTTCTTCATAGGGTGAGAATTAAAAGTGACACTATTTCAATACCGCCACAATATTCACAAAAAAGTCGTAGTAATGACATACATACGATCTTTAGAATCCTTTGTAGCCCTCCAATCGTCAATCCATTGTAAGTTTGTAACCATTCATAGCAGGAAGAGAAGAGGGCATATTAACATAAATCCACATGCGAATAAGCCTCCTTATATTGATAGCCGTATCACAACCAAAGAAGATGTAATCATTTGATTCCAAATCCACATTGCAAGAAGTACACGTAATAGACATAATCTCTAGACCCTGCGAAGATAGATTTAAACGATTCGGTAATCTATCCAAAACAAGACGCCAAATGAAAATATTTACCTTTCGAGGTAATAACTTAGACCACCTAGTACTTGGGCTTAGAGACGGGAGGAGGCAATTATAAACATGAAGTCTCGTATCATGCACTCAAAAAAATCCATCATGAGTAATGTTCCATTGCCAAGAGTCTGGAAGACTGCTTACATTAACGTGACCTACTTCCGAAATCATAGCCTCCAAAGCTTCTTCATTTCGACTTCCGAAACTTTGCCTATTCTAATTCCAAGACCGATTATCATTAGAGATATGTTATAATAATAAGCAATTTGCATTAGAATCCAAGTGAAACAATCTGTTATATCTCAAATTCAAAGGCCTATTTCCTACCCACTTATCCTTTCAAAAACAAATACTACAAGTTACGCAATTCATTAATCTAATATGGTAATTAGAGCAAAATCGACCCTCTTTTAATTATTCTCTAAAAAGTTGTACCCCCCCCCTTCCAAAATCCTCTTTTCACGTCGCCCTAAACCCTAAAACTTACGTCGATAAATTATCATTATTTTCATAACCCTAAATCGTGTTATAACCCTAAAACCTTAAACCATAATGGTAAATGAAAACTTCCCTACGCTACCATCAAGAGTGATATACCATACACGAAATTATATCACAAAGGACTTGAAAACTTCCCTACTTCCCTACACTACCCGCACCTTAATTCCTTCCATAAATTAGTCCCTCGAGTGGCATTTTTTGGGCTTTTTCGCCTACCATCAAGGATACCGTTATCTCGACCTTTCCACCAACAATATTAACTTCCTCGACAAGTTACATTTGATGAACAACAATTTCCATATGGCTCATCTTCCAATCTCAACCCCCTCCTCTTACGATTTTGTTAACCTGACACCTATCACTTGCACGTTAATCTATACTATTTCCCCTACTCAAAACTCGGCCCAATCGGCCCAGCCTACTCCTACGTCACCATTAGCCTTGCTCTAGCCAGCCCCTCAACCCGGTCCCGTGTCAACGACCCCACCTATTAGGGCCCAAGCCCAACAACCCATTACTCTAACCCACTCCTCACATTCACTTACGTGGGCCACTCCATCGACCCAATCACCTGCAACTACCGCCCCAACTACCTCGGCCTAAACTCCCCCTACTCAGACTCACCTGATGGTCATATGTGCACAAGTTGGCACTCTTATGTTACACCAAAAACCAAGTTTTAAGTATTAAATAATGAAGATGCCATTGGAATAGTTTGACTAAGACTTCTATGATTCGAGAGCTTCAATATGATTGGTTAGTCAATGAAAGTTAAGTTGTAGTCAAACCCGATAGTCAAACTAATATTCAAAGAATGTGTAATATGGTTATAGAAAGATTGATATGTTACTTTTATATAGTTTATGTGGCTAAAGTAGAAAGAAAGGGACTTGAGGGACCTAAGTTGCCAAATGACCAAACTAGTACTAAAACAACCTTGTTTTAGTACTAGAACCAAATTTTTATAGCCTGCAGGGACTATTTCTGCCATAATCCCAAACTAGTACTAGAACAACCCTGTTTTAGTACTTAATGTGAAAGGATTCTCCCATCAGGGACTATTCTTGCCAAAATCTCAAATTGGCACTAGAACCACCTTGTTTTAGTACCAAGACCAAATTGTTACGGCACGTAAGGGACCAAAAGTGTCATTTGGGGAATAGCTTTGTTGTGAAGAAAGTTGTGACTAGAAATATCCAGGTTCTACACATTTCACTATTATCCATAAGTGTATGTGTGTGTCGTTTGTGGAGAGAAAGAAAGGAGGAAAAACTAGGTTTTCACTAATGACCAAATTGATGGCAGATTGAGGTTCTAATCCAAGTAATGTGTCCATGACAATGATCTTTTGCAAGTAAGCAACCCAATTCTTGTGTTAATTGTAAATTGGTGAGTTAGAGTTTATGTACCCAAATTGGGGGTTTTGGGTAATTGATATTCTAAAACCTATATTGAGGTGTTTGTGATGATGGGTTAAGATTGTTAATGGTTTAAGAGTAAATTGGTGATTTTAGGAAATGATAATGATATGATCATGTAAATGATTACAAGGGTTTTAGTTATGGTTATGGGTGAGTTAGACACCCTTAATTATTATGTAAATTAGAAGTGTTTATATTTGATAGTGATTATTTGACTAGGAAGCAAGCAAAGAGGATGATGATGATGTTAATGATATCTTAGCTTGGATGTGAGGTAAGTAAAATGGTTATGACATGAGATTATATTGACTTATTCATATATGTGTTATGTGGAAGAGGATAGTGAATGTTTAAGAGACACTTGACATAGTGAGTTGGATTAAGAATAGATTAATGCTAGTTTGGCAAGACTACCAAAGTTGTGTTTAAATCAATTGTGATTTATGTAAGGTATGTAAGAATTATGTTTGATTGATGATATGTGTATTAATTGTGATGTGCAAGTATTGATAAAAGTAGTCTTATGGACTAATGTGATGTGAATGATGCTTATGTGATTAATGATGTATAATATCATGTAATTATCCTTTTTACTTACTAAGCGTAATGCTTACGGTTTAGTTTTTTAACCATTTTGTAGGTTTATATTGATTTAAAGGATGGCTCGGATAGTAGCTCATGGTGCTAATAATGTTGGAAGTGCTTGTTGATATTAGACAAGTAAATTATGATAGATACGGAGCTCGAGTCATGGTTGAACCCCCAAGTGTCGTAAATGATTTGTAATGTTGATTTGTAGTGTCAAAGTCCAGTTTTTTTAAGTATGTATATGAGCTACGCTCAAGTTGTGTTTAAGTTGAGTTGAAAATGGGTCAAAAATGGGTGTTTGGCAAAACACCGTCGCTTGGTAAAGTACGTGTTCAAGGGTCTTTTAGACCACAAATGTTAATGGAAATGATGATTATGTTATGTTAAAGATTTATGGAAAGTTTTGTTAATTGTCGAGTTATAGAAGTTGTTTTCCGAAAAATGGGTCAAAAGTGCATAAAATGAATATGCATAAAAAGGGTGTTAGGGACAGCAAGTAGTGCAAAAAAAGGGGTCATGTTAGAAAAATCTTATCTTTTAATCCGTGAGTCGTTAGAAGTCGTACCACCTGTTGTTTTAAAGGTAATTGAGTCTAGTTTCATTTAAAAATTGTCTTTTAGGGCTGGTTTGTAATAAGTTGTTGTCAGTTACTTAAAGAGTGACAGAAGGTCAGTTTTGGGTCATGTCGTTTTCGCGTAAAAATTTAAAATTATGGTCAAATCGGGCACGGGGCATAATATCTTAAGTGTAATCCGTGATTTAATTTGCATACTTCTCATGTTTCTCCTCTCCCTAAGTCACCTTCCATTGCGTTATCCGACTCTAATTTGAGGGATGCCATGTATGATAAATATAATGCATTAGCTAAAAATGGTACTCGGGTTCTTGTTCAAAACCATCAAATATTAATGTGGCATGTGGTTGTTTAGATATAAGTGTCATGCAGATGGATCTTTGAGCAGGTATAAGGCCCGTCTTGTTATTAATGGGTGTAGTCAGCAGATTAGTGTCGATTGTGGTGACACGTTTAGTCCGGCTATTAAACCGGCCACTATTCGCTCAATTTTCAGCTCAACTATATCGCGTAGCTGGGCAGTTGATTAGCTTGATGCTAAGAATGATTTTCTTAACAGTGATTTTTGAGAGACTGTATATATATGTATCCGCCACCAGGGTTTGTTGATCAGCGATTCGCTCATCATGTTTGTCAATTACAGCAGTTCTTATATGGTTTAAAACAAGCACCTTGTGTTTGGTTTCAACGATTTGTCGGCTATGCTCTCTAAGTTGGTTTCTCCTCTAGCCGATGTGATTCTTTATTGTTTATTTATCGCCATGGTTCCGAGGTTGCTTATTTATTTATATATGTTGATGATATTGTTCTGAAAGCATCCTTTACAACTTTATTGCGGCCCATTATTTCATTTTTACATCAGAAGTTTAGTATGATAGATTTGGGGGCACTTCATTATTGTTTGGGGATATCTGTAACTCGAGATTCTACAGGTATGTTCCTCTCTAAAAGGAAGTATGCTATCGAGCTTTTGAAGCAGGCACATATGGTTTCTTGTAATCCTACTCGGACTCCGGTTAACACGCAATCCAAACTTGTCCCGATGGGGATCCTGTTTTAGATCCTACTCTTTATCGCAGTTTTGCGGGTGGTCTCCAGTATCTTACTTTTACTCGCCCGAACATCTCTTATATAGTTCACTAGATTTGTCTTTATATGCATGACCCCAGGGAGCCTCACTTAGCAGCTCTCAAGCGTGTACTTCTTCATTTTCGTGGAACACTAGATTTTGTTTTACAGCTCTATGCATCCTCTATTGGTTCTCTTATTGCATATTCTAATGCTGATTGAGCTAGTTGTGCATCTACTAGACACTCTACTTTTGGATATTTTGTGTGTGTGTGAGTTTTTTCTTTTTTTTAGGGGGGGGGGGGGGCAACCTTCTGTCCTGGTCTTCTAAGCGTTAGCACACTATTTCACGATCTAGTGTCGAGGCTAGGTATCGAGGTATTGTTAATGTTGTTGCTGAGACTGCTTGTTCTTTGGGAATTGCATTCCCTGCTCTTGTCTGTCCCTCTTGTTTATTGTGATAATGTTAGTGTTATTTATTTGACTGCTAATCCAGTAAAACATCAGTGGACGAAGTACATTGAGATTGATATTTATTCTGTTCATGACATGGTTACTTGGGGTTATGTTCGCGTTCTTCATGTTTCATCTCACTATCCATATGCTGCTATTTTCACAAAAGGGTTACCTTTGGCATTGTTTGAGGAGTTTCGTATTAGTTTAAGTGTTCGGTCCCTTCTCGCTCCAACTGTGAGGGGGTGTCAGTCGATATATTTATGTAGCCTATGGGCTTTTTAGTAGTTTGTTAGGCCTAGTCTATTTGTATATGTATCTAAAATAGTTTTGTGTACGTTATATAATGATTTGGGGACTTAGGATCAAATGAGAAGAAATCTTAAAATAAGAAGAATGAAAAATAATTATAAAGACACATTAGATATGCATTGACTTGAATTAGATGCATCCCTAATCTTTTATATGCATTATAATATATTTTCTAGCAAAAAGTTAAATGCATATACATATATTAGATGCATTTCATTAAGACGAATCTTATGTATTTTTCATTCCCTGCGGGTCAAATTTGTCTAGTATTACTTTGCATCGTTTTCACTTCAAAATCACTTTCAAAACTAAGTGGGATGCATCAGTATGAATAGAGATGCATCTAATTCAAGTCGATGCATCTTAAATGTATAATTATAGTTATTTCTCATACTTCTCATTTTAAATTTTCTTCTAACTCGCTCCTTACTCATGATTTGGGATAAATAATACAAGCAAGGCAATTCATTAATCAAACACTATAATGAAAGGAAGATACCTACAAAATATTTTTTAACCTATTTGTAAGGGATACCGTTCGAACTTATTACAAATTTACGCATATAAATTTGCTCGACCAAGACACCAAGTTCAAAAGTTGTCAAATTTCTGCACATATTAATCTCTGATTGAATTTAGCGGTTGTAATATGTAAAAGATCGACATTCTTGACCAACATGAGAAAACCAATATTTTGTCTTCTCTTTGAACTAATAAATAAAAATAAGTATGTTTTGATAATTTTCTCTCTCAAAATTTTCATTTTTTTTTGCTTTTGTATTGTAAAAAAAAATGGATAGCACACATTTGTGAAATAAAATCTTAATTTTCTAAAAGTTGTTGAATCATGTTGCTCAAACTATGAAAGAGTATAAGCCCATGAGTCTATTTGGGCTTCTTCTAATTGCGCCCGTCATACACACCTACATATAACATAAGTTTTAGAGTAAATTGCAAAAATCGTCCTTGCAGTTTGGCCAAATTGCACGTTTTGTCCTTGTGGTTCATTAAGTGCAAAGATCGTCCTTATTTTGCACTGTTACGTGCACTTTTGGTCCTCCATCATTGCAAAAATCGTCCTTGTGGTTTGCCAAATTTCACTGTTGAAGGACCAAAAGTGCACGTAACAGTGCAAAATAAGGACGATCTTTGCACTTAATGAACCACAAGGACGAAACGTGCAATTTGGCCAAACCACAACGACGATTTTTGCAATTTACTCTAAGTTTTATATAAGAAACTAATACGCATAATCATATTAGAACAATAGTTAATATACTGAAATTGGTTATATCAAATCAAAAATGAATATATATCATAGTTGGCTTAAATTATTCAAATGTACAAAATCGTAAGCATATTTATACTGGTATATATCCCTACTATAGTTCCTACGGCAGGAATTTTCTTTTTAGAAATAAGATATGGGTTTTCCATTTCAAAATGGAAACAATATATTTACCTTAGTAACTTGTGTTTTGCTTTAAAATCATCTAAAACAATGAGGAAAGGATATTAGAAGAGTATATCATTACTGCCCATGAGGAAAGGAGATTAGAAATCATTTTTGGAACTGTAGGTTTTGGAGTGAAGGTGTAAGACCTAATTAACAAACGATAGCATGGAGTTGGAAAGAGCTATTCCTAACCACAATGGTGCACGGATTGCGAATTTAGCTAGAGATAAAGAAGACGAACACGCCAATCCACAGTAAGGTTTTTTGTTTCCGAATAATAAACCGAATCTGCAAAACTACTTGCTAACTTTTGTTTTTGGTTTATGACTATGAGTGTTTGCATTTTGTGTGTTTCAGGACTTTTGTCTACTTTTTGGTTATGTTTAGCTCGGCTATTCTTTTTTTGCTTCCATTTGAAATTGAAAGGGAAAAGACAAAGCAAAAATTCCTTTCTAAAGCTCATCATGGTGGATTCTTTGTGATCATGGCCATTATCTCGCCATCTGTAGCTGTGCTAGCATCTGTGATTTTGGTTTTTGCAAGCTTCTTCTTGCGACGTTGGATGAAAAACATACATTACACCATCTTAAAAAGTATAGGCTGCTTCTCCGCTATCCTTGCACCTTTCTCCCTAGTGATAGTCTTATATGTTCCACGCAACCTCCACTGGGTTGTGTATTCGGTCATATATGTAACATGCTTTGTACTAATCCTAGTTGCATATTACTTTGCTTGGAAGTATGGATGTTGCTATCAACAAGATGAACGCTTTAACGAGTATCTTTTCCATTGGACTGTGTTTCTAGTTATTATTGTACCCATCTTGTATGCATTGTCGCCATTCCTTGCCCCTTGGTTCCAGTTACCATTCATATGTGTAGGCATTTTAGTCCTAGTTGTGGTCGCGGTTAAGGCCTGCATTGGGAACCATCAATCGGAGGAAAAACAAAGTACGCAACTTGGATCATCAAGTAGATCAATCATGCTTGACCTCATGTAGCTACTTCCAAGATTTAGGACTAGTTCTGAGAACAATTTTACTTGTTTTAAACATATTTATTGAATTTTGTGTTTTAGATATCTATTTTTTGTTAAATATATATTATTTCATGTTAAGTCATATTGTCTTTGTTTTAACTTTTTCTGTGGACCTGTACATGTCTCACACAAATATTTCAAGGCACAGCATATGTATCCTTTAGACACTTTTTAGAGTGTACTTAAGTACTTATTGCCATGATAAATATACTTGATATGATACATGTGGTGGGTAACCTTGATTGTTGCTAATGCTTTACTCATTTTTTAAAATTTTAAAAACTTAAATATTGTTGAATCCTCAAACTTTTATATTTTTCGTTTTTAACCCATAAACTTTATTTCTGGCAAGAGTCACACCAAAATCACAAATTTACAAGTATAATTATTTGCCGCTATACACCGTCGTTTTGGGCAGGTATTCATCTAGCCATTGTTTTAAAGCTATTGTCTTTCTTTCTTTCTTCTTTGTCTTAAAATTTGTGTCCAAAATAACAAAGATTAATGTATAAAGTTCCTATATTACCCTTACTAGCAACTCACATCACAATATCTCATGTAAAGTAGTGGATATTAAATATTATCAAAATATCTAAGAGAAAAGTCCAAAATACATCCCTGTGGTTTGTCAAAAAATCGATTTACATCATTTATCTTTTTTTTGGAACAAAATCATCCCTCAGTTATTAAAGTTGGCACAAATACATCCCTCAGTTAGTTATATCAGTTAGTATGGACTAACGATGCAAATGATTTTCCGTTATCTCCTAACAGGAGTTAAAATAGTTGCATCGTTAGTCCATACTAACTGATATAACTAACTGAGGGATGTATTTGTGCCAACTTTAATAACTGAGGGATGATTTTGTTCCAAAAAAAAGATAAAGGATGTAAATCGATTTTTTGACAAACCACAGGGATGTATTTTGGACTTTTATCAAAATATCTAATGTAAAGTAAAGTATTTCAGAAAAACTTTTTCACATAAAACATTCTAGAGTATATTTTGTGTTTATAGTATGTTAAACATGATGTAGAATATTAGATAATTAGAATAGAATGTGTGTAATGCTCTACAAATTTTTTTTATAATCACAGTGAGCCTATAAATAACTGTCTCATTTCTATTTCATCAAAACTACAGTTTGAACATTTTACAATGTAAGCAAATATATCTTTTTTTCAGATTAAATTCGCGACGATGGAAACGGTTACTGTCGGAAACGATGGTATAAGTGACCTCGTTACAAAGCCGAAGAATGTAGACAACATCAATTTTGAATTCTTTCTTCAGTGAATTTTACAGATGATATATCCGAAACAAGATATATATTTTTACCAGTTTACACAAGTTGTTTTTAAGGACAATCATATTAACACATTTTTGTGAAATGCTTTTTTACACAACTAATATTTACAAAATCATTCATCCTTTTTAGGATAATTTCAACATTTTACACTATAAATTAAAAAAAAAAAAAAAAAAATCACGAAAAAAAAAAATTACATGTAGTTAAAGAATTCTTGTAAACAATTACCGCGAAAGTCAGTTAAATTTTTTCGTCTTTCTTGTTGTGAAGACACAACAATTCATGAAAGATTCTAAAATGTCAATTAATCAACTAATTGTTCTTAAAACTTATCTAACATGTGTTAACATATAAAAAAGGAAAAGAAAAAGTATTCCAGGTATAAAAAAGTAAAAAAAAAATGTTATATTCACAAAATCGCCGATCTTATTGTCATTTTTACTATCTCAAGATATATAAAAATGTCAACAAATCAGCTAATTGTTCATAAAAATTATTTAATATATGTTAACATGTAAAAAAGAAAAAAGTAAGTACGCATTCGTTTTTATAAAAAAATATATTCATAAAATCCTATGTCGGTTGTTATTCACCCTATCACTTGTATAAAAGGAGGTGAGAGGGTATAACTTGATCGACAGTTTTGTTCACTACTAACATTTTAATTTTTCTAAAATCGACAGTTTGGTTTAGGGTTCGATAATTTATTTTTGATCGACAGTTTTGTTTAGGTTCTTTTTTAGTTTTTCTAAAGTCGATAGTTTGGTTTAGGGTTCGACAATTTATTTTTGATCGAAATTTTTTATTTGGGTTCTTCTTCAATATCCTTTACAATGAAGATTATAATCCCAAAGTCCATTATCGTTGAAGATATTGTTTCAAAAGGAATTGTTGCAACAGCTTATGCAAGTGAAAGTCAAGAATTGGATCTTGGAGAGTTTAGTGAAGGATTCTCGTGATTTTAATAAGAATGAAGACTTACTAATGTTGGTAATTCACAAGCAATAACACAATCTTTCTAATATAAACACTATGAAGATATAAACTAAATATAGTTCATTGCATTTATATCTTCAACACTCCCCCTTAAACTATATTTAGTTTAAGGGGGAGTGTTGAAGATATAAACTAAATATAGTATATTGTAAAGTTTAGGGTATATTATGTATAAGTGTCAAAGTTAGGAAGTTAGATAAACCGTTATATTGAAACGGTATGTTGATAAGATGTGTTTGTTAGAAGTATCGGTTCACAAGCTTATAAATAGGAGAACCGAAGAAACATAGTATCCTGTAAATCAATAACACAATCTTTCTAATATAAACATTATGAATTTTATTACTGAAATTGCATATATGATTTACAGGATACTATGTTTCTTCGGTTCCCCTATTTATAAGCTTGTGAACCGATACTTCTAACAAACACATCTTATCAACATACCGTTTCAATATAACGGTTTATCTAACTTCCTAACTTTGACACTTATACATAATATACCCTAAACTTTACAATATATTATATTTAGTTTATATCTTCAACACTCCCCCTTAAACTAAATATAGTTTATTGTAAAGTTTAGGGTATATTATGTATAAGTGTCAAAGTTAGGAAGTTAGATAAACAGTTATATTGAAACGGTATGTTGATAAGATGTGTTTGTTAGAAGTATCGGTTCACAAGCTTATAAATAGGGGAACCGAAGAAACATAGTATCCTGTAAATCATATATGCAATTTCAGTAATAAAATTCATAGTGTTTATATTAGAAAGATTGTGTTATTGCTTGTGAATTACCAACACTTACTAAAAAAAATAAGAAAAGCATAAGCAAAAACAAGAAACGTAGATTCAGATTCAAGAATCTATCATAAAAAAACAAACTGTTCTCCGAGATTTTGTACACGGCGACTTGGAGATAGAGTTCGTAAATCATCTGGATATCAATTAATAGATTTGAAATCGATGATAATGCTTTTCATTTAGATATACAAGCGTCACATCTCAAAACAGGACTCGATAAGTTTATCGACACAATGAGAATTAGAAAGAGTATCTAGAAAAGAGAACCAATGATTTTAGCAGGTTTTGGACTCCAAGACATAAATTCCATTGTCGACCTAATCGACGAACATTCCTCAATCAAGGATGTGGCTACATCCGCTCATCTCGAAGAATCACAAGTCCTCACCATGTAAGTGAATATATTGAATTTTTGAATTCGCTAGAATCGAAGTGATATGTTAGGGTTCTTTTATGTTAGGGTTTTTTTTTGTTGTACTAATTTTTATTATTATTATTACTTTTATTAATTTGTAAAGAATTTGGTTATTAATGTGATATTGTGTTGAATATTAGTAAATGTATTTGGTCTTTACACTATACATTAAATTATGTCACTGGTCTTATGCAAATGAGCTACGTTCCCATAAATCAAACCATAATACAAAAAAGTAACCAAGGCTTTTCACAAAGATTAGTAAACTTTGAGGTGAAAAAGCAAAGGATGCAAAACACAAAATATAACAAGAAACATGGAAATTTAGGGTACGTTTAGTTAGAGACAAAATTTCTTGATTTTCTATTTTCAGATTTGTAAGAAAAAGGAGGGACTTAATTTTTCACAAAACATAAAAATTGCGTTCATATAATATTGTTTTCTATTCTCAATAAAACAAAAGGGTTTAAAATGAAAAAAATTTGTGCTTTGTAGTTTCATTTGTTAGAGTAGGGAATGCAAATTTTCTGTCTTGTAGAGAACTTGATGGGAAATATTTGATTTGAACGCGATCTCTATTTTCTTTTCTTTTTTTTTGTAGAAAACATTTTGTAGAAAACATCCTAAAACATATATCTACTAATAGACTTAATCCATTTATTTCATGACAAGTATCATACACTTATTCACTCTCATCATTTTTATCAATTAATTTTTCAAATGCATCAATCACATCTTTAGTCTACTAATAAACCAACCGTGAGATCAAAGAAACAAATAATAACCAAAAAAATGGGATAAAAATATAATCTTTTACAGCAGTTAAGCTAATAATAGTATGTGCTCATTTATATGAAACTCAACATCTTTTACGCTCTGTTCTCGAGTTTTTTTTTTAAAGTAATGGAAGGGTTGGGAAGGGAAATAAAAAAAAGGGGCGTTCTTGAGTTTTTTTAAGATGGAAATGTAGGGGACGGGAAGGTGGGAGGGAGGGAAGGGATGGGCTTTTGTGTGTATATGTGTTCCGTCCAAAATTGGAAGGATCAGGAGGGGAAGTGAATAACTAACATGAGCCTTTGTTAAATTACTATTATATCCTCATGTTTAGCAAATCATTGATAGCTAATGCAAACCAATTTATTAACATATAACACCGCTATTCATTCACAGATTAGAATATCAATATAAACGCATTTTATCACATGTTATTAGAAATTGATTATAATTTGGCTGTTTTTATGAATTTTCATAAATAAACATGTTATGACATACTTGGCCATAGATGTGGTCAATTGTGGAAGCAGAGGAGTTGAAAGTACGAAGCAAGTAATCAGTTCCCCATTTGATAAGTTCTCGAGTGTGATCGTACTCCTTGATAGACTTGTACTTGTGCTCGTACTCAATCACACTCCAACTCAACATTGTCATTGCGAATGACATAGGGAAATTGAACTTAGTATTGTCACCAGCGTCGTAGTACCCTCCAACCAACCCTCCTTTGATATCTGTTGCATCAGATCCGTCTTGAAGCCCCGAATTCCCTCTCCATTTAACACCGTTGTTCTTAGGTAACCTGCCGGCTGTATTATTTATCGTACTTGGATTTAATTATCTGCAAAAGCTATCATTCATACTTGGATCTTGGAGCGAATTTTTTAACTGATCCAAATTGAGCTGACTTTTCAAGGGTAAATTTGTAATCTTGTTATTATCCATGTTCTTTCCTTTCTACTTAAAATAAAAACTCAATAACACAAAGTGCAATACCCACTTTCTTCATAATGTCATCCCTTACTTTGTCCGTCCCATTCCACCCCTTTCCATTATTGTTAGCAATCATTTTATGTTAAAATATATAAAGTGATGGTCATTTGGCAACTTAGATGTATTGTGTCATGTATAATAAGTAGTTATCAAAATGGGCTTGTAGCATTAGATTCTTTAGTTTAAATATAAGTGTGATGTAAATATCAAGTCCATCACACAAGCCATGTGTTGGTTGTGTGAAGCGTATAAACACACACACTCTTGCTTTGGAAAAGGTGTGCCTCATTATTTACATTAGAAAAAGAGTGTGTGTGTGTAAAAGCAAAACCTCTTAAGTCTTTGTATTATCTTCAACTTTGAATATAATCATTAGACTTGTAAAATATCTACATATCTCTCTTGTTCTTGATTTGTATGCTTATGAGTGTCATCGATATTGTGTTACTTTGTATGATTTAGAAGTGGGTCGATCTCTACAAGTGGTATACAAGAGCCAATCAACAAGGTAGAAGGCTAGTGTGTTCGGTTTGATTCTTCAAGAAAACCAACTGTTGCGTTTTTGGCTTCTTAAAAACGTGATAGTGTGTTGTGTGTTTCTGGGAATCAAATAGCAAAAATCATGAGTAAAGTTGTGGTTATTACTATGTTCATGACTACGTTTCAGTGAGTATTTCTCTTTTGTTTGTTGGGTAAAAGGCTTCACTTTTATTAGTGTTCTAAGTCTTTTGATCGAATCAAATAAAGGGAAATTTACTTTATGTGTTTTTGGAATATCTTGATATTATTGGTCCAAGTTGTTGAATTTTGTCAGGAATATTAGCTAGTGGGTGAAAAGTTGTAAGAGAAAATCTTAAGTGATAAGGTTGCAAGTGGAAGAAAGTCAAAAAGTGGTGTGACTCAGCGTTTTATCGCAATTGGGAGTTTTTAGCGTTTTATCGCAATTGCAGTGAAACCAGCGACTTATCGCTATTCAGTTTGTATATCGCAATTGGAAACTGCAAGGGTTTTATCGCATTTGACACATCTTATCGCAATTGAGGTCTGTCAGACTTTATCGCAATTGGGTTCTTATCGCAGTTAATGCGTTATCGCAGTTCAGACATTTCTATCGCATTTGACGTCTAATCAGACTTATCGCAGTTGACCATTCCCAGTTCTGTCCGAGATATTTAGCCAATTCCGATATCGGACGATACTACATCCCATATATCGGACAACACTAGAATTCAGAATTGTCAGAATCAGTCCCTGTACTTTCCAGCAGCCTTTGGGAACTTCCAGATTTGGCAGTTTTGGCCCTCGTACTTGTGTGAATTGATTTCAAAGTTAAATAACTTTTAAGGATTTGATTCGAACGTAATTTTGTCAACTCAAAAGTGAACTCGGTGTTTTAACTCTTGTATAAGAGTGAAAAATACTTCGACAAACGGATATCTACCCTCTTGTATAAGAGCGTTAGATTAACTTTTGTCGAAATTGTAAACTTTTGACTTTGTCTTAATTATACTCTAATCAAATTTAGTAACGTTATTTAATTTGCTTCGTTTACATATCTTACAACATCAACGATCATCAACAACAAACCAAAGCCTCACGTCAACAACCAAGTTTAACCTTCAACAACAACTACAACTACTTCTATTTTCTTGAAACGATCCTTAATCCACTTTATCATACATAATTTCAAAGATGACTACACAACAAGACATTCATGCCGCAGGTTCAGAAAACCGTCCTCCAATGTTAGAAAAGGGTGGTTACCTTCCATGGACGAGTCGTATGCTTCGTTATATGAAATCAAAACCTAATGGACAAGGTAGACTCTTGGCTAACTCCGTTGAGAAAGGTCCATTCAAGCCTCGTAGGACGGAAGTTACAGCTGAAGATCGAACTTCAGAACCTCCCGTTGAAGCAACTTACAAAATCCAAGAAGAAAAGGATTATACGGCAGATGATTGGAAGTAAATTGAAGCTGATAACTTGGCAATGCATCTAATCCAACTTGGGTTACCTCAAGACATATTCTGTGCTGTAGACAGTTGTGAAACTGCTCATGCAATGTGGGAACGAGTCAAAAGACTTTGTTATGGTACAGATATTGGTAAACAAGAATTGGAAAACAAGCTTCTGACTGAATGGGAGAAGTTCACATCTACACCAGCTGAACAGATTGAATCTTACTACACACGGTTTTGTACTCTAATGAATGAGTTGATCAGAAACAATTTGGCACCTAAACCAATTGTTCAAAATATCAAGTTCATCAACAACCTTCCTGAAAAATGGGGACGATATGTTACTATTGTCAACCAGACACAAAACCTTCACAAGATGAACTATGATTAGCTTTATGACTTCCTAAAACAAAACCAAGTAGAGGCAAATGAAGTCAGACAAGAGAAACAAGCAAAACAACAAGATCCTCTTGCACTCATAGTCCAAACACCTACACCTGCAATTGTTAATGCACAACCTTCATCATCATCTTCATCCCAACAAGTTATGCAACAACAATACAATCCTCAAACACCGTTCTACCCACAACAACAACATGTAATCCCACAACAACAATACCCACAACACCCAGATCAACATGATCAGGATGAGTCAACTGATGACTTGACTCAAGCTTTTGCCTACCTATCAAAAGCATTCCAAGGACGTTACTCCACACCCACCAACAACAATCAACGAATCTCATCGAACACTCGCAACAAGCAGATTGCACAGCCGAGTTTCAATATGGGACAACAAGGAAAGATGGTTGGGGGATATGGGAATCAGCAGGGATATGCTCCAAGATATCAGATGGGTAATCAGAATGCAGGGCAGTATGTTGGTAATCAGATGGGTCAGTTTGCAGGGAATCAGATGGGTAATGCTGTTGGTAATCAAAGGGTACAGAATGCTGGGAATCAGTTTGGGAATGTTGCTCAGGGAGCTGGGAATAGGAATCAGGGTAATGTGATGAAGTGCTTCAACTGTCAGGGTATTGGTCATATGGCTAGGAACTGTCCAGACAAGCCGAATAAAAGGGATCCAGCTTACTTGCAGAAAGCATTAATGTTGGCAAACAAGGAAACGGCTGGGCTTCAGTTGAGTGCAGAAGAGAATGACTTCATGGCTATTATGGATGCTTCAGAAGATCTTGAAGACATCGATGCAAACTGCATTTTTATGGCTAATCTTCAGGAGGCAAAGTACGACACAGACTCAGAAGCACCTCCTGCTTTTGACACTAATGCGGTTTCTGAGGTACAACCATATGCTACATGTCACAATAATGAAATGTTTGATATGTCACCTCAAAATGAACAGTATCCTGAGACTCCTAATCTCATTTATGATACATACATGGACGAACCAAGTTGTAGTAATACTAATTTGGTAACTCCAGATATGGATCCTAATGAAGAATTCGAGTCACAGCATACTGATAATGATGAGGAAACACGTGCTATGTTTGAATCATTATTGCATAATTGTAGTATTGAAATTGAGAAAGTTAAAACGGTCAATCGCGAGGTTAAGGCCGCGAATGAAAAATTGACCGCTGAGCTTGAGAGTTATAAGGTGAATGCAAGAGCTTATGATTTTCATAACGAAAAACAGTCAGAACTTGAGGTTAGCTTAAGAGATTCTGAGTTAAGAGAGAAACGTTTGCAAATAAAATTTGACACTCTCGATGTTAATTTGAATTTGCAAATCAAATCTCTTAACAAAGACATTTCTGAACTAACCAACCAGCTTTCAAAACAAAAAACAACTTATTCCAATCTTGAAAAAGAAAAGAAGGAGTTGAATGAAAGGTTTTCAAAACGTGAAAAAGATCTTCAAAAATAGATCACTGACAAAAAGGAAACCATTGCAAAGTTGGAAGATTTACTTGTAAAAATGGGTCAATCTGCACAAACAGTTAACTTGTTAATAAACGATCCAAACCCGATTTTACATACTTTAAAAAAGGTGGCTATAGGTTATGAAAACCCTTATATTCTCAAGAAAGCTCAAAAAGAACAGAATGTGCTTTTTAATGGTAATTTAATAAATGCTATCCATGACCCTCCTTCGGGTAATGATTCTAGCGAAACGATTGAGCTGTCAGAAAAGAGTAGAAAGAAAATGCGACAATTGAACAGAGAAATAAAACCCATTGACTATAATGAAGTTAACAGACTTGCTGGGGTTCATCTTGTTAAAAAGGAGTCACCTCTGTTTTTTCAAAAACCAGTGGTTTTCACAAGACAAAAAGTTGTCTCAATTCATCTGTCTAACATTCAACAAATGGCATCTAAAAACACTTTTGATACAAGTGCAGCTAGACTATATTTGGTGGATCTTAAACAGAGAATTGAAACACTTCAAAGTATTGTGGCTTCCAAAACAAACAGTCAAAAATTTGAATGGTTTTCAGGTGTTCAGGATGAAATTAAAGAGATTTTTGAATCAAAAATTAATCCACACATTTCTGCAATCTATGCGGTTGTTCAAAATGTGGAAAATAATCTTTTGAAAGAATCAGCAGCATTTGTTAAGGACCACAAATCCTTAGTGAATGAAGCCAATGAATACTTGGAACACATAAAAGTTTTGGAACAACAAAATGACTCTCTCTCTTTCGAAGCTCTATCGACTGATATCATGTCCATTATTTTCCAAACATATTCTGTTGAGGATGATGAAACACTTCGAGCTGAGACTTCTCAAATTGTTGAAAAATATGAAAAGGCGCTTTTGAAACTTGAAAAACAAAATTGCACATATTTTAAACAACTTGATACGAAAAAGGAAGAATGCAAGTATGACAAACTGTCGTATGAGCGTTCTTACAAACAGTTGAAAGAACAAATTGATATTTTGAAGTCTCAGCTTGAATGTCAAAAAGGGAAGGGTGAGGAAACTACGGGTATTGCACCATCAACCCCCTTGCCTAATGAGAAACAAAAAGGGAAAGCTGTTGTCAAGAACACTAATGTGATAGCACCTGGCCTTTATAGGATTAGTCCCACTACTGCGTCTGCCTCTACATCTATAACATATAGGGCGATAGACAAAAGTATTAAAGATAATCCAAACGAGATTAGGACTGCTAAAACAACATCTCAGGACAACAACATAAATTCTAATGAGTGTGCCTTACCTTCTACAGGATTAGAAAGCAACTCTAGGAGCAGAAGACAGACTAGGAGCAATATCAAGAAACCTAGTGTCACATCTGTTTCTAAGAATGCAAGCAAGAAAGTAGAAGAACACCCTAGGAATTTACCGCTTCCCAAGAAGAAACATTTGTCATCTAGTTGTAATGTTAAGACTGCTGTTTCTAATGCATGTAATGATTCTGATTGTTTAATGCAAAAGAAATCTTTGTCTAAGAATGCTTGTGATGATAATGTTTCTAATAATGTGAAAAAGAATGATATGCCAGAACAGACAAAGGGTCCTTTTGTAACTAAGGCTAAGTCTAGATACATTCGAAGACTTATTGCAAAAGCTAGGAAAACCACTAGCAGCCTATTGCCTAAGGATCACTCTAAGTTTTGTGCATGGAAACCAACGGGTAGAATGTTTGCACCTAAGAATGGCACAGTAGAAATAGTTCCCAATGCATCAACGGAAACCATCTCTAAGTGTACTCCACCTGTTACATCTAACCCCTTGGAACCAAATGTTAAACGGTTTCCATATACAAAATCCTCTGTTCTTTGCAGGTCATTGAAATTTGTCTTTGGATCGTCGACTCGGGTTGCTCCAAGCACATGACCGGGAATCTGAAGCTGCTGATCAATTTTGTGTGGCAGTTCATGGGGACTGTACGTTTTGGGAATGATCATGTTGCAGCTATTCTGGGTTATGGAGATCTTCGGTTTGGAAACTACTTAATCACTCGGGTTTACTATGTCGAAGGGTTGGGACACAATCTGTTCTCAGTCGGACAGTTTTGTGATGCAGATTTAGAGGTTGCTTTTAGGAGAAACACTTGTTTTGTCAGGAATTTGGTGGGGAATGATCTCTTAATTGGGGGTCGTGGCACCAATCTCTATGCAATTGACATAAACCAAATGGCCTCTTCATCTCCTATTTGTCTCATGACCAGGGCAGGCGAAACAAAATCCTGGTTGTGGCATAGACGTTTGTCCCATCTGAACTTTGACACGATCAACAAGCTTGCCAAAGACGACATCGTCTCCGGTCTTCCTAAATTCAAATACACCAAAGAACACCTATGTCCATCATGTGAGCAAGGAAAGAGCAAAAGAGCAACATATAAACCTAAACCCGTACCTAGTTCGGTTGATACGTTGCATCTGTTGCACATGGACTTATGTGGCCCGATGAGAGTTCAAAGCATAAATGGGAAGAAGTATATTCTTGTAATTGTTGACGACTATTCAAGATATACATGGGTAAAGTTTTTGAGATCAAAAGATGAAGCACCAAGCACCATCATCACCTTTCTGAAGCGGATTCAAGTTCTACTTCAAGCTCCAGTTAGGATAGTACGAACGGATAATGGCACGGAATTTGTCAATCAGGAGTTAAGAACATTCTATGAAGAAACTGGTATTACTCACCAGACATCAGCTGTTCAAACTCCACAGCAGAATGGGGTAGTTGAAAGAAGGAATCGAACCCTTGTAGAAGCTGCTCGCACTATGCTAATTTATTCCAGTGCTCCGTTATTTTTATGGGCTGATGCTGTTTCTACTGCTTGTTTTACTCAAAACCGATCCCTAATCCATCCAAGATTCAATAAAACCCCATACGAACTTGTCAACAACCGAAAACCGGATATTTCTTATCTTCATGTATTTGGCGCTTTATGCTATCCAACAAATGACAGGGAAGATCTGGGAAAGTTGAAGGCTAAGGGTGATTTTGGAATCTTCATTGGTTATTCTGAAAACTCGAGGGCATTCAGGGTGTATAACAGGAGAACGAAAAAGATAATGGAGACGATGAATGTGAAGTTTGATGAAATTTCACAAATGGCTTCTGAGAGACTCGCTCTAGAACCCGCGCTTAACCCGATGACTTCCGGACATATCAGTTCGGGACTCGCACCTCAAGGAGCTCAATCAATTCATGACGAACAACCCACAACTCAAGAACTGGATAATTTCTTCGAGTTCATGTACGATGAATACTATGGTGGCGCTTCGAAAAATGCATCTAACCAACATTCCGCTGCATCCACTCAACAACCACCACCACCACCACCAAATCCAGATGCATCCACAACATTCGAAGCTGGCGCACCAACTCCCTCAACATCAACATCATCTACATTTACTCCAGCAACTCCATTCATTGAAATTGTTCTACCAAGAATTGATGAGCAAGAACAAAATAATGCTGTGTTAGACGATGAAGTCTTTGAAAATCCGTTTGGAACGGAATCTGGTGAATCATCTTTCAGATTACATGAATCGTCTAACACACAGTTTCAGTCCAAGGTACCCTTCAACACTACAGTGGACAAAAGACCATCCGATTGAACAGGTTATTGGTGAACCCTCAAGACCAATTCAGACGAGAAAACAACTTCATACCGATTGCGACATGTGCATCTATGTCTGCTCAGTCAGTCTCATAGAACCTAAGAACATTCGGGAAGCAATGGCAGATAATGCCTGGATTGAAGCGATGCAGGAAGAACTTCTTCAATTTCAAATCCATGACACCTGGGATTTAGTTCCAAGACCAATTGACAAACTAGTCATTGATCTTAAGTGGTTATGGAAAAAAAAAAGGATGAAGAAATGACTGTAATTCGCAACAAAGCTCGTCTAGTGGCAAAGGGATACAGACAAGAAGAAGGGATAGATTTTGAAGAGTCATTCGCACCGGTTGCAAGGCTTGAAGCAGTCAGGATTTTCTTAGCTTATGCCGCTCACAAGAACATCACGGTTTATCAGATGGACATCAAGACGGCGTTCTTGAATGGAACTCTGAAAGAAGAAATGTATGTGAGTCAACCAGACGGTTTCGTTGACAAAGATCATGCGGAATACGTCTACAAGCTAAAGAAGGCAATCTATGGTTTGAAACAAGCCCCATGGGCGTGGTATGACGAGTTATCATCTTTCTTGTTGTCAAATAATTTCACCAAAGGAACAATTGATCCAACCTTGTTTACAAGAAAATACAAAAATGACATTTTGATTGTTCAGATTTATGTGGGCGACATAATATTTGGGTCCACTAATCCGACACATTCAAAACATTTTGAAAATCTCATGAAAAGCAAATTCGAAATGTCCATGATGGGTGAATTAAAATTCTTTTTAGGCTTACAAATTCATCAATCCCCACGTGGAATTTTTCTTAATCAAGCTAAATACACAATTGAGATTTTGAAAAAACATGGAATGGACAATTGTGACTCTGTTGGTACTCCTATGGTCACTTCACCAAAAATTGGCGCTGACCTATATGGGAAACCCATGGATCCGAAGAAATATCGGAGCATGATTGGTTCTCTCATGTACCTAACTGCAAGCCGCCCAGATATTCATTTTGCTGTTTGCTTACTTGCACGGTTTCAGGCAAGGCCTACCGAACTTCACCTCCAAGAGGTTAAACGGATCTTTCGATACCTTTGAAGAACCATTAACATGGGTCTTTGGTATTCGAAGGATTCGGAGTTTACACTAATTGCCTTTTCAGATGCCGATCATGCTGGCTGCCAAGTAACAGCGAAAAGTACATCAGGCGGAGCGCAATTTCTGGGAGAAAAGCTAGTAGGCTGGTCGTCAAGAAAACAAGATTGCACTGCTTTATCAACAGCAGAGGCCGAGTATGTGTCTCTATCTGCGTGTTGTGCTCAAGTCCTTTGGATGAGAACACAACTCACAGATTATGGTTTCTCTTTCAACCGCATACCTTTGTATTGCGATTCAAAAAGTGCCATAGCCATCTCGTGCAACCCAGTGCAACACTCGAAGACCAAGCATATTAGAGTCCGCTACCACTTCATAAAAGAGCACGTTGAAGAGGGTACTGTTGAATTGTTTTTCGTAAAGACTGAATACCAGCTCGCCGATCTATTTACTAAGGCCCTCCCAAAAGAGCGGTTTGAAAACTTAGTTCGTCGAATTGGAATGCGAAGCCTAACTCCCGAAGAGTTAGAAAGTCTTCTCGAATCTTATTG
Organism: Artemisia tridentata subsp. tridentata; assembly: GCA_021014915.2. Lineage (NCBI taxonomy): Eukaryota > Viridiplantae > Streptophyta > Magnoliopsida > Asterales > Asteraceae > Artemisia > Artemisia tridentata. Next base: position 9,138,817 of record CP139504.1, read on the forward strand.
ATTTACCTCATAAAGCTTCGCATGTAAATATATATGTGTAAATATGTTTGTAAATAGATATGTATATATTTTTGGTAAATATATATATATATATATATATATATATATATATATATATATATATATATATATATATATATATATATATATATATATATATATATACTTTTTCAAAAACAAAAATATAAAAAATAGAAAACTTCAAAAAGACATAAAAAAAATATATAAAACAACAAAAATCAAAAATATTCTTCTCACGACATGTCTCTTGTCTAATCAATATTCTGTACGTATCTAGATATGTCATTCAACAATGATACGGACATGTACAGATGCTTGAGCGAGAGTTATTTTTTTATGTTTTTTCTAAAACATGTCGTTTCTCAAATTTTCTTCATTACGGCTTTCGTGCATTTTAATACGAAACCCGCGCTACATTGAATGACTTCTGATTATTTCCGATCAGAACTCGCAATGTTAATGGCGAAAAGCTAAAACCCGTGACCACTTAATCACAATTGTTTCAAAAGATCTTTCAAAGTCTTTTTATAAATTTTGTGGTCACAACAACTCCCTCATCGACCCCTAAATGCTTTTTAAACTCAAAGGTTTAAACCATTTGCTCTGATTAAGGGGGAGTTGAAAAAGAAAAATGTTCCACGTTTCATGCTCAAATCCATCTTGTTCTCCAAAACGTCTTGCTTTTCATCAGTTGATATCAAAAATATCAATGCATGCTATTTTTGAGGGGGAGAAGATGAGATTAAAATGTGATCAAAAAGTTTTTGTGGTTTGAATCTCAAGTCTCAGGGATAACCCTCGAATTGACGAAGCTAAATGTCTGTTCTCGAAAAGACATGTCCTGGACGGGTAATAATTTCAAGCTGGTTTACCAGTGATGCAAGCGTGTCTCGCAAAGGACTTGTCTGAGTAGAATGTACCAATTCGAGAGATAATCTTTGAATATGACCGGGACGGGTAATAATTTCAATCTAGTCTAACTAGTGATGTAAGCGTGTCTCGCGAAGGTCATGTTCATTGAAAGTCGATCATTTCAAATGTGCGAACTCTACCCATCATGTGCAACTTATTTCAAAAATGCATGAGCACATGTGAAGGGGGAGTGTTTCATAAATGCAAAACTCTCGATGTGTTAACAAAATGTGTTTTCTCATAAACACGTTGAGAGATTTTTCACAAGGTTTAATGGCATGTGACAAATAATCTAGGATAATCATGGAGTAATAAGGTGATTATGGTTAGGTTATGTCTAATGATCCGCCAGAACCGGAGGGATCTACCCAAGGACTATTCCAATAGTTTAGCATTAGAAGTCCTTAGGATAGATTGGAAAAAGGAGTATAATGGGAAAGGAGAAAAGAAGGAGTTGAAGAATGAAAAAGAAAAGTTTTTGTAAGGGTGAAAAGAAATAGCCCTCCATGAAAACTTAGGACAGAAACCGGGTCAATACATCTGCTATCGGTACTCACTAAGGTGATACCGGTATTGAAGACAAGACGTCATGGACCCAGTGACGCATTTGCACCACCCCTCCTTGCCACTCAGATATCTCTTAAAAGATATTTGTTTCATTTCTCACGGAGAACACTACATAATCTATCGGCCTCTCATTCCGAGATGTGTTGATATTGAAAAGGTGGCACTCTGCTCCATGCCTCCGACGACTAAAATCAAAACGCACATAATTGAGTCTAGAGACATGAGATTCATCAAAAGATCTCTTAGGAACACTTCCTATGCAATACACTTGTGTTCATCCAAAGGATACAAGTTGTATGAGTCTTAATGAGATCAAAGGATCTTGCCTCAAGACATGATGGCCGCTGGACAATTTATTGCTAACTGTCTTATGCAGGTACCGACGAAAGTCTATCTACCATCATCATCTGCTGTGACGACGCATCTGGACTGAAGATGTAGATCAAGGCAAGAAAGACCAAAAGACAATTCCTTGAAGATCACAGTGCACGAAGAAACATTGAACGAAGAATATTATACATTGACACACGAAGTTCAAGACGTCAAATGCAAAAGACCAATCATGGGAGCATCATTGAAATGACCATCCCTTAGGGGGAGATTGTTAGCAATCATTTTATGTTAAAATATATAAAGTGATGGTCATTTGGCAACTTAGATGTATTGTGTCATGTATAATAAGTAGTTATCAAAATGGGCTTGTAGCATTAGATTCTTTAGTTTAAATATAAGTGTGATGTAAATATCAAGTCCATTAGAAAGTCCAAGTAAAAGCACACAAGCCATGTGTTGGCTGTGTGAAGCGTATAAACACACACACTCTTGCTTTGGAAAAGGTGTGGCTCATTATTTACATTAGAAAAAGAGAGTGTGTGTGTGTGTAAAAGCAAAACCTCTCAAGTCTTTGTATTATCTTCAACTTTGAATATAATCATTAGACTTGTAAAATATCCACATATCTCTCTTGTTCTTGATTTGTATGCATATGAGTGTCATCGAGTTTGTGTTACTTTGTATGATTTAGACGTGGGTCGATCTCTACAATTATTTAAAATTTAAACTCGATAATAGAGCGCTAGTCTTTAACAATGGGCTCGGGCCTTTCTTAGCATCATTGACTAAATTTATCATTTATGCAATGTATATTTTATATTTTTTTTCTTTTTAGTTATTTTAGCATAATTATGACCTTTTTAAAGTTCAGAAAACTTTATCTTAAACATAATTTTTAGCTTCGTTACTTTCGATTTAAAAAAAAATAAAGTTGAGTACCAACTATTTAAACTAAAAAAATAAGTTCAGTACCAACTTTCTTAATATGGAAATGCAAACATTTTGAAAATAGAAATGATATATTTCCCAAATTAATTCGTGTGCCTAAAAATCCTCTAAAACAAAACTAGGGCAGAAGCTTAGAAGAGGAGAATCATTCATTTAGGATATATTTGAACGAGCTGAGGGAATAAAACCTAATTAACATATTTATGTCTGGAAATTTCATGGAGTTAGAAAGAGCTATTCTTATCTACAATGGCGCGGGTTGCGACTTCATTTAGAGAGAATGAAGACGAACCTGCCAATCCACATTAAGCTAGCTAGCTTCTTCGCTCATTTAGTTTTTTCCATAGAAAAATAAACCGAACCGAACTAACATACTACTAAGAGCACCAGGTGTGGGTTTCAACATCCCTCGCCGTGATGACATGGCATGTATGCCATCCCTCGCCGTGACACCGCCACCCTTCGCCGTGGCTCGCCATCAAGGAGCTACTCGTGCAGACAGCGAAGCAATTTTCCTGACAAGTGGGGCCGTTTTTTAATATCAGATGTTTTTTTTTAGTTTTCTTGCTTTTTTTTTCCTAATAGTGTTTGTGAAGTGTGTGTGTTTAGTGAACTCTGTGTGTGTTACGTCTGAGGAAGAAGAAAGGGTTAACAAGCTGAGATACATTAAGCATCAAATTGAAATTACATTACACATCGAACTGAAAAAACAAAGTATGATTAATAGAAACTACGATACGGTAATGAAAATGAAACTACAAATTAATTAAAGAAATCATCTGAGTTCCAACCACCTTCACTCGAAGAGGACCTGAACTCGCCAGCATAATATTTTCCTTCCATGATGTCAAACCAGTTGTTCCTAAGATGTTTTGTATCCCTGGCTTCTTGCTCCAAACGAGCAGCTTCCTCTCGTAGTTCTCTTTCTTCTGTTTCTCTCCTGACTTCCTCATCCTGCTCAAGAAGTCGGAGTTCATCCTCAGTGAGTCCAAATGGATTGGGTTGTTGTTCGACAACCGGTGGAGTGTTTACCGGTTCATTTTCCGGTCGGAAAACCGGAAAGATATCTTCCGGTGGAGTGTTCACTGGTTCATTTGGAATCAGGTTCGAGCTAGGGAATTGCTGTGAGAAGTCATGTTCATTTGGGAATTGTTGTGAGAAGTCGTGGTGACTGGGGAATTGTTGTGAGAAATCTTTGCGAGGACTGGGGAATTGTTGGGAGAAATCTTTGCGAGACATTGAATTTTGAATGTTGAGTTTTGATTTTGAATGTGTTTGTTTGTGAGAAGTCTGTGAATATGAATGGGTATTTATAGGCTAGTTTTGAAATTTGAATTTGAATTTTAATTTTAAATATATCCCGCCCGTTGAAATTTGTATTTGAATTTTAAATATATCCCGCTCGTTTTTTAATTTGAATTTTGATTTTGAATTTGAAAGTTCAAACGGCTATAAATAACATACCATAATACACTATTTTTCACACACTTGTATATCAAAGTTCAAAATTTTGAAATGAATACTCGTTGGTCAAAAGAAGAAGAAAACTTGCTAGCTGAAGTTTGGGTTGCAGTTTCCCAAGACCTAGACAACTACAATGAATACTCCTTTTGGAATCAGGTTGTAGACATGTTCAACAATCAGACTGACGGTGACAATCGTAACAAAAATATGGTCATGGGTAAATGGACAAGACTTAGCAGTGAATGTCAAAAATTCAACGCTATTTACAAACATTTGCAGCGTACAAGCGGGGAAAATGACAGTGAGATTCTCAAGAATGGATAGACCATTTTTGAACAACGATTTGGGGGGAGAAGCTTCCAATATGTTCACGTGTGGGAGGTTTTGAGAAACCACCCCAAATGGGATGAATGAAATGCTTAACGGTGTTGTATGATTTGTTTTCCGTATCGTGTTTATCTTTTCCCGTATCGTGTTTATCTTTTTCCGTATCGTTTTTAATATGTTGTACTGTTACTTTACATTTGAATTTGAATTTTAGTTCGTACGGTTACTTTTAGTTTGAATTTGAATTTTAAAATTTCCTCCAACGGCTAGTTTCCCCTATAAATGCCACTTTAACAACACTTCATTTTCTCACACAACTTCTTATCAAACTCTCTCGCAAGTATCACTAATTTTAAGACAAACACTATGGCTAATGAACCAGCTGAGGTACAAAAGGCTATCCTTAACCGATTACGCAATGAACAAGAAAAAGAACTCAAGCTAATTAACAATTTGCTAGGTGAGATAACTCGTATTATGCTACAGATGCATAATCGTGCTCCAGATGTCGAAAGGTTGCGTGAGCTGCCTCAAGACCATCCAGCTATCAGGGTAGGTCTACAAACTCTATTAAGAAATGATGAAACAGATCTGCAACTTCATGTCGCCTTGAAGATGGTTAGGGAACACGTGTTGCAAGTGTGGGAGTAGAATTCAGATCTCATCGACAATTACAAATCTATATAAAAGCTTCATGAGAATCGTTGGATGATTTGTGTTTTCGTATCGTATTGTTATTGTGTTTTAAATTTCGTATCGTGTTTTCTTGCCGTGTATTTATTTTATGTTTCGTATGTTTTAATATGTTGTAATGTATTTTTATTTTTAATGAAATGAATTTAGTTTATTTGGAAATTTGAATAAAAAAAAAAGGAAATAGTGGGACCCAAATGAGTAAGTTGTGGTTTGTTATGATAAGGGTGTTGTAAAGCGAGGTATGTCATGGTGACGTGCCACCACGTGGGACCCAAATGAGTAATTTTTCTTGCCCATGACACCTAGTGCTCTAATTATGTGTCTTGTTTCTGGTTTCAGTTAAAAAATAAACCGAACTAACTTTTTGCTCATAATCAGGGGTGGACCCGAGGGTTCTCATGAACCACGAGGATTTTTGCAGCATAGTATAATTTTTTGTTAAAATTCCGATTTCTCCTAAATGAGCAGGTTCAAACTTTTGTATTGCATGTTTTGTTTAGTTAGTCTATCTTATTATTGTAAAAAAATAGCTTTATAGGTTTGGCATGACTTGTCTTTCGGGGTGTTCACAGGGTGATTCAGTTCGGTCAGGTTCGGTTTGAAATTTTAACTATCCATCGTGGGGTGGGTAGTTCATTTTCTTACCCGAAACCCAACCGTAATAGGTAGGTAATCGGACATGCGGTACCCGAAATGAGCGGTTACCAGCGATTCAGGTTACGGTTAACCATTTAAAATTATAATAATCGAATCAAACCGGATGAACAATAATAAATCTAGAATGTAAAATGTTATTGTGGTAAAATTAAATAATGTTGAAAACATTAAACTTATATAGAACAATTTAACTAGGACTATTTATTCGACGTTAATAGGTTACGATGGCTCTAATCAAATGTAATAAATAGACACTAGTGTAGGTAAGTAGAAGTCCGTTATACTATAAAATTAGTGCAATTATGTAGTCAATACTTGTACAATTTTATTAATAATTAGTTAAAAGTTAAAACCTACATGAATGTTATACACAGTTCGACTCGGGTAACCGCGGATAAGTAAATACAAAAACCGTCACCAAACCGTGATAAGCGGGCTTTTCCGGTTTCGGTTTCTTTGGTTATCGGTTTTTTGTGGTTTTCTGATTGTACAGATCGGCTTGGTTTGTCGGTTCCTCGGACTGCTTGTCTTCTTATGCTTCCATTCGAAGAACACCAAGAATCCCTTTTTAAAGTTAATCATAGCAAGTTTTTTATGATAATAACCATTACCTTAGAACTCGTTGATGTGCTGGTAACAAACTATCCATAATTATTAGTCCGAATTAATTCGAAATTCATTCTTTCTCATTGAGTTTCCTGTTAATAGGATAGATCTTCTTTGATTCATTCGCTGAATCCTGAATAAGATAATATCAACACTTTAACCATTTTCCTATGCATTGGTCTGGATTTCTAATGATTCTTGTACCTGTCTTGGATACGTTGCCGCCATTCCTCCCCCCATGAGCCCGGTTACCACTTGTGCGTGTAGGCATTTCAGTCCTAGTTGTGGTCGCAATTAATGCCTACATTAGAAACCATCGACAAGAGAAAAGACCATCCATCATCCTTGACATAATCAACCAAACGAACAATATATACTTGGACATTACAAAAAGCTAGTTACAAATATACTCGATATATCCAAATCTCATTAACATCACCATCACCATCACATGGCTTCCTCGCGTTCATTTGGCAGTGCTCTACCGCTGCTAATGCTTTCAAAACTTGCCGTTGGCATTGGAGATGTTCATTTTCTGGGAGTTTGTTATGATAATTGCTTGCTTGTTGAATTTCATTGGAGGCTCAGCGAGTAACTTTCTTTTTTTGAACGACAAATTGCATTGAAAAACTAGCAAGGAGCTTAGACAAGATTGCAAGAGGTGGAGAGAGCGTTACAAGAGTTATTAAACTACTCGATCCAATTTGAAGAAGGTTTATTACATCTACTTAAGATCTAACTGAAAGACAAGAGCTTAACGTCATTATAAGGATTTAACCAAAAGCTAAAATGTATATGCACATTATACTCCAAGTCATGAACATGAGATAAATTTGAGCCTTAACTGCTTATGATCTATTTAACCAAAATTTCTTCAACAGCATTAAGAACGCGTTATGCATTAATAGGGGAATAAGCATAAAAGCTTGTAAGGTCAATTTTTCATAAACAAAACATGAAAACGCTTCTATAACTAATATAAAACCCCTTACATAAAAAGTCATACCATAAGCGTTTCAAAAGTTTCCTGTCCAATTCATTTGACTCAACTGCGGTTGTTGCTGATACCCACCAACTTGAGATCCTGGAGCTCCTGGCGCCACTCCAACATTCCCGCCCATGGTCGGGCCCATATGATGCGGGTTTGTGATTCCTCCAGCCTGTGAAGGGTGATACATTCCTGGGAATTGCATATGAGATGACTGTGCAGCAGCAGCAGCCGCATTGAATGAAGCATGGCCACCGTGTGAAGGTTGTAAATAAGCAGCATGAGGTGATTGTCCTGCCATGTTGTAATATGATGCCGATTGCATACTAGGCATGTCCCTTGGATTCATCCAAAGTTCAGATGTCTCCGCCTGCAACATCACCAAAAATGACAGTCGAATCAACAAAAATGACAGTTGAATCAATACAAAGGTTGCATTTAAGCCCAATATCACAACAACATTACAAGCCACCAAAGTATCAAGCTTGGATTTGTTTCTGACAATTACAGCCAAAACTTGTCGAGCAATAAGCATCCGCACAAAATTTGGAAAGACATAACTACCCTAGATGAGGTGTCAGCGTGTTATAGGTTAAAATATTGGTTTTTTTACATAAAGGTTTAGCAGGCATTACACACTTGTCAATTCGTTTCTGAAAAATCCAGCTAATAACTAGCCAGATAACAAAAAAACCACGAAATTTTTATAAAGAAATAAATACCCTTGATGAAAATTCATCATATTCTGGCGTAAAAATATTAGTTTATTTTACTGGACCCTTGTATAAAAGATATTAGCGTACACCTAGGCAAGAAATGAGAAAACATGTGAATTTACCTGAGGGTTTGGAACATAAATATTCCCATCTTTGTATTTAAGTCTAGAGGAATCATCAAGCCCTGATGCACTTCCCACAACTCCCGGATTCAATGTGTATCCATTAGGACTAGTAAAGTTCCCAAACCCAGTAGGACTGCCACCTTGAATAGATTTGAATTGTGGAATCGCGTATTTTAGCCCGTTAGCATTTACATGCGGGGAGTTAACACCGGGCATTAGAACGTAACTACTACCGGTAGATGGGTGAGGAGAGTATGAAGGATTGTTGGAGTAGTTCGGCATGACCATTGGTGGAACATAAACAGGAGATAGAAATTGGCGAAACGGCATAGCATAATGAGGAACATGAACTTGCGGATACATTTGGGGCAGTGGTGCTTGCTGTTGTACCATTGGTATAGTTGTTGCAGGTGTGTTGTTAGCCATATGGGAACTATAAGCCTGTAAATAAAACACGCAATGCTTCAAATCAATCATTTTCTTTATATACTAGTATTTAATAATCAATATAATAGTGCAACTCATTTTTTTAAAATGTTCGTCACTTGACTCATTATATTTAGAAGGTTCTGCATTACAAATAGGCATCACCCAACTTTCAATCCATATGACATGTTTTTGGTTAAGGCTTTTACCTCTTGAGGCATTTGCAGAACCTGGCCCCTGAGGGATTCATCAGTAGCTGGTCGATAAAATGACATATCATATCCGGTCTGAGGATCATAAGCCTGCTATAACACAACAAAATCAGCATGTGGAACCTTCGAAATTGTAAAATGAGAACTGTTAAAGTAGCAAAAAACAGATTGCATATAGAACAATATCGACTAACCGAGAAACTTGGCAGTTCTGGAGGGCCTTGCTGCTGCTGAGGCTCTGAAGGGGTGTATGACGGGCTGCTGTGTCTAACTAGTCCAATATTGCTGTAGTTGTCAATATTTTGAGAACTTGAAGACTCTAGCCTATCGGTCGATTGTTGTTCAGATGCAGGTGAAACGGAACCAGAGGTCTGGACCCGTTCATCTAGTGATTCGACTAGTTTGCTACCAGAAGGTTCGTCACCCGAAGAGTCTGGAGGGCTGACTGATGAACTGTCATCCAAACAAAATACATATAAGATACAAACCAATCATAATCATTCACCAAACATAAACAGATAAAATACAAACGTCTGTCTTTTTTGGGACCTATTTTATACGAAGCTTTTTTAAGATTGTCCCCAAATGAGGAACACCTGAATTTTGCAAACCAATGTGAATCGTCAATATTCAAAAAATGTCAAACTTTATATTAAAAAATTAAAACTCAACAAAATCTCCCAAAATTTCAATATAAATGATAAAAGTATACTTTTTTAAGAAAACGTGTGCGGTTTATGTAATACTTTTGTACGGTTTATTAAATTCATCTAGCAAGATACACAGGGTTATTACAGCACCAAAGATGACAGATTTAATATTTTTCCCTCAAATAAACAAAACAATTAACTAACCTTGCCAAAGGTTCAAGATGTGATTCTTCAACAAGCCTGGCCTCTTGATAACCAGGATTCTTAGATGACTCTACATCAATACCAAGAGTACCAAAAGTCAGGCGACAACGGTCAGTCTCAGAGACTCGAATATGTGCTGCGATGATCACATTTTGATCCTCTTGAGTGGTTGCAAGTGATGGTTTATCTTGCAACTGAGCTGTTTCTGTAGCCTTAGAATTCTTGGCGGGAGATGATCTGGATTTTTTAGGTGTTCCAATAACCCCTACTTCAGCAACATTTGGTTTCCGGCCTGATTTTGGTTTCCACTCCTTATTTGCTTGGGAAACTACATTTTAAGACGATAGTAAGACTCTCATAATATCTTAAAAATAAGAAAAAATGGCCAAAGTTGGTATGATACAAAACCAGGGTTGCCAATGTGAGGTATTCAGTACTTTCTCGGTCATTAAAAGGTGAGCTAAGTTTAATTTTGGACAAGAAGAGTGCAAGTTTAACTTTGACAAAAAAAATTATTACTAAAACTTTTTTGTATTTCGTACTTTCGTAGTCCTTTTTTTGTTAAAAATTAAGCTTATGTTACCCCACGTTGAAATTTTTGGTTTTCATGTAACCTTTCTTACCAACTTTCCCTACTAAGTTAGTAAAATTTGTCGCATACCTTTCTGATGAGTCGCGGGTTGATGTGATCTACTGTTGTTCAAAGCCCGTCCAGTAGATACAACAGGGGCTGATTCAGACACATTGGAGTGAGATGATTGGTCACTTTTTGATACAGCAGGAAAAGATCTAAAATTCTCTTTGACAGATTTTTCAGAAGTGTGACGTCTAACACCAACAGCACCAACTTCACGTTTTATGGCACCAACATTTGCAGCTGGTCTAGATGCCAATGATGGTATATGAACTGGGTCAGAAGCAGATGAATAGACCCCTACAACTGAACTGTTAGGTGATGTAACAGAGCTTTGTTGAGAATCCTGAGGTTTAGTTGCTTGTACAGGTGGTGTGACGTTTGAGACTGTTGCTTTCTTACCACCTAACCTGTCGTTTCTCTCAGAACCACCAAGACTAACACCTTTTACTTGTTTAGAGAGTGAATCAACCGGAAGATTTGAAGGTGATTTTAGATCTTTAGAAGCCTCGGCTGGACTGAAAAAGAGAGTTACGACTGATCTTAGGTCCAATATAGTGCTTAAATCATATATCATAATTACGACAATTAAAAAAATTGTTACCTCTTTTCAGAAGCTTTTGAAATCTGTGGCTCTTTAGTGGGATCTGCAACAGAGCTTTTGGCAGAAGGTTTTGTCTCTCTATTCCAGTTATGCTTAATTCTGTTGTCTCTCACAACACGAAACTGTTTGGACACTCCCAAATCTAGTAAAATATCAACCATCAGCAGGGCACCGTTTTGAAACAGCAAGATATGATTTTAATCAAAAACAAAAACGTGTAGACCCTTAAAAATCTGATAAAATTACCAGGGGCACTATTCCTCACAAAGCCTTCATTGTTCCTGGCAAAGCCTTCACTATTTCTCACAAAGCCTTCCCTGTTCCTAACAAAGCCTTCCCTGTTCCTAACAAAGTCTTCCCTGTTCCTAACAAAGTCTTCCCTGTTCCTAACAAAGTCTTCCCTATTCCTTGCAAAGCCTTCCCTGTTCCTAGCAAAGCCTTCACTATTCCTCGCAGAACCTTCATTATTCCTCGCAAAGCCCTCACCGTTCCTGACAAAGCCTGTCCTTTGAGGGTTACGATCTGAATATGTGTTAGACTTAATCTCTTGGACAGGCTGTTCAGTAGAATTTCTTGGCTTTACAGGCACAGGATCCTTGAGCGCTGGAACCTGAAATGATGCAAGTAACAGAAGACAGTTATGGTACAAATCACTCACCAGCCACAAAACAATCAAGTATTCTGAACAGCATAATAGAGACAAAAGCTTTCAAAGAAAGCACTCTAAACTTATCAATATACACAAAAGCTTGAATACATATCACCAAACAGTCTTATTAAAAAAAATTGTATCATATGTGTACTAACGATTAGTAAGTAAAACAATGAGTATAAAAGGAAGTGTAGTTATCTATGTTATAAAAACTATGCATCTATATGAAAAGTTATTGTAACGAACCTCCTTCTTTTTGTCTCGTTTCCTCTTAACTTCATGAAACGGATCTGAAAACAAAAAATATGACAAAATATAAGTTGTTGCAAAATCAAGTGTCAGGGTAACATGAGAAATAAAATGTTTATTTAGACACTATGGATAAAACCTGATAATGTACAAGCACTAAGGTTTTAAAACAAATGACGCTGTACGACTTCCAGCTAGTTTTAACCAAAAACCAAGCAATTGATAAAGCACAGTTGTAAAGAGATATACTCATCCATTAGCTATCTCGTATCTGCATTCAGTGATTCACATTTGTTTTGGATAACATATCAAATTAGATACTCATCCGGTACCAAGATTTACGTTCCAGAAAAACTTGAGAAATTTTTTTGTTATGTTGATTCTTATCTAGATTAAAATGAAAATGACCTTGCTATAGTCATCAAAATTAGCACATTCTTCTTTCAAGTCATACGTTACTTAGGTTGAGAACAAACATAGCATGTTGAGGATATACACTACAAGGAATCAAATATAGTGACCATTAACAACAAATGCCCAATTCCCATGACGTATACTTTACGAGTCCAAGGCTATTCACTAAGCTTTATTGGAGTAGAGGGTATCCTCAAACTAGAATCCGCCAAATGATATTAGTATAAAACATAAGAATAGCTGGTACAAAACTAAGGTCACGCCTTCAGGTGTAGCAAGACACATTTCGAGATTCTTATCATCAACCATTTGACACCGTTCTTCACAACGCCTAACATGAAATACTCCATACCAGATACTAGGCTTGTCGGTTATCGCAAGTTCTAGATAATAAGATTGCATAACTCAACCAATAGTAGACTAGCATACTATATAGTATATACCATGTTTGCATCATTAACACAAACAATCAACTTATTTTGGCTATAATAAACAGCAAATCCCTGACAAACAAATCATGAAAACAGATTACCAACGTATACACTAATTCATACCCTAATGAAAAAAGTTGACACTATCTACCATCTTAGTCAAATCAAACTCCTATTCCCCTGATTTTTTTAAATTCCAACACTGGCGCAACCATGGTCTCCAACCTTTTGGCTAACTAATCTACAGGATTGAACCCACCACCACATAGACTCAAACGACGTAAAGCCTACCTCCCCTCCGAGAAGATTGGCATGGCCACTTTAGGGTCGCTTGCACCAAGCACGATTTGAGCTTGAGAAATCCCACATTCTAGTTACGATAGTTAAAAACCTTAAATATCAATTACCTATTTCTTTTTAATTTCCAACGCCAGCCCATAAACCCTAAACATGTGCCAACCTTAATTCAACACAAACACCATCCAAAACTCAACAAAACAAACAAACAAGATACCTTAACAAAGCAACACACTTTACCAAACATTAAACCCTAAAAATCAATCCCCTAAATTATTTCAAATTCCAACACCAACCCATAAACCCTAAACATATTCCAACCTTAAATAAACACAAACACCAAACCAACAAGCACAAATCCTTAACAAAGCAAAAAGCTTTTCCAAACATTTAACCCTAAAATCCAACCCCCTAAATTATTTCAAACTCTAACAACAACCCAAAAACCCTAAACATATTCCAACCTTAAAAAGCACAAACACCATAAAAAACCGAAAAACCAACAAACACGTAACCTTAAAATAGCAGCAAACTTTAGGAGGTGTTTGTTTCGGCTTATATAGCCAGCTTATGGCTTATTTTATTTTGGCTTATGTATCATAAGCTCACTTTTTTATGGCTTATTTTGTAACTTTTCATCGGCTCCGAAAAGTTTGAAAATAAGCCACAAAAAGTGAGCTTATGAAATATAAGCTCAAAATCAAATAAGCCATAAGCCGGCTATATAAGCTGAAACAAACACCCTGTTACTAAACATTAAACCCTAAACAACTTAAAATCCTAAGATAAACCCATAAACCCTAACAATATTCCAACACTAAATCAACAAAAAAAAAACAGCAACATTTTTAACCAATCCCCTAAACATCTTCAAATTCTATCACAAACCCATAAACCCTAACAACATTTCAACCCTTAAAAACCCAAAAAAACAAAAAAAAGAAAAAAGCAAGATTTTTTTTTTTTTTTTTTTAACCTTATTGAGCAAACATTTAACCCTAAACTCCAGCCCCCTAAACCATTTCAAATTCCACCACCAACCCATAAACCCTAACAATAATCCAACCCTAAAAAACCCATAAAAAGGGTACAAACCTTGATTAAGCAATTTCTGAGCAGTTTCATTAGGATCCATATTAGAGTCTTTAAGGGTATTGTAAATATCAGCATCTGAATGATTACCCACTATCTCTTTTAGCGATTGAATCGTTTTTCGAACACCTGCTGATAACATATTATTATTATTCTCACTTTTTGAAGACACCATCTTTCTTTCTTTTTGTAAAAAAGATTCAAAGCCCACAAATAAAAATGTGTTTTTGATTAGTGGGTATGATTAAAAACAGAGCCAGCGGCAGCGGAGAAGAGGGTTTTGGAAAGCAGATGGATTTTCTTGTTTTTTATAATTTTTTAATTTGTTTTTAGGGGAAAACATAAAAGAATAGAAGATGGGTTTGTTTTGTTTTTATGATTGGTTTTTTAAAAATTTGATTTTTGGGTTAAAGTTTCGCCCAAATTAGTGCCTCTCTTTTTGCTTTTTAGTGGGGGAGTTAGATGAATTACTTGGCAATTAAGTTTTTTCTGATAGTAGTGTCTATCTGCGCATTGCAGCGGCAGATATCTTGTGATTAAAGTTCAGACGTCAACAAAATAATAATGATGAACTGATTAACCGGAGAAAAAAAATGATCGCATTCCGACCCAGTTCACCAGTTTTTACCGGTTTCGATGGGTCCTCCCGTTTCGTTTTTGAAAGGTTTTTATTGGTTAGTCGAACCGATGGCGACTTCAGATTTCGGTTGAACCCGTTGGTCAGGTCGGGCTTTCAAACTGATATGTACCATCAACTTGTTAGCATATAAATTGTATAAAGCTTTGTGTGTTTTATTAGTTTGTACAATGTATATAATAACATGTATTTTTCATTTTTAGAGTGTTTTAAAATAACATTAATTAGCGTGTTTAAGTATTTTATACTTGTAACATAGATGTGTATTTAATTGGTTTGTACCAAAAACTCTATAGGTTGCTTTTCAAAAAAAATATATATATATATATAAAAAAAAATAATAATAATAATCTATAGGTTTATAGGTGATGTAAACATGAATTAACAATTAATTAATATAAAATGCAGCGGAAGAACATCACCATACAAGGATCCATATAGCCATATGATCAATCAAATAAAATAAACACATAAGTTATACCTTTGTAGCGTGATCCGAGAGTCACCAACAATACTTATGGATCGACTAGGAAAAGAACCACAAGTGACCAAAGGAGATCACCTCTATGATATGTCCACACTACACGTCATCGATCACCACCCGATGCTAGTCTTGACCTCGTAACCATGATCCTTGATGCATCTACAATGGAATAATCAAGGAAAGGATCAAAAAAACACCAAAACCCCTAAAGGGTGTTGTGTTTGGCCGTAGGGTCTCAAGAGGGAGGAAGAGAGTTTATTTTCTCCTTAATTAGTGGTAAGTTATCATTATTATCAATCTAATTAAATGGTAATTAATCCCATTAATTTAGATGTTGCACTTAGCACCTTTGAAAGACCCATTCTTTCATACAAGTCCCCCATATGGACGTCCACTATAAGGGCCTTCAATGGGCTTGCCCATTGTTGGTCCAATCCAAAAAACGCTAAGTCTAACTTAGTATTTGATGGCCCGTTATAGATCCCGAGTTACAAAGCCGTTTATATATTGTAAATACGATAATTACAATCTATAAAATGATGTCTCTGTGTATAAGTGTGTGACCCCATAGGCTCACATATGTCTAGCCATATAATTATTAATTATGACATGAGCATACTCCAACAGCTCCCACTTGCGACGTCATAATAATCAAGTAATTATACAAGCAATGGTTAGCGTCTAGCAACACGCCAATGCCCCTAGAAATATGTGAGGTTAGTTTCTTAAACGTCTCATTTTAGATGGTTTATATGTCATCTATCCTTTTGTTTCAGATACCTTGTTGAACATTAGACATGGATCAAAAGTCATTCCAAAAGTTCAACTATTATGTTTCTCGATATGGATATTGAACAAGATTACCAAGTGGATTTAAGATTCATCTTAATCCCAGTTGGGTACGGCCATACAAACATCTGTTCAATTCATCGAGGGGCCCAATAGTATCTAACTCCAAAACAAGTGGAGGAACAAATCCCATTTTGACTACACGTGTCATTCACATGCTTCATATCACTCCTGATAATGGCTTTTATAACTACCTTATTCAGGATAGTGTTTAACCATATCAAGGAATGAAATTCCACACGTGCAAGACCTGCTTGCATCTCAAGTCTGAGGATAAGAGACATAACCTCTTGCGAGATTCACTATTGACGACGATCCATGTAGTGAATACTCGTAGGTTGGGTCAATCCAATGTTCATCCCAATGAACAACATGTGAGTGTGGCAAATAAATCACCAACACGCTCACATTTGTCTTAATTTGATGATACTCCCGTATCGTCAACCGACAATGGATAATTTTAGAATAAATAAATTATTCATGGATTAAACATGCAAATATAGAACACAGTAGTATAAATGAAGACGATCATACCCGGTATATCAATTCATTGTATAATACGACTGCTTACAGTTCCATTATCCAAATACTAAAAACAGATATGCATAAGACTACTCATAGGTCGGGATCCGATGTTCCCACCATGATCGAATCATGTTGTACAAGACAACAAGTAGTCATCTGAGTAAACTTTGAGAATACTTGTTTCAAAACTCATGAAAGGTTTGAATGATGATTGTCCTTTGTATGTGCACATTCAAGTACAAGACGAGAATCGCAACAATACATTCCATAGGGTGTTTGAAGCCAGTAAAACACCTACTTTAGATAGTCATCTGAATAGTTTCTCAAACTATAAAGTATTCTTATTCTTTTAATGTATAACGCATTAATGCTCTCAGTCGAGCACATCTAGTCAGCAATTTCATCATTCATGATGACATCCTACCATGACTGGGGTTGAGTATCATCTCAGTTAAATATGCATCAGCGTATGCAAACAAAACAGAGTTCCTCATATATCCGTAAACGTTTGAACATATCTTTGGTCCTATGTAGGTCCAATATAATGTTCTTTTAACAATTATCTAACGACTTTCACTTAGATATTGGTTGTTATCAACTCATCTTGCATTCATGCAAATGATAAATATATAGTCCAATACTTAATATGACTTACATGATGAATCCTTCAGTCAAACTTAAGATTTTCAATCATGTTTTCAATCTCATCAAGTAAGATTGATCATTGAGACTCTCCTCAATAACGTGTCATATTATGTTTAGACTTAATAACCGCTTATGTTTATTCTAATAAACATATACATAACAAGGTTGTATGTCTTATTTTATAAATCCCTCAAGAGAAACTTCATTCCAAGCTAAGGATTAAAGTCTAGCTTAGATGGAATATTGTTTCTAATATGTTAACGACATATGAGATTTAAGAAAATAAATACAGTGCTCCAACTTGCTCTTAGTGTACTTAGGAGTAATCTTGTTAATCAAAATCAAATTAATGATTTTATAATTAACTCAAGATCTTTGCTCCTAGATGCATGATCTAATCCACACATGGATTATTTTATCTTGTATACATAATAAAGATTATATGGATTCATAAACCCTTTTGATTACTCATCGTCCTCGCAAAGGTAATCAACAAGAAAAGTGTTTTGATATCCTATTGTCATATTTCATTTATATGAAAACAGGTATGACAATTAATCATCTTTATACATTTAATGTTTCTAGGCAGAAGGATTTAGTCATAGTCAATTACTTGAGTATGAGTAAACTCCTTTTACTAGTCGTGCATTAAACTTGTGTACAAGTTTTCCCTTTTGAGTCTTCTTATCAAGAAACTCATTCTTAACCTCACAGTCTAACTGATTTGTAAGTGATCAATCAAGCTCCATGAGTGATTGTCTTTTAAGGGCTGCATCTTAACATTCATAGTTTTGAGCTACTCATCAGATACAATATCTGATAATGCATCTCAGTAGTTAGCAGGTTCACCATGATCCTCTAACTTATGTCTCTTAGCATTGATATAAAAAACTATATCATTCAGGTGCAAGAGGAATCCTTGCGGATTTATGAATGAGAGATATCAATCTATGGTTTAACATATGCATGTTCAACCATAGTATGACATTAGCAAGTGTACTCAGAAGGTTGTGTATTTAGTTCTTGAATAACTTCAAGGTCTAAAGGTACTCCCACTTGCTTTTGTATGTAGAGACTAATCTCTAGATACTCAGCATCTTGAGTAACAATAAATTGTTTTCAAGTGGGACATCCATAATACACCGTTAGTTCTTGACTCTAGTTTGTTAATTATTTACTCTTAAGTAGTTAACAAATTAAGAACTTCAATTAAGACATAATGGGATTCATCCCATGCCATAACACAATGGTGTCTTAAATTCCTTCTGGGTTGGAATCATATTGAGTGTACACATGGCACACCCAATTTCTAACCTTGATAGCTTTGGAGGTAAAACAGTTTAAGTCATCAAAGATCAAACAATATCAATAGTGTTTGATTTTCCATGATGGACATACCATAAATTTGTGGTATTCCATGAGGACTGATGTTGTGAGACTATCACACAACTCATTAGATGAACTTATACCTTTTGGCTTACATATCTGCCAACCAAGTCAAAACAGATGGCATCAGTAGTAATTTTAGCCTACTGCATACTTTACTTCATGTGCATGTTTTGACTAGAAAACATAAACATTTAATATTATACGTCGTAAGTGTACATGTCTTAACAAGAAGACATAACAAATCAACGTAGACGTCGTAATTGTACATGTCTTTAACAAGAAGACATAACAAATTTGACGTCTTACTTTACGTTATAAGTCTTTCAACAATTAACGGAATTAATGTTTGTGTCTTTACAAGAGACCTAAACATATTCAACTAAAGTAATTACGAGCGCCGACTCTTGGCCTCAATAGTATATTCAAGTTAATTTTGTACTTCATGATTATGAGTTTACAAGAAAACATAATCATATTTACTAAACAATTCAGTAAATATGTTGAAGTAGCTTTTCATGATATCTTGATATTTGTTCTAATTAGGGCAACATACATTTTATGTGTAGAAGTCCTAGTAGAATTTTAGTTTCTTACCTTGCAGTCAAGAAAAACTATTAGTCATATTGTTATATGTTGTACCTTGCACACAATTAAGATTTCTCCCACTTGTGCATGACACAACATCGTGAGAGCATGCAAACAACACTACGCTCGTTTGTTTGTATGAGCAATATGACAATGTATAAGATAACATATGATTTTTAGTCAAAAATCAAAATATAAATATGTAGAACTTTATCGTTTGAATAATGAATCATGCATAACAATTTTATAGATAACATTTCAGGAAGCAACATCAGGAACGCGACAAGTTATCATATAAAACTTATGCAATGGTTCTTATATATAAACTATGATGCTTAACACGTGGAAAGTAATTTATTATTTCAAGACAATCTGGAAATAAGATGGGCAACTTGCAAGTAATAAAGCTTACAGCTCCCACTGGATTAGACAACATTACATGTGTTACGTCACCAGTAATATAATCACGTAGCTCCCACTGGATTAGACAACATTAAAATGTGTTACGTCACTAGTGGAGAGTGAGTAGTGATTGGATACTTTCCATCTTTCTTTGAATATCTACACATTATTGCTAATGTGAGTCACTTTGACTAGTAAACATGTACTTAGGTATTCAAGAAAGTACATCAAGTTCTAACATATAGATGATGGGCTAGCCATCATTGCTATTTTAACTTGAAAATAGGCATGCATTTTCTCCATCATTGGTCTACTTTACCACAAGGGTATGTAGGACCTTAGTAGGCATATTGGGTTAAGGCAAACTGCTAGGTAATCATGCTAGTAATTGCCTTTACTACATTGCGGTTCATTGATACTTCCGTCTTCTAATTATTTAAACTCATTTTAGTTTGGTAGCTAGTACGAAATAGGTTGACCAAGCAAGAACATGCAAATATCGCCAAAGGTCTGACCAATGAGCAAAATTCGCCATGGGTTGAAATGGCCCTAAGGTCTGACCAAAGAGGTCAAGTCAAGTGCACGTGTTCTTGGTTGTCCAAATATCTTATATTTCTTCAATGTTTCAAAACCGAAACAAGGGTTATAAAACAACGTTGAAGGAATAAGATGTGTAACCATACTTAACCGTTTTGACTTTTACAAGACATCACGATTTCTAGAGTAGGTTTTCCTTGAGTTTAATTAGAATTAGGAAAATTCAAATATTCCTATTATGGCTTTTCCTCATAAAGAAAAAGGATAGGAATAAGTCTCTTTCTTACAAGGAAAGATCGACTTAGTTCGTCCTTTTAACAAGAAAAGAACAAACTCTTGTTTACGGTATGCGTTGCATTAATTGAATTTACAAAGTTCAATTTTAGTATTTTCGATAATTATCCTTTTATAAATTAACTACCCCATGTTTATAATTTAAAACAATTAATTTACGAAAAGGCTAAGATCCTCATTGAGGTTCGACCATTAATGCAGTTGATCTACTAGAAATAGTGGATTCAATAGGTAGGCGACGATCACCAATTGTATTACATGTACAACTCTTAGATCCTTATGGGACTCATGGCATCTAGTGTCAAACAACTAGTGTCATGTAGGCATGTTTAGTCCCATCTTTGCCTCGGGTAAGGGTCTGACCACACTACTCGATTAAGTCATCCAATTTGAAAACTGTGAGAATAATCCTAGGTCTGACCATGGAGAATAGTCACCTTGGGTTACAATTCAGCCTAGGTCTGACCAGATGCTAAAAGGTAATTGCAAGTGTTCTCATAATTGGACGGCGTGACTTAAATTTTGACGGGTAAATAGTTTTGATGTGAATCAAAAACGTGTACGAAAGAAGCATGCATTCATTCTTCGTAGCACAAGTTAAAAACTTTTCTTAACTTAAGTCTAATCATTGTTTTAATTTATGTGTTTCAAGTTGTCCATTTTCAAGACTAATATAAATCCTAGGTGGATTTTAATTAAGTTTGGACAATACAATAAATCAATAAATAAACAATCTTAACTAGTTTAAGTGTTATTTAGAAAACAATGATTTTTAAGTTTCAAATCATATTTAAACTTAGTTAAACTAAATCATAAGACTTAGTTCAAAATGGTTTATGTTTAGTTTCAAGTTTTAAGAAAACATTTTTCCGTTTTACATGTAGTCACAACATACATAAAAACAACCAACCAAACATACAACCACAATATGCAAAGCCTCAACCGATGAAAATCCTATGCTTGGTCTTGTGAGCCATCACAAGAACCAAGAGTCAACTAGGGACATATATTACAACCACATGGAGGGCTCCCACTTGCTCTAAGACAATCATGAGCAAGTAAAAAGCCCATTATGCACATGAACTTCAGTTTCTGTCAGCCCAGTTTTTCTGTTTTGCAAGGCCCAAAAGCCCAGGAAGATCACCTCCTCATGATTCGGCCCAGTTGACAAAGTTGTAGCCCTATGTCTTGTGGACCTGCACCAAAAATTTTAGAAAAAAATACCTTACCAATCAGCAGGTAAGCACGTTTTCCCAACAGGTGTCCAGCAGCAACTTTCAGTCTACAACTCTTCAATCTTTCGCCTTTTGCTTCCAAGCTCTTGATTACAATACATATAAAGTAAAATACAACTAATCTACTTTGTATCTACTGTAAAATGCCCAAACATTGGCAAAACCAAAATTGAAATACATTACAAAAGTGCCGAAACAATGGCAAACCCCAAAACAAGAAAAACCAACCAACAATCACAATCACAACGCATAAGTGGTCTAGGTTTTCATCGGCTTTGCATATGAACACATAATAATACATTCAAATAAAGATTATTACATGGTGTTGGCTAACTCCATGGACAAACATGCATGTATTTTCCATGGATAACAAAATAAATAACAAGAATTAAATTGTTAGCCAACGAATCGAAGAAATAATTAACAAGAATTAAAACCCCGAATGGTACGCGTGACAAATGGCCATAGACTCATAACCCACTGATATTAGGACCTTCTTAACATCATTTTACCACAGAAAAATAAGCCTCATGGGCTGATTTGAAATCGGGTTAAAAATCTTCCAAAAAAACATGTTTTTAGGCCATTTTACGGGTACCGATCAAGTAAACAAACAACGTATGCATAACAAATGGCCATAGGATCAAAAAGTCCAGATCTTAAGACCTTATTAAAGTCGAAATATTCAGAATATTCAAGCCCTAGGGGCTGTTTTAAAATCCCACTTTTAAATCCATTAAAAAACATGTTTTTAGCCATTTTTATGCATACACGATGATCATATGACAACATATGATGGCTCGTGATACCACTATAGGTGATGTAAACATGAATTAACAATTAATTAATATAAAACGCAGCGGAAGAACATCACCATACAAGGATCCATATAGCCATATGATCAATCAAATAAAATAAACACATAAGTTATACCTTTGTAGCGTGATCCGAGAGTCACCAACAATACTTATGGATCGACTAGGAAAAGAACCACAAGTGACCAAAGGAGATCACCTCTATGATATGTCCACACTACACGTCATCGATCACCACCCGATGCTAGTCTTGACCTCGTAACCATGATCCTTGATGCATCTACAATGGAATAATCAAGGAAAGGATCAAAGAAACACCAAAACCCCTAAAGGGTGTTGTGTTTGGCCGTGGGGTCTCAAGAGGGAGGAAGAGAGTTTATTTTCTCCTTAATTAGTGGTAAGTTATCATTATTATCAATCTAATTAAATGGTAATTAATCCCATTAATTTAGATGTTGCACTTAGCACCTTTGAAAGACCCATTCTTTCATACAAGTCCCCCATATGGACGTCCACTATAAGGGCCTTCAATGGGCTTGCCCATTGTTGGTCCAATCCAAAAAACGCTAAGTCTAACTTAGTATTTGATGGCCCGTTATAGATCCCGAGTTACAAAGCCGTTTATATATTGTAAATACGATAATTACAATCTATAAAATGATGTCTCTGTGTATAAGTGTGTGACCCCATAGGCTCACATATGTCTAGCCATATAATTATTAATTATGACATGAGCATACTCCAACAATCTATAGGTTGTATATCTTAATTTTAATATTTGAAATGTGTATGGTTTGTACCAAAAGCTCTATAGGTTTGTACCCATATGTGTGTTTAAATTAGTTGTACATTTAGCTTGTAAGACTTGTATTGCTGAATTTTAAGGCATTAAATGCTCAAAAAAAACTAAATGCTTTATAAGATAGTAAGACTAGATACTAGATAATCATTCTTGTATAGCGGCGATGGAGTATAACAGCGTCAATTTATGTGTATAATTTTTTTTTATGTATATATGAACGTGTAGTAGGTGAAAGTAAAGAAAGTTAATATTATTAAGTATTTGAATATTAATAGATTGTGTTGACTTTTATAAGTCATAGTATTTTGGTCTAACAATTTTACTCACTTTTAAGTTTTTAAGTTTTAAACAAATATATTTTATCTTTATATGTGGTATAGACTTGCAATTAGTTTTTTGTTTTTTCAATTATCAATTTTTTAAAATTGGCTATAAGCATGTGGTGGTAACGAGATTCATTACCGTCATTTTAACTCTACATCAACATTCATTTTTTTACCGGTTCAACCACATAACAGGCTATATCTAAATACAAATATACCTCCTTCACACACACATAAACAAATAAAACTAGTTCCGTAAATCTGGTGGCCGAATCGTCCCTAAATCTGGTTTTTGGCGCCTCGTCGGCTTATTCCACACATGATACAAGACCCCATTATGGATAGTCTTATTTAGGCATGGCTGAAATGTATTTTGGGTTAGATTTTTAAGTTAAGCAATGTATGAATGCATCTTTTTATTCATATGTTTGTTTGTGCTTTAAGGACAAATGAAAAAAAAATGATAGAGGTGTTTTGGTAGAATCATTTAAACGCTGATGTCAATAACAGTCAGAGTGAAGAATAAAGTATGTCTCAAAAGGTGTTTTTGAACGACACTGACACGTAAGAGTTTATGTCCATGGAAAGTAGTTCTAGCAATTGGTATTTCGTTCGATATATCATAAATTAGGGTATTTCCTGATAGTTTTATATCTCTACCGTATGTATGGTTGGTTTTATATATTCGGTGTTGTCACATCACTAGCCTTCAAAAAGTCGACAATCGTTGTCTACTACTTTGTGATTTCGAACTTTTGAGGTTTTAGTGCTTGTTTCTTTTAGTCTCTCTAATGGGAAGGGGACTCATTTCTATATAATCTATCTTTACTAAATACAAATAATTTCAGGAGTGCTTCAAGTGAAATTTATACAAGTTGACATTAGTCAAATGGGACTTAAAGCTTTATCTTTTTGGTTGAAGAGGTAATCTTGATATGAAGAAGTAAATAGTTAGTCTTGTTGTTTCATATTATGAAAGGGGATAATATGTACATGTGAGGTTTTGATTTGCATATTCTAATGTACAACTAATTAACCTCAAATGTATACACAGTACAACTGTTTAATGCATAAGTTAAAGTGTCCAAATCAACTTTTTGAGTGTGCAAATAATTGTGCATTATGGAAAGGGTAAAAGTTATAAAATAGCACGTACTTTTCGAAATTGTCCGTCTAAAATCAATTATTTTTTTTATTACCTTATTTCACCAACAAACTTTGAAAATTTGTTATAACTTCACCCATATGACCGGTTTATATTAAAATAATAACTTAAATTACTATATTACCCTTGTCGAATGAGTGAAGTCGGAACAAATTTTGAAAGAAGACAAGGGTAATATAGTCACTTCAGGTATTATTTTAATATAAATCGGTCATATGGGCGAAATCGGAACAGTTTTTGAAAGTTCGTTAGCAAAGTAAGGTAATAAAAAAGTAAGTTGTTCTAGACGGATAATTTCGAAAAATACGTAACTATTTTATAGCTTTTACCCTTATGAAAACCACTATATGCGCAGAATTCACCGTAATTTGTTGTTGTGAGTGTTATACATCGAGCTATGTCACGAAATGAATCGCCCATGATAATGTGTGATAGCAATAACTTAATCTCTTACCGTTTGATAATAAAAATGGAATAACAATGGTTCACTAAGAGAGTAATGTTTTTACTAAGCAATGTACCTAATAAATGTTCTAATTAAGCAAATATGCCTAGTAATTTTGGTATTTGTTTTTTATCAACGAATTTTAACACATCTAATTCACTTATCACACATACCTGAATTATTGAAACTTGTTACTTATGTAAATATTGTAACGTGCTAAGTAAGTGTTAATAGCATTCATCGAAATTAGGTTGTACGTAATATTTAGGGTTGTCATATTTAGGTTGTTGATTTGTAAGTTTGCAATGTTTGCGATGTTGGTTTTGCATGTATGTATGTAATGTTGTCAATAGAATGTTTGTTTCGTTTACGTAAATGGTTTTGTGTCACTAATAAACTTTTCCACCTCCTAGTAGGTTCACACACATACAACTATACAAGTACAAGATTATTAAAAATCAAAAGCAATCACTTGGTAGTTGGTACTTGGTAGTACATTTTCTCTTTTCCATTGATCTTCGTCCATCATTACAAGTTTACAACTTTCCTCACTTTCGGTTTGTTATTTCTAATTAATTCAAGACAAAAATACACCGTTGGTCCTAAACTTTCCCAAAAGTGTCAAAAGTGTCGCAGGGGTCTTAAACTTAGGAAAATCGTCGCCGTGAGTCCAAAAGTTGGGTTTTTGAGGCCGATTGCGTCCCTTGACCGGTAATGCTCAGGTCAACGTCCGTTTTGTGTTATATTTTCAAGGGCATAATAGTCCAACCACATTTTAACTATATGTTAGTTAAATCTAACCCAAAGTTGTTCCGGCGAAACGGACGGACGTTGACCTGAGCATTACCGGTCAAGGGACGCAATCGGCCTCAAAAACCTAACTTTTGGACTCACGGCGACGATTTTCCCAAGTTTGGGGCCCCTGCGACACTTTTGGGAAAGTTTAGGGACCAACAATGTATTTTTTTTCTTAATTCAACGTTGGAGTTAGAAATATTATCATAGAGTTTTAGTTCGCCGTTAACTAAAACCCGAATAATCTCATAAGTCATACGTAGCTGTGTGATGATAACTCTTTTTTATCAACTTACCGTAGCGTATGAAAAGAGGAATGCTACACTCACAAAAAATGATCCACAAAATGAGGTGTCAGAGAGTGATTGGCTTAATCAAAGAGAACAGAGAGAAATTATAGCAAAATACACCAATCACTCACTGACACCTCATTTTGTGAATTTTTTTTGTGAGTGTAGTATTCCTCATATAAAAACACACCATTCACGCATTTGCAATGTTTCACCATTTGCAATGTTTGCGTGTGATGTGTGTAACCATTACGCTCGGTCTGACATATTATGATTCTATTTTTTCCTTTATCTTATTTTAGTCTTATGAAAAACAATAGTGTCGATTAGTTATGATTTTAAACAGATTAGAACTCCAACATAGCCTTTATGCACCCATATCTTTTTACCCTTTTACCATCATTTTGGATAAACTTAAATAAACAGGGGTTTCCTTTAAAAAAAAAAAAAAAAAAAAAAAAAAAAAAAAAAAAAGAGTATTTGACTCATATGTATACGACCTGACTGAGATATCTATTTTCGAGTATTTTCTAGTCATGCTCGTTCTTATAAGTAAGTCATGTGTCTAATCACTAGGGGAATGCTTAGTAGCAAGCGTTTAAGAGCATTTTGCAGCAACTAGCAGTTAGCGTTTTGCACAAAATGCTTGTTTGGCAGCAAACAACTAGCATTCCTACTTTTTCTAAACGCTCCAAATCAAAATGCTACTTCTAGTAACATTTACGAGCAACTAGTGTTTCCACTTATACTAATTATGAATATACAACTATGTTAGCAAACACTTTATAGAAATAAAACAACCACTGCTTTTTGCCCCTAATTACTGCTACTGCTTCTGCTATTGCTATTTTCGCTTGATCATATATTGTGGGTGAGAGACAATAGCACTAAAACATAGTACCATATTAACCTAGCCAGCTCAACAGTACCCTTTTTTTTGCTTCATCATGTTGGTTTTGCATGTATGTATGTATATCAATAGAAGGTTTGTTTCGTTTACGTAAATGGTTTTGTGTCACTAATAAACTTTTCCACCTCCTAGCAGGTTCACACACATACAACTATACAAGTACAAGATTATTAAAAATCAAAAGCAATCACTTGGTCGTTGGTACTTGGTACTTGGTAGTACATTTTCTCTTTTCCATTGATCTTCGTCCATCATTACAAGTTTACAACTTTCCTCACTTTCGGTTTGTTATTTCTAATTAATTCAAGACAAAAATACATCGTTGGTCCCTAAATTTTCCCAAAAGTGTCGCAAGGGCCCAAAACTTGGGAAAATCGTCGCCGTGAGTCCAAAAGTTGGGTTTTTGAGGCTGATTGCGTCCCTTGACCGGTAATGCTC
Organism: Artemisia tridentata subsp. tridentata; assembly: GCA_021014915.2. Taxonomy (NCBI): domain Eukaryota; kingdom Viridiplantae; phylum Streptophyta; class Magnoliopsida; order Asterales; family Asteraceae; genus Artemisia; species Artemisia tridentata. Next base: position 9,166,607 of record CP139504.1, read on the forward strand.
AGGTCAACGTCCGTTTTACGTTATATTTTCAAGGAAATAATAGTCCAACCACATTTTAACTATAATCTAACCCGAGTCAAACCCGACACTCAACTTGAGGGACCAACTGTGTAGTAATATATTGTTAACTATGCAACTTGACCATATTTTTTACTTATAAAGTCAACATATACAAAAAAATTATTAACCAAACTTTATTGTTTTAATCTTTTAAAACATCATTTGTTTGCATTTGTAGTTTTGATTTTGTTGTTTGCATTTTTCAGTTTGCAGTTGCATATACAGTTTAGTGGAGTGTTTGGAATAACTCAATTTGACTTATAAAGTCAACACATACAAAAAAAAATGTAGTAACCATACTACATTGTTATAACATATGAACCACATCATATCAGTTAAGTTACATTTAGACTAAAAAACAACATAGCATTTCTTGCAGGCGATTCACTTGGTTAATTGACTAGCAGGTGAATCAGTTGCTTTATGACTTTCAGGTTCTTCACTTGCTGTTTGACTTGGGCGTACTCCACTTGGTCTTTGAGTTGCAGGTGGTTCACTTTCTTCATCACCACTGTCACTGGCTTGGGAGACCTACAATCTTGAATTTCATCAGGTCTTGTTATAGTCCCACTTTCAAACCACCAAATCTAGTAGATGCAGAAATATGTAGGCCCACTACATATCCACCACTATCTGTTGTAGTTGTGTTTTCCCTTGTAACAACACCTCTACCAGTATAAGATGTGTTTCCCCTTCTGTCAAGGCACATTGGACAAACATACCACTTGAAATCTCTATAAGGTGGATGCCTTGCAAAAAAGTGCAATCCAGCCCTGTTTTCACTTTCTACCCAACAGTCAAGGCATACCATTTGACAACCATTTTCTGCATCCATGGTGTAATACTTTTGGTATGATAAATAATTGATGAAATGTGAGGTAAAAAAGGGTATTATAGTGTACAATGTGGTAGTTGAACAAGTAGATAGGAGTAAAGACAACATAAATGCTTAAAATGGATCAAAACCATTGACAATTTGAAATTTTGACTATTACATCTTGGGACAACCACCATGGTTTACTAACAGCATTTTAGACACATTATTTTCGAAGAAACATTGTGAAATCTACATCCAGTCCATAGCCTCTCCAATAATCTGCCTATTCCCTTGCTTCCATTTCTGCTTCTTTTCTAGCTCTTTCCTCTTCAAGTTTTTTGAACATTCTCTCCTCTTCCAAAAACTGCTGGAATGCTTCTTCATCCAACCTTGCCTGCTCTTCTTCTTGATCCAACCTTCTTTGTTCATCTTCTTCAGCAAAAAGAGCTTCAAGAACCTCTTGTTCCATAGTCTGCCTTATCTCCTCTTCATCCATCCACTGCAAAAAGTAATAGATGCATACATCAACTTCAATGTACACACACAAGAACCGCTGTCATTCATATGATAAATATATGCATATTTGTTGCCTTCTTCCATCACAATGCCTTTTTCTTCCACGTATGTTACTTTCCTTTGGTGGTTTTGGTACTTGTTCCTTGTGATACTTACTCTTATTATGTCCAATGGTATGACAATTAGAGTATTTGATCTGTTTACGATATCTGGATTTACCCATTGTTAAGCAATTTCAGTGAAAAAAGGACTCTAGTGTTTTTGAATTTGAATTTGGGGATAATTGTGGTCAAATAACACTGGTAAGAATAAATGCATTCCAACACTTTATGCTACCATGTCCAAATGATATGGGACGAAAACCTTAACCAGATATATATATATATATATATATATATATATATATATATATATATATATATATATATATACACTGTTTATGCAAGGACCAAACATCTAACAACAATGAATATAATCAAAAGAATCACAAAACAATCAAAAAGGGAAAAAAAATTAAAAAAAAAAACATAAACACAATCACAAGAATATAAAACATAGATTCATTGATTGCAAAATAAAACGGTGCATAAGTACATATCATTCCCAAAAGATACCATTAAAAGGCCCAAAATACAACCATTTATCACATAGTCCTAAGAACATCCACGAAATTGTTCCTGTCAATCACTTGAGAATAAGTTTGAAACATCAACTTCTTAACTTCTAACAGCTTAATCACATCACAGGTTTGAACCTGCTTAAGATGCTCAAGAACCTTGTACGACATCGTTGTTGGACGATATCCTTCAAGTTCAGTTATGAACACCTGCTGTTGGTTTGTAATCTCAAGCAACTCAAGACATGACTTTTTTAGACCGGCGACAAACTTTAAATCCTTGTCATTTTCCCTTTGGAAGTAAAGCACCATTGAATCAAAGAAGTAGCGAGAATTAGCAGCGGCGGGATCAAGATGTTCGAAACGGGCCATTATTGTTTGGTGTATATAGACGATTTTTTTTTGGGACAAATATTTGTTTGTGGGTGGGTATGCAAATGATCTAGGGTATGCACCCTTAAATAGTAAAGACACAGAGACCTTACAAATTAAGGGACCAAATGTGAAATAAAACAATCATAAAGAGTAAAGTTATTAAATGGCGGGAATTTTAAGTATAACAACGGCAAGATTGTGACAACGTTAGGGACCAAGTGTGAAATTTTCAAAGCTTCCCCAGTACGATTAACTTATTTTTGGGCGCGACCCAATAAACCCGACCCACTAAACCGTCAAAAGATCAAAATACCCGATTCACACGAAACCAAAGTCATTCCACACAGTCAGTGAAACACACACCAACTCATTGCCCACCTCATTCGCAATATGGACAGGAGCATATTTGTGACAACGTTTAAGGATGAAGAAGATGGAGAAGTGTTGTTCAGAATTCACATAAACGGGTTATTTGAATATGCCCCACTCAGGTATGAAGGAGGATCCCTTATTAATGTTAGTGCTTTTAGCTATGATAGGGATATCTTTAGTTCAACCCTAGATAATCTATTATCAGAGATTAAGGAACCAAAATGGGCGCTGTTTTTCTGTGATCCAAAAAAATCCCTAGAAAATGGTTTGCAATTGGTTAATAGGGATGATGATGTTCTTAAGCTGTATGAGTTGGCTGAAACACATGAGTCAGTTGATATCTTTGTTGCTCATAAGCCCCAAATGTTAGCAGAATTTTACTTGAAAAACATTGGTTTTGAGGTTGTGGGTTGGGTAGAGGAAGATGCTAACTTTAGAATGTCAAGTGGAAGACCTTTTAGGACTCGACGTAAATGGAAGGGGATAGATAAGAACAAAATGTAGGCGAGTGTAACCAAAATGCAAACAGGGCAAGGTGGTGTTGTTATCAAAGAGGAAAAAAGTGTTTTTCATGACAAAAGGGAAAAATAAGGGAAAAGGAAAGCTGCATCAGGAAGAGGAAGTTTTGCAACAGGAAAAGGGCGAGGAAGTTGTAAAAACTTATAAGCGAGGTTTTGATGGGAAGGGGAAGGCTATAATGGTTGACTTTCCTGGTTTTGATGGTGAAAACATTGCTAATGGTGATGGTGTTGAAAACAGGGCTGGTGGTCTTGTGACTAGTGGTGTTAAAAAACCTTTTAGAAGCAGTGAAAGGATTACCAACTGCGTACTTGCCCTTTTTGCCAACAAGCAATCCTAGGTAAGGTTTCGATGTTGAATTGCATGGCTTGTGTTTTATATTTTGTAACTGTAATTATAGCTTATCTAACTTGAATATTTGGTGTTTGGATACTTGTTTTTCCAGGCATAGTTGCAGTTTGATCATCAGTGTAAGGTTCAATGTTTTGTTTGTTGATCATCCAATTCCAGTATGTACATCGTTAGAAGGTAGGTGAAGGTTGTTCAGTGGAAGCTGCATCATCTTTTCCATTTTTGTGAATTATCTAGTAGAACCTTGTATCAGACAATGAATCTATATTTTAAGTCATTTTCATGTTGTATCAGACAATGTTTCCCCAGTTGACTACTATAAGTCAACTTGCTAAATGGTTGGTTATGTTACAATATGTGTTTGTTTGTCTTATAGGTTATATTCTATGTGTACATATTAGTTTGTCAGTTGACATTTATAAAGTCAAACTAACCAAATGCTAAATGTCATGGTATAATCACCACAAACGATCATACCTTTGTATCAGCAAAACCAAACATATTGGGCACTTAACATCTGATGCATGGAACATATGTTCAAACCATACCCAGTAATTGTAAAAGGTTACATGTGTTCAAAATGCAAATGATTTAAATATGTTGACATGTAATTCCAAAATGCAAATGCTAATCCAAACACCCACTATATTCCAAAAGGCAAATCGTTTAGTTACTTAGACATCTAATAGTCAAACTGCCAAATTGACTTGTAAAAGTCAAAGTAACCAATTACCAACAAGAAGCAAACTTTTGATTGCCAAACACTATCATGTTCAGTAACAACCCAAATTTTTATTGATCGGTTTCATGTTGACAACCATTACAAATTTCCTATCATCTAAACATACAATTAGCTAGAACCACAACTTTCAGTGTCATCCCGTTCATTCCTTTCCTTTAGAACTTTATACACAGTTTCAAGATTCTTAATCCTTATTTCCAAATCAGAAACCTTTGATAACCCGATGTCGGCATCCTCTTCCTTCTCCTTCTTAACACCCAAACGGTCTTCATTGGAGCAATCCTCTTTCCTCAACCCACTGTACAAAGCCTTCCCCTTATCGTTTTGTGCCATTGTTAGCGAGTTGGGTTGAATGTGTATTGCTGGTAATTAGGGTTTTATAGAATTTAAGCAAGAGGGAAACAATAATACGGAACAACTTTGGGTTAGATTTAACTAACATATTGTTAAAATGTGGTTGGACTATTATGCCCTTGAAATATAACGCAAAACGGACGGTGACCTGAGCTTTACCGGTCAAGGGACGCAATCGGCCTCAAAAACCCAACTTTTAGACTCACGGCGACGATTTTCCCAAGTTTAGGGCCCCTGCGACACTTTTGGGAAAGTTTAGGGACCAACAGTGTATTTTTTTCCTTAATTCAACATTGGAGTTAGAAATATTATCATAGAGTTTTAGTTCGCCGTTAACTAAAACCCGAATAATCTCATAAGTCATACGTAGCTGTGTGATGATAACTTTTTTTTATCAACTTACCGTAGCGTATGAAAAGAGGAATGCTACACTAAAAAAAAATGATCCACAAAATGAGGTGTCAGAGAGTGATTGGCTTAATCAAAGAGAAGAGAGAGAAATTATAGCAAAATACACCAATCACTCACTGACACCTCATTTTATGGATTGTTTTTTTGTGAGTGTAGTATTCCTCATATAAAAAACACACCATTCACGCATTTGCAATGTTTGCGTGTGATGTGTGTAACCATTACGCTCGGTCTGACATACTATGATTCTATTTTTTCCTTTATCTTATTTTAGTCTTATGAAAAACAATAGTGTCGATTAGTTATGATTTTAAACAGATTAGAACTCCAACATAGCCTTTATGCACCCATATCTTTTTACCCTTTTACCATCATTTTGGATAAACTTAAATAAAAAGGGTTTCTACTTAAAAAAAAAAAAAAAAAAAAAAAAAAAAAAAAAAAAAAAAAAAAAAAAAAAAAAAAAACCCGAGTATTTGACTCATATGTATACGACCTGACTGAGATATCTATTTTCGAGTATTTTCTAGTCATGCTCGTTCTTATAAGTAAGTCATGTGTCTAATCACTAGGGGAATGCTTAGTAGCAAGCATTTAAGAGCATTTTGCAGCAACTAGCAGTTAACGTTTTGCACAAAATGCTTGTTTGGTAGCAAGCAACTAGCATTCCTACTTTTTCTAAACGCTCCAAATCAAAATCCTACTTCTAGTAACATTTACGAGCAACTAGTGTTTCCACTTATGTTAGCAAACACTTTATAGAAATAAAACAACCACTGCTTTTTGCCACTAATTACCGCTACTGCTTACTGCTATCGCTATTTTCGCTAAACCTACCCCAGGTGATTTGGGAATTTGACTTAACTTACCATCATCATATATTGTGGGTGAGACAATAGCACCATAACATAGGTTATGTTTGGTAAAAGTAGCAGTGAGCAGTAGCAGCGAGCTGTGAATAGTAGCTGTGAGCAGTATACAACTCACAGCTTCTTAAAAAAATATTAGAAAAATGAGCTTTCCTAAAAAATAGCTAAACTCACCGCTCTTTTACCAAACAAAAAATAAAAATAAAAAAACTCATTACCCATCGCCTATCAGCCCAAAAAGCTCCAAAAACTCATTTTGTGGAATTTTTTTTTTGTGAGTGCAGTATTCCTCATATAAAAAACACACCATTCACGCATTTGCAATGTTTCACCATTTGCAATGTTTGCGTGTGATGTGTGTAACCATTACGCTCGGTCTGACATATTATGATTCTATTTTTTCCTTTATCTTACTTTAGTCTTATGAAAAACAATAGTGTCGATTAGTTATGATTTTAAACATATTAGAACTCCAACATAGCCTTTATGCACCCATATCTTTTTACCCTTTTACCATCATTTTGGATAAACTTAAATAAACAGGGTTTTTCCTTAAAAAATAATAATAATAAATAAAAAAATTTGAGTATTTTCTAGTCATGCTCGTTCTTATAAGTAAGTCATGTGTCTAATCACTAGGGGAATGCTTAGTAGCAAGCGTTTAAGAGCATTTTGCAGCAACTAGCAACTAGCAGTTAGCGTTTTGCATAAAATTCTTATTTGGCAACAAGCAACTAGCTTTCTTACTTTTTTTAAACGCTCCAAATCAAAATGCTACTTCTAGTAACATTTACGAACAACTAGTGTTTTCACTTATACTAATTATGAATATACAACTATGTTAGCAAACACTTTATAGAAATAAAACAACCACTGCTTTTTGCCCCTAATTACCGCTACTGCTTACTGCTATCGCTATTTTCGCTAAACGTACCCCAGGTGATCTGGGAATTTGACTTAACTTACCATCATCATATATTGTGGGTGAGACAATAGCAGCAACACATAGGCTATGTATGTTTGGTAAAAGTAGCAGTGAACACTGAGCAGTAGCAGCGAGCTGTGAACAGTAGCTGTGAGCAGTATACAGCTCACAGCTTCTTAAAAAAATATTAGAAAAATGAGCTTTCCTAAAAAATAACAAAGCTCACCGCTCTTTTACCAAACAAACAATAAAAATCAAAAAGCTCGTTTCCCATCGCCCAAACAGCACCAAAAGCTCGTCATAGCCATACTACTACCATATTAACCTAGCCAGCTCAACAATACCCTTTTGTTGTATCAAAACAAAACACAACTCAAAAAACAAAAACTTACCATTTTCAACAACCTTAAATAAATAATATTTATTATTATTTATCATTAATTGGGTTGTTCTTCCGATCATCGCCGGTGGTCATTATTATTCCGGTAACTTTTATTATTTTTCAAAGTTAGGGTTTGTGTTTTCAATCATCATGTAATTAGGTTATTGGGATTTTGCTTATTTTCTTCTGCTAGCTCTTTTAAATAAGCACTTCTGGAAAAAGGGTTTCAATTTGCTTATTTTGTATAAAAAAGATTTAGAGGGTGTTTGTTTAAGCTTTTTTAGGCTTTTGAGCTTATTGTTTTTGCTTATGTTTCATAGGCCCACTTTTTTCGGCTTATTTTGAGCTTATGTAAGCTTATATAAGACCGTGAGTTTCAAAATAAGCTGAAAAAATGGGCTTATGAAACATAAGCAGAAAACAGATAAGCTCATACGCCCAAAAACAAGCTTAAACAAACACTTTGTAAGCCCATTTTTGTGTGGCTTGTTTTCCAGCTTAGGAGCTTATTATGACATAAAAGCTGGAAAATAAGCCACAAAAAATGGTCTTATGAAATTTAAGACTAGCCAAATAAGCTCATAAGCCCAATTTTAAGCTTAAACAAATACCCCGAAAGAAATAAGGAGACTGTCCATTTGCTTATAATTAAAGGTTTTTAGGTTAGATATGAGGGCCGTAAGGTTATTCTAATTTATTGAAAGTCGGCACTTTTGATTAAGAAGCTCCCAAAATGTATATCCGAAACTGCTTAGGACTGTGGTTATTGGTTTATTAGGGTTCCTTTGCTATTGTTAAAGAGGAGGGGGGTTGTGTTATCTTATATATCGGCCTTATGAGCATCTGTTTTTTTTTTTTTTGGCTTATGAGCTTATCAAATTAAGCTTATGGCTTATTTAAGGTCACAAGCTCAACTTGATAAGCTCATAAGCCCCCAAAAGCCAAAATAGGCTTTTATTAAGTGATTTAGTTAACAAAGTTTTCAAATTTATTAACAAATTAGTAAAATTAAAGTTAATAGAGAAATAAACTTTAATAATTTATTTAGTTTATAAGATCGGGTGGTAATTCTCTCGTATAAATCACCGGGTCTTAATCTCATTCATTTTTATCATTTTTTTAGTTTAAATACCTAGTTTAAGATTATATTTATTATTGTAGAATTAATTGTTATTAGTTTAATTATTGCTTCATAAGTCGCTTTTAATTTATGTTCAAATATTTTAGCGTAAAATTCCAAAATATCCCTTTTCACTATTCATCACGCACAATCACGACTTGAATTCACGAAATTTCATTCAATCCTTCGTTGGGGATAACGACCCGGGTTACACATACTTCACTTGTGTTTCCTTGGAAATATTTATACATTGATTTTCGCGAATCAACTTATAAGCGAGGTTTTGATGGGAAGGGGAAGGCTATAATGGTTGAGTTTCCTGGTTTTGATGGTGAAAACATGGCTAATGGTGATGGTGTTGAAAACAGGGCTGGTGGTGCTGGTAGTCTTGTGCCTAGTGGTGTTAAAAAACTTTTTAGAAGCAGTGAAAAGATTACCAACTGCGTACTTGCCCTTTTTGCCAACAAACAATCCTAGGTAAGGTTTCGATGTTGAATTGCATGGCTTGTGTTTTATATTTTGTAACTGTAATTATAGCTTATCTAACTTGAATATTTGGTGTTTGGATACTTGTTTTTTCAGGCATAGTTGCAGTTTGATTATCAGTGTAAGGTTCAATGTTTTGTTTGTTGATCATCCAGTTCCAGTATGTACATCGTTAGAAGGTTCATCAGGTGAAGGTTGTTCAGTGGAAGCTGCATCATCTTTTCCATTTTTGTGAATTATCTAGTAGAACCTTGTATCAGGCAATGAATATATATTTTAAGTCATTTTCATGTTGTATCATACAATGTTTCCCCAGTTGACTACTATAAGTCAACTTACTAAATGGTTGGTTATGTTACAATATGTGTTTGTTTGTCTTATAGGTTATATTCTATGTGTACATATTAGTTTGTCAGTTGACCTTTATAAAGTCAAACTAACCAAATGCTAAATGTCATGGTATAATCACCACAAACGATCACACCTTTGTATCAGCAAAACCAAACACAGTGGGCACTTAACATCTGATGCATGGAACATATGTTCAAACCATACCCATTAATTGTAAAAGGTTACATGTGTTCAAAATGCAAATGATTTAAATATGTTGACATGTAATTCCAAAATACAAATGTTAATCCAAACACCCACTATATTCCAAAAGGCAAATCGTTTAGTTACTTAGACATCTAATAGTCAAACTGCCAAATTGACTTGTAAAAGTCAAAGTAACCAATTACCAACAAGAAGCAAACTTTTGATTGCCAAACACTATCATGTTCAGTAACAACCCAAATTTTTATTGATCGGTTTCATGTTGACAACCATTACAAATTTCCTATCATCTAAACATACAATTAGCTAGAACCACAACTTTCAGTGTCATCCCGTTCCTTCTTTTCCTTTAGAACTTTATACACAGTTTCAAGATTCTTAATCCTTGTTTCCAAATCAGAAACCTTTGATAACCTGATGTTGGCATCCTCTTTCCTCAACCCACTGTACAAAGCCTTCCCCTTATCGTTTTGTGCCATTGTTAGCGAGTTGGGTTGAATGTGTGTTGCTGGTAATTAGGGTTTTATAGAATTTAAGCAAGAGGGAAACAATAATACGGAACAACTTTGGGTTAGATTTAACTAACATATAGTTAAAATGTGGTTGGACTATTATGCCCTTGAAATATAACGCAAAACGGACGTTGACCTGAGCATTACCGGTCAAGGGACGCAATCGGCCTCAAAAACCCAACTTTTGGACTCACGGAGACGATTTTATCAAGTTTGGGGCCCCTGCGACACTTTTGGGAAAGTTTAGGGACCAACAATGTATTTTTTTCCTTAATTCAACGTTGGAATTGTAACACCCCAACCCGACAAGGGTAAAGATGTCACGCAAATGGTTTCATATCAGATATAACAAAGCATACATTCAAAAGTAATACAAATATTCTCAAAGGTTACAGAAGAAATACTGAAATTACAAGGTTACAAAAGCGAATACAAATTCTAACAATGTAGTAACTTCCAATCGTCTCTAGGCCAAAAATAATTATCAAGTCTTCTAAGTCCAAAAGTCTCTTCACTCTTACCCAGCTTCCAACTAAAACCTGCCGCGGGAAAAGAAACGCGGCTGAGCTACTAGAGCTCAGTGAACAGATATAACGTAACAAGCAGTAGTATAATGTATAATTTACATGAGTAAAGAGTGTGAAGCATGAATACATGGTATCAAGATGAAAGGTAAGAGTACATGGTAAAGGAAGTCAGAAATCCACTACGAGCCCATAACATAACATGAATCATAATCATAATCATAATCGTAAACATGCAGAGGGGAGACCTCTTAGTATCCTGTGAATATGAGGGGTGTCCTCAATCATGGGTATCCTGTAAATATGAGGGGTGTCCTCAATCATGGGTTGGAGTAGCTAGCTCCCGGAGTGTGAAAGACGTGTATCGCACACACCATCAGTCACCATGAATAACATAACATAACATGAACATGAACAAATCTAGGATGCATCCATACGCCCCAGGTGGCCATAATCTGCCTCTACGTAACATAACATGCAGGGACGGGACAGGTCATCACTCTCCTGCCCTAGAGTCATGCCATCGGTGCATCGACTGACATGGACATGAAACCCTCATGCCTAGTGAGTGGCTCGTAGTATCAAACTGAGGGTAAAGGTCAAGTATCATGAATCATGTTTTTAGTTTACTTGCATAGGTCCATATCATGTTTCATAAGTTCATAATCATGGTTCATAATCATGGTTCATAAGCAAGGTTCATAAGCAAAGGTTCATAAGTAAGGTTCATAAGCAAAGGTTCATAAGCAAAGGTTCATGGTCAAGGGTTCATAATTAAAGGTTCATGCATGAAAGGTTCATAATCATAAAAGGTTCAATATCATGATGGTTCAAAAGATCGGAGTTCATGAATGAAGGGAACATAGCAATGGTATAGGGAACCCTAATACGAATCATAATCAGAGAATGAAGGCCTCTTATCAAAGAAGCAGAATATCTGTACCTTAACGAAATACGCAAGCAAGAAATGAAAATCAAATCAAGTAGGAGATCACTCCCTCTTCACCCGATCTACAAATAAGCACAAGTTCTCTTATAAGTTCATAGGACCGTAAGGTTTCATTCTTGTTCTCATTCCATATTAGGTGACTTTATGTTATATCATTCCCGTATGCTAATTCAAAGTATTATAGATGATCATATTCATAGTTCAAGATTCTTAATGTCTTTTACAAAGTTTTAGTGTCCATATAGTAGTTTTCATAATTTAGGATTCATTAGGTAATTATCATAAGTTTAGGGTATATCATGAAATTATCATCAAGTTACAGATTTTTACAAGTTAAGACCTTTGGTTTTAGCAAAATATCCATTTACACCCTTTGGTTTACCCAATAAACACATAACACCCTTTAGTTTACAATTTAACCCTTTTTATAACTTCCCATAGTTTTAAGTACGAATTTGTTAGGTTTTCAATAAATTATAAATCATATAAGAACTCAGTATTAAAATTCCCAAAAATTCCCAGAGATGCTCATATGTCTAAAGTATTTTATCAAATTTTTCAAGATTTTATTATGTAGCATTGGTATGTATTAAAATTCACTTAAACCAACTCGTCCAGATTTCTGAGTAATTTTACTATACGAAAAGTTATCAATTAGAAACCCTTTAAGAAAATTTCAAAAAAATCTATAAAAATTCCAGGAAGTAATAGACATCTTATATATTACCCAGTTCAAAGGAAACCTTCTAACTCGACACGGTTTGAAAATTAAAAATCAAAAACCCGGACTGATTTTCCAGACTCACAAATCCGATCAGACACATAATTTTCTAAAAATCATAAAGTAACCTTCTAGGCCTCTAAAAATTACAAACTAAATTTTACCAGGTAGATATTTCAATGAACTTAGTTTTAGGCTTTTAAAACACTCAAAAACTCGATTCCATCATAAAGTTACAGCCGTTTAAAGTCGACCAAAAATCCCACTCAGAATCAGTTATCACAGCAACATATCCATTTTAGGGTTTTTACCATCCAAATCATTAGTTTTTCACTCCAAACGATTTTGGTTGAGTCCATAACATATTTAGGTCATTCTATAACATATTTAACATAATCACAACGAATTATTTCACACAAAACTCAGCCGATTCATACATATCAATTTTTAGGGTTTTGTTAATTTGTGATTTCATGTGATTAGTTTTGTGATTACTTCGGCTAAAATCAAAAGAAAAACAAGAAACAATGCTCGAATAGATTAGGTGATACAATACCCTCGTAGACCACGAAGAACACGAACACGACGAGGATCAAAACACCACACGAAACTCTCTTTCTCCTCTCTTCTCCTTGATCGACCGAAACAGCCCAAAAGAAAGGAAGAACATGGTTTTTTTTTTTGTTAGTTTTTGATTCATAAAATTCGAATGGATCATTGTTGATGTTAGAGGCTTACCTTGTGATGATTAAACACGAGTTAGAACAAGATTTCGAAGCTTCTTTGGGTGATCTTGGATCGAAAATGGCAGCCACAAAATTACAGCCGATGGTTTCTTGTTGGAGAGAACTTTTAGGTTTTTTTTTTTTTTTTTTTTTTTTGTTCTTTGATTTTGGGAGGATCGGTGTATTGTGATAAGAAGAACCGAATTTTGGGTTTAGTATATTTTAGGTATGATTATCAATCAATTAGAGACTTACCATATATTTAGAAATCATGAACATGGTCTTGTTTTTGGTCCAAGGGGGGGGGGGGGGGCGGCCAAGCTTAGGTTCTTTTTTTTTTTTTTTTTTTTTTTTCCAACTTGTATATTGTATAGTTTTATTTGTTTATAAACTTAGGTTAAGAGTCACTTAAATAATATTCGTAAGTTCTCAAATTTTAAATTCGAGGGTATTTTTGTCATTTCATATTATGTTAAGTTTCGGGGTTTTACAGGAGTTAGAAATATTATCATAGAGTTTTAGTTCGCCGTTAACTAAAACCCGAATAATCTCATAAGTCATACGTAGCTGTGTGATGATAACTCTTTTTTATCAACTTACCGTAGCGTATGAAAAGAGGAATGCTACACTCACAAAAAATGATCCACAAAATGAGGTGTCAGAGAGTGATTGGCTTAATCAAAGAGAAGAGAGAGAAATTATAGCAAAATACATCAATCACTCACTGACACCTCATTTTGTGAATTTTTTTTGTGAGTGTAGTATTCCTCATATAAAAACACACCATTCACGCATTTGCAATGTTTCACCATTTGCAATGTTTGCGTGTGATGTGTGTAACCATTACGCTCGGTCTGACATATTATGATTCTATTTTTTCCTTTATCTTATTTTAGTCTTATGAAAAACAATAGTGTCGATTAGTTATGATTTTAAACAGATTAGAACTCCAACATAGCCTTTATGCACCCATATCTTTTTACCCTTTTACCATCATTTTGGATAAACTTAAATAAACAGGGTTTTTCCTTAAAAAATAATAATAATAATAAAAAAAAAAAAAAAAAAAACCCGAGTATTTGACTCATATGTATACGACCTGACTGAGATATCTATTTTCGAGTATTTTCTAGTCATGCTCGTTCTTATAAGTAAGTCATGTGTCTAATCACTAGGGGAATGCTTAGTAGCAAGCGTTTAAGAGCATTTTGCAGCAACTAGCAACTAGCAGTTAGCGTTTTGCACAAAATGCTTGTTTAGCAGCAAGCAACTAGCATTCCTACATTTTCTAAACGCTCCAAATCAAAATGCCACTTCTAATAACATTTACGAGCAACTAGTGTTTCCATTTATACTAATTATGAATATACAACTATGTTAGCAAACACTTTATAGAAATAAAACAACCACTGCTTTTTGCCCGTAATTACCGCTACTGCTTACTGCTATCGCTATTTTCGCTAAACGTACCCCAGGTGATTTGGGAATTTGACTTAACTTAGGCTGGCCACACTGGGTCGGCAAATATCGGTCGGTCAAGACACAAATATCGGTCACCCCCAATCTGCATCCATGGTCAAACATCGGTCGACATTGTTTCAAAAATAGAATCGGTCGAGAATATGACCGATTTTGGTTTGTGTTTATACCGTTTGGGTTAAAAAAAAAAAAAAAAAAAAAAAAAAAAAAAAAAAAAAAACCTCGATCATCGATTGTGACAACTTGATCATGTCTGATCACCAGAGAGAACCCGGGTCACGACTGTGCATAGCACTAACCGTCATCGTATATTGTGGGTGAGACAATAGCACCAAAACATAGTACTACCATATTAACCTAGCCAGCTCAACAATACCCTTTTTTTTTTGTTTCAAAACAAAACACAACTCAAAAAACAAAAACTTACCATTTTCAACAACCTTAAATAAATAATATTTATTATTATTTATCATTAATTGGGTTGTTCTTCCGATCATCGCCGGTGGTCATTATTATTCCGGTAACTTTTATTATTTTTCAAAGTTAGGGTTTGTGTTTTCAATCATCATGTAATTAGGTTATTGGGATTTTGCTTATTTTCTTCTGCTAGCTCTTTTAAATAAGCACTTCTGGAAAAAGGGTTTCAATTTGCTTATTTTGTATAAAAAGATTTAAGAGGGTGTTTGTTTAAGCTTATTTTTAGGCTTTTGAGCTTATCTGTTTTCTGCTTATGTTTCATAGGCCCACTTTTTTCGGCTTATTTTGAGCTTATGTAAGCTTATATAAGACCACGAGTTTCAAAATAAGCTGAAAAAATGGGCTTATGAAACATAAGCAGAAAACAGATAAGCTCAAAAGCCCAAAAACAAGCTTAAACAAACACTTTGTAAGCCCATTTTTTGTGGCTTGTTTTCCAGCTTAGGAGCTTATTATGACATAAAAGCTGGAAAATAAGCCACAAAAAATGGTCTTGTGAAATTTAAGACTAGCCAAATAAGCTCATAAGCCCAATTTTAAGCTTAAACAAATACCCCGAAAGAAATAAGGAGACTGTCCATTTGCTTATAGTTAAAGGTTTTTAGGTTAGATATGAGGGCCTTAAGGTTATTCTAATTTATTGAAAGTCGGCTCTTTTGATTAAGAAGCTCCCAAAATGTATATCCGAAACTGCTTAGGACTGTGGTTATTGGTTTAGTAGGGTTACTTTGCTATTGTTAAAGAGGAGGGGGGGTGTTGTGTTATCTTATATATTGGCCTTATGAGCATCCGTTTTTTTTTTTTGGCTTATGAGCTTATCAAATTAAGCTTATGGCTTATTTAAGGTCACAAGCTCAACTTGATAAACTCATAAGCCCCCAAAATAGGCTTTTGTGATTTGTTCCAAATTTACACAAGCTCACTATCCCAGTAAATAAGCTAACACAAACAACCCCCAAGACTTCAAGATATACAAGCCACAAATGTGACACAAACGAGCACTAGGTCACCATAGCAAAGATGATATAACCATCATAATAAGGTAGATGACTTCATACGAAATAGTAACATAGAGTTTGAATTATCAAGATCAAAGTTTTCGCATACGAAGCTCTGAACTAACTTTAAAACGAATTTGTATTGTATCACAAAGACCAATACATAAAGTATGTCGATATGTAACATTTTATTGCTACTTGAACACATAGATTGGATATAATATGCTGGTCACTTTGCCCCCAGCCACTAACTACGCCTCTAAGCTTGATTTATAAAGTACAGACCTCGGAAATTGATATCACGTAATGACCAACCAGTATCAGAGAACTGTAGGAGATGCCATGGATAATTAAGATGACACGGATGTTGAAAGCCCATTGATGCCACAATGACCACAGGGCGGAATTCCTTTTGGCATGACTATAGCGTAATGACCAACCCAATAGTTAATCACCTAGTTCATAGTTCATCGTCTCTTGATGGAGTTTTATGTTTCGATGCTTTATAATGCGCAGGAAAAAATAATTTAATCTGATTTGTATTTTGTTAATCACATAATGCTTTTATTCTTACAGCATCCAGTTTTGGTTGATTAAACATTTTGATTAAGAATGAATCTGCAGCAAGCTGTACCACCGAGGTCCTCGGCTAACGGATTCAACAAAATGACCACAGCAGGTAGACTTTTCTTGCCCGATTTCTGAAAATAGCTTTCATGCTCATTATTCTAACTTGCGTTCTGCTCAGGTTATCCAACTGGAAACAAAGGGGGAGGTGATAAGCCATCGCGTGAGTGGCTTGTTTATTTAACATCATGTCTTATTGGACATCCTGTGGAAGTCCAGGTTGCAGATGGATCCGTGTACTCTGGAATATTTCATGCTACGAATGCAGAAAACGATTTTGGTATCTTTTTTAATAGTTTGAACCTTTTTATACGAAAATGGTTTTTAGTTGATCTTTTCGTCTGTATTGACATTTTGGTTAACCTTTTCAGGAGTAATCTTGAAGATGGCGTGTTTGACAAAGGCTGGTTCGTCTCAAGGACATAAAAGCATTTCAGATGTTGTTAACAAGACTCCTACGAAAACTTTAATTATACCATCAAGACAGCTTGTGCAGATTGTAGGAAAGGTTTGTTTGATGCCTCGTAGTTTTTATAACTCCATATCTTTTTTACAGAATGATTCATATTCATTCAGTGGTATAACATCCTGAAGTATTGCTATATGAACTGATGTGTTCTTGTTTTATGATTGTCAGAGTGTACCTGTAACCAAAGATGGGATGACGGATGAGTTTCAGCATGAAAAACAGCAAGAAATTATGACAGACACCTCAATCTCTCGTTCTCGACATGTTGAGTTGGAAAGAGAATTGGAACCGTGGGTCCCAGATGATGATAATATAGAATGTCCTGATCTGGACAACACATTTGATCGTCATTGGAATAGGTATTAAACTCTCAACCTTATATTGATACGATTTAAGGTTAAATTATGTCTCATTGTGTAGATTGATGCTATGCATGAAGATCATACCAGACAAAGCCTTACGTTTTTATTATTATATGCATAGTTCATGTATGCATCTTCTGTCTGATTGTTTTTAAGGTAGAATCATGTTAAGATGAAAATCCTTGTACATTTTCTTCTATCGGCATGAATGTGAACAATGAAAATTTTCTTTGTAGTTAAATTTTCTATAATAGTTGCAAAATTTTAATACCGGGTAGCCTGTCTTTTATTTTATCAGATATTTAGACGGGTTTCTTTCTATCTTTTTTTCTTTTTTTCTAGAGATTAGTGGCTTTATCATTTTCCTGCAACTTCACAAGTAGGACAGTGATTCGTATGCATATCGTGCCTATACTTTTGGCTATACTAGCTGATTTATAGCAGGGAGGGAAAGCGGTGCTACGAGGGTCCCATCGTTGTGTTTTAAAATTAAGTTGGTACCGAAGTGTGTTCTTTTGTACAGGAAATTACTGGTTGGAGCGCCGAAAATATTAATACATGTCCTACTCTTATAGTGTATTATTCACATATAAACTGCTGTTAGTGTATCTTGCAAATTTTCTTGCCTCCTTCTGTACACACACACACTCACGCACACACGCAGTTAGGATCCAATAAGTAGCTAATTCGTGAGAAGTTGTGCATCAGCTTTACAAAGTTCGCTGATGCAGAAGTGAGAAGACTGTGCAACAATGCCTTTAACGCTTCTTACATATATTTAGCTTTTTAAAGGTTCCTAAGGGCTTATCTTATGTATATATTAGAATGATCTATTTTGAAAACAATATTCATACTGATGGTTGACTTAATTGTGGATTACGTAGGGGCTGGGATCAATTTGAAACAAATGCTGCATTATTTGGAGTAACAAGTACATTTGATGAGGAACTCTACACAACAAAACTTGATAGAGGTCCTATGATGAGAGAGAGAGAAAGGGAGGCTCTAAGAATAGCCAGAGAAATTGAGGGCGAGGATACTAAAGATCTTCATTTAGCTGAGGTAAAGGTTTAGCTTCTTTGATTTCCATCCACACACACGGACGCACTTATTGCTATTAATGTATCGATCACTCTCTCAAGTTCTTACAGTGTACTTTTTCTTGGTATATCAGGAAAGGGGCATTCACGTTCATAGCAACTTTGATCTTGACGAGGAAACTAAATATTCATCTGTTATGCGTGGGGTTGATAGTGGTTATGAAGAAAATGAGGACATTTGGGATTCAGAAAATAATGAAACATTTGGAAATGTCTCTGATAATACCATTAGCAAGTCATCGACTGACAGAGAGAACAGGTGCTTGTTAATATGTTGAATTGATATCGTTTTATGTACTATTTTTTTGCAGAACGACTATATACTTAAGTATAATTACTTACACACATGTTTATCTTTCTCATTGATTATCTCAGGATCAATGTCAAACACAGTAGCCAAAAAAAGGATAAGCGCATGGTATATTGCTCGTTTTAACTATTTACCTTATAACAACCACTCAGTGAAACTGTATGCAATTCGTATGGTTATAGGTTTTGACTACTACACTTTTGTTTGATAATTGCAGTTGTTTGAGCAATACGAGGCTTCAAAATTAGAGGGTTAGTATTTTTATTGAGTGTGTCTGCAATTGTTTAGTTTTATATAACCATACTTTTGAATTTACCCCCTTTCTCTTTTTTTTTCTAATAATGTTCAGATGCTAACAAAGAAAGCTTTGAAAAAGGACTCTCAGCTGATGCGACTGCATATGCACCATCCAATGTCATGTCCAAGGCTCAGGAAACGAGTTCAAGCGAAGTATCAGAGGGCCTAACAACTGTCAAGATACACGAGGCCACACAACCTGCAACATCCACTTCAGAATGTGGAAATGTTCAATCGGCTGCAAGTGCTCCTGGATTATCCCCTAGCTCTTCAATGAATTCTCAAAATTCAGAAAAGTCGACATTGAACCCCCATGCTAAGGTTAAAAATGAATATATTGTTGCAATACAAATTTGCAGTTGCTCGGAAGTATACTTGATTTTCGAATTTTGAAATATCTTCTTCATTTAGTTGCCTAACAATCTTTTTAATCTCGATGTATCTCAGGAATTTAAATTCAATCCAAATGCCAAGAGCTTTGTTCCATTGCAGACCCCTGTAAGGCCCGCATCACCAGCGTCTGATGGTTCCTACTACTACCCACCTAACGTAGCCCCAGTCTCACATATGCAAGTAAGTTATTGTTTATGCCTGTAATTAACCCTGCTTCCTAATAAGACTTTGTTTTTTAATAGTAAAAGTTAAGTAGGTTCTGCTGTTCACTTGGTTAATCTTCGTGTAAATTAATTTTGCAGATGGGAACCTCTTTTGCCCCACACCAGCCAGTTATGTATGGGCCCCAGACGACATCATATCAGTCACAGCAGCCATATTTCCCGTCAAATATCCCACAGGTATGGCAATGTTCAAGTCAGAGGTGTCAGTTTCGACCGTTTACTTATGGACGTGTCAATTTGGGTTAAAGTTTGATCACGAACGGGCGGATACAACCTGTTTAGTGGAACAATATAGTTTTTGTAATCATGTTTGATACACTAATTATAAATGACAAAAAGTGCTCTGGTATCCATCCCACACACGGTTACCCGTTTTGCACCTTACACAAGCCAACTCATTTTGCCACTCTAGTTCAAGTCCTTAGGTTTATTTCTGGTCGAGTTCTCTTTTGTGGAAACTAATATCGGACTTCTTTGACTCAGTATGGGCAGCAGATGCATCTTGGTCAACCCCGACAGATGATGTACATGCCCACTTATCCCCCGGTAAGAAAGTTAACCTTTTTCTCTGACATGTTTTTATTGTTATATCCCGACTTCAATGAACGTAGGTTAACAGTAAACTGATGTGGCAAGCGCCATGTATTGTGTCCATGATTGCACAATAATGCGTTTCGTTTATTAAAGTACTTCAAGCGCGACTCATGTTTTTCTCGCTATATGTCGTGACAGGAAATGCCATACAAAGGAAGAGACTATTGACATATTTGTGAACTCCCAGTTTTGTTAGCTAATGATCTAAGACTGCTTGGAATGGTTTTTGCTCTAAGGAATCCCGGCAGCCCTGATGTGATACATCAGCATTTATAATGATGATTTGCAAAAGGGATACTTCACCCGTTTTGAGGAATGACCTTTCTATTAAACTTTGACGCTTTTGGTCTTGCCTTGACCGGTTAAATTTCATTGATGTGTTTTTTTGGTAGAGCGCGTGAAAGAAGTTTTAGTTAAGTAGTTTATGACACCCTTTAATGTTTACTTGGTACAATATAGTTTGTGCGTTATGGATGAAGCTTATTTAGGAATGTTTTCCCTTGTGATGTTTCTGCCGCTTTCTTTCCGTATGTTGTGTGCTGAGATACAAGTTATCTAGGATTTCTTTTTACTTTACGACGGTTTCTAGGTGGTACTTTGATGTCCAACTATACACCCCTTGATGAAAAATTTCCATTAAGATGTGAGCCAAAATTGTTTCGACACATATTTAGTTACAGTACATCACAAAATGGTTTCACTAGCCAGACAAAAAACAACAGCATTGGCTTTAATAGCTAAGGTGAATACGACGCGCCTAACTTTCTAAACTTTCCTACAAATATTGTTCTTCAATAGATTACCTTGCAAAAAAGAACTTTAATCAAGCAAAAAACCATTCCATCTGCAGAACTTAAACCTGCAAGATCGAACAAATATAGTTATGGTTCAGTTTTCAACTAATAGCAAGTTAACATGAACGAGGCGGTTTACATTTTTTGCAACTTTCTTCAGCCATTTGTAGTATTGATATGCTGTCCTCATCGATCTTCTCAAGTCTTTCCACCTCTTTATAAGCTTCGCCGGTGTCATTTGACAGATTTCCAGCCACAGCAACTTTATTGGCGGCAAAAGATACAACAGCTTCCAATGTGATTGCATTGCACAACCTATGATTGCGATCACTGTAATTATCATGATTATTCGCCATAGCCTAATCTTTGGTCCTGTAGTTGCTACCACTCTGCATATATGAATGTCGCAGAAATGACATTAAAATGCCAACAACATGATATCCTCCATTAATCTTTGGAAGCGAAAGATTTTTTTTTTTTTTTTTTTTTTTTTTTTTTTTTTTTATATTTTAATCTTGATATATTAATCTTTGGAAGCGAAAAACATACCTAGGAACTGGTTTCGCGTCTGGAGGCAAAAGGGCCACATTGTCACCTAAGTTCTGCCATTTATCCTCCATTTGCAAATGATAGTAAGGTTCCGCAACCAGAGTCAAGTATCCCACGTTAGCACATAGGTTCCGCCATTTATCCTCCAAATACAAATGATATAGTAAGATTGATAAACACCATGCATAAACATTTGAGCGCGATATATATAGAAAGAAAACGAAATAGTCCTATATCATTTATTTCTATATATGTCGCGCTCAAAAACAGTAAAATCCTTGAAGGGTGAAAAAAATATAAACCTTAAGATCAACATTAGATCGATCTTTGAGGCACCCAGAAATACGTTGATCCGAAAGTATGTCCCTCCACTTTCCCATGCCATATTTTCGAACACCCGCGATAAGGGCTGATTCTTCATCCAGTGTCCAACGTTTCTTTTGCTTCCCCATTGGTTCACTTAAATAGTATGGATTATTTCTTTGTATATTAGTATGAAGAAGAAATGAAACATAAATGGTTTGATGTATATATGTGATTAAATAGCCGTTGGAAATTAAGGGGTGTTTAAATTTGGAAAAAGGTACGGATGATTAGATTGTTATGTTGGTTTCCAATGCATTTAACGGTTGGTATCTAAACTAAAAGTACATGCTAACCAAGTTTATGTTTAAAGAGTCTTTATTTAAACTTTTAGTATATCAATCGCAAAAGTTCATCCAAAGTTTCAATATGGTGGTTACGAAAATAATCAAAAGGGTTATGTTGAGATATTCAAATAATAGAAAAAATTACATGTTTTGTCCTTGTGGTTTACCCAAAATCACATTTGTTGTTTATGTTCAATCTTTTATTTATATAATAAAACAAAACCTTTAATAGGGACTTTTTCATTTCAAAAAAATCAAATCATACCTTATTAAGTAATAATTGAATTAATTAATTTAAAAAAAATGATATTTAATTAAGAAAAAACATAAATATTTCCTAATTTGACAAAAAAATTAAAAAAATCGTTTTCACAAATCATATATTATGAAAAACTAAAAATACACATGTACTCAATAGATCATGTTTAATAGTTCTGTACCAAAGTGAAAATTCAAAAAAGAAAACACGCTTCTCATATTGCATTCATCATACATACAGAGAAACCAAACACTCTCCACAATTATTTTCTCTCATCCCAATCCTATGCGATTCATTGATCTAACATGTCTCTCAATATATCATCGACATCTACAGATAACTATGTGATTCATCGATCTAATTCAACATGTCTCTAAATACATCATCGATGTCCAATCTGTTTAGGTTTGTCAAAATCAAGGTACACACTTTTCGGTTATTGTTTCAAACATGTTAATGGGTATCTTTTTATTAATTTCTGATTTGTTATATGAATAGTATGATTGAATTTAAGGTATATCAATCTTGGAGTTATTGATTTATGTCTCAATTTAAAGTTTTTTGTAATTATGTTGTAGTTTTTGTGCTCTAATTGATGATTGGGTATCTCGGTTTGATAATTCTGGAATGTTGACGAGTCTACTTGATAAATTCATATCTTGAGCATCAAAAGGAGTGAAAATTCAAACTAATTCTGGAAGGTGATATTTATATCAAAATCTTCTTTTTTATATGAGCTTCATGATACAAATTAGTTTGAATGTTAACGAGATTAAAACCTATTTAAAAAGTGACAAACTGAAATTTGGATATCAAGTATAGGCTGATGTCAACGCTGTTAATTCAATCTTAGAGGTATTTATTGAAAAATTTCATATCGCAAGTTTTACAGGGAGTTACAGAAAGTCAGAAATAATCTTTTAATAATACTTTGAATGCAGTCTATCAGACTGAGACTTAATAAGTTTCAAACAGACCAACCTGGTATTAATATTTCTGATGAGTCAAACTTGCAAGATAAAAGAAACAAAAAAGTTGACACTTATTTTAGACATCAGTATCTATAGCTAATCTTAGAGGAAGCGATAAACACTTAAATAAGAAAATCCCAAACACCCTCTTACCGCAGGAGCTAGCTGGTTATAAATTTATAATATATCTCTTTGCCACTTTCAGACGCTAGTATCGATAGCTGATCTTGGAGGAACAAATGTTGATCAGAGATTTAGTTATGCAAGTGAAAGCTTAATTTTTGTCGTTGTTACACCTGTTCTTAGATTTGTAGACTGTGAGTATAATTAGCATTCAACAAAACTAAAGTTTTAAGATTCTTGTCCTTTGACTAAATATATGATTACATTTTGTTATATTTAGATCTCGAGGAAGATGCCAAGATAGAAAAAATGGGCCTCCAGAAAAGGTGATCAACGCATTCAGGCCAGAGGTATTCGGACAAAACGTAGAAGGTAAAGTGATGAATAGTGAAGTGAAGTTAAAGAACATTCAGGACGAAATTGGTAATGTACAAATTACTATATAGCTATATTCTTCTTTAAAGATATCAAAAGTTTCTTTATATTAAATTGTTTAATATTTGTTTTTCTGATGTAGGTGGTAATGACAATAAAATGCAAAGGAAAATTCTTATGAGGTGTTTACACAGGCGTCAATACGATACGTATAGTTATAGCGAGCAAAATGGTATATGTCAAAGCATTCTTCAATTTAATCTTATTTTCAACAGTGGGCTCTTGGATCACTTACTATATGTATTTCTTAGATGGAAGAATACAATGGCTAATATGAACGACCAGGTCTCCATTTGATGGCTAAGGTCAACATGTACACGTTTATGAGGTGCTACAAGTAACACATTCTATCTTTTCAATTTGCATTCAAGTTACTGAGAAGATATTGACCATTTGTTATACGTTATATAGGCACTTACAGGCTAAGAAATTTAATGGAAATAAAGACAACACTCCTTTTGAAGACTCGCTTTAAGTTACTAAGTTGAACCATATGCTATTTCCCCATTTATGAAAGTTTAGTGGCTTAATGATATTTTTATGACAGAATTAAATAAATTAACTACAATGGCAAAGAAAGATTGGTGAGCAGTTAAGGAAATGTAGTAGTACTATCATATATAAGGCTTTGAAAAGTGGTAAACATCAGTTGATTTTGGGCTCGCACAAATCAGAAGTGGTAAAACCTATGTACAAAATGTCTCAACAAGATGAGATTTATTATCAAAATTCTTGGCAGTGAAAAAGATTAATTATCATCATTCTAGGCAAGATGAACTATTAGACGATATAATTGTATTTTAAATGTGAATTAGGTTTTAAATTTAAAAACACTGTTAAATGGTTTCAACAAACAAAAATTAAGCTATTTGTTTTTTAATTAATAAAAATACATTATTGAAAATTTTAGAAAAAACCCCGCGCGTGCGCGGTCATTATAACTAGTTTTAATCTATGTATTCTAATATAATGCACTTTTGTACCACCCTTTGAAGCTTAATAAAATTCAATGCGCTGATGTGTACTTCCTTTTATAGAACTTTTGTACAACCCTTTGAAGCTTAATAAAATTCAATGCCCTGATGTGTACTTCCTTTTATAAAATTCAATTCAATAAAATTCAATACCCATAACTGTTTCTTCATCCACTCAAATTGATCGGGTCAAAAGAGGAGCGTCCTGAATCATTTAATGAATACGCGTTATAATCCAAAATCGTTTTGCACGCTTTCAATCCATTTAATTTGATATGTTCAAAAGAGGAGCGTCACTTGAAACTTTCTCCAACCGATAACATAGAACGCATTTTGGGATTCTATTTTTTTTGCTGGCCATCCTTTGAAATTGGTAATGATCTTGATGCTTTAATTCCATTGTATTGAAAGTTTGCTTTTGTTATTTTCTCATAGGGTTTCGATTTCAATTTTTGTTATTTGTTTGATGTATTTTTTTTTTCTATGGTTTTAAGTTGATGTTTTTCATAGGATTTGGACTAATTGATACAAGGGTGTTGGCAAGATTGATTTCTTGGTTGATTTTAAAGGTTTTCTGAGATAAAGATTGTTGCTTTCTGCAAAAGATCAGTTGATTAATGAGAAAGGCATGGAATTTATAATTGATCCAACAAAGTTAAAATTAATTTGAACCCACATTTTATAAAATAAATTGTCCCACCTCAGATGCCTTTTAATCAAATAATAGGCATTCTTCCTCTACAGATCCTTCACAATCAGTTACAATTCATCCGATTCAAATCTGGTAAGTGAGATTTTGTGGTTTCATTCTTTTGATTATTGGTGTCTTATTAGTTGCCTATTATGAATTTATTTGTTGTAAAAAAGTAAGATTTTCAATTTGTTCGTTGTGTAACTTTGTTTATTCTTCAAAGGTGGTACTTGAATGATAGCACTTATATGATTCTTAAAAAGATGGTACATTGCGTAGATCATTCGTAATATTCTCGGTATATCTTTTACTAATCCTAATTCATGGTTATTTAATCTTTAGATTATCCTTTAGCTATTACGATTATTTTTTATTGCAACTTTATTTTGCACTACATGTTTGATGAAATGTCTATGTAGTAAAAGATGTCAACAAGTGTTTTTGAGCATCTATTCAAACTAGATAATTGGAGATCCAGGAAGTTTAGTATGGCTATTTGGAAACAATTACTAGAGTAAATTTTGCTTTTAAAGGTTTATTTTTGAGATGAGCTAAAAGCCATGTTAGCTAAAAGCCTTCTACATGTATTTTGACTATTGGGACCTTAAACCATATAGAATTTCTTAAGATGGGCTTTGTTAGATTGTTTTAAGTTAATCCAAGGTAAGCATTCAAATTTACGGTTTCATATTTTCACAGGTAAGAATTTATGATGTTTGTTAATAGAACCTTCATTGTGTTATTTGCGTTTTGATTTGTGTTATGGTTGATTTGCGTTTAATTTAGAGGTATTAAATTTGAATGAATTTGGCTATGTGGTTCGATACTGCTGTACCACATACAATTGCTTTTTATTTTAGCTATCCAAAAATAAGTTTCGATTTTTGTGATAAGCCATTGTTATGTTTTTTTTTAAAAAGATGTTGCCCTTTTCAATAGTGTATGTGTGTGTCACCATTATTCTTGCAACGTATTTTGAATATTAATTGGTTTTACATATTTCTGTCTTAGGCCTTCCTGCTGTACGGTGTCTAAGATCCTCAACTGCTTCTTTATCTTTGCCGGACAATGCTATGAATATAAAACCCCGTGTTCCTCAAGTTCTGGGTTAGAAACATATAATTGTTCTCATTTTTAGATGTGTGTGCCTATTTGATCATTCATATATATTCTTACACCCGTTACTATGTGAATGTTTATGTGATAGCGCTCAAAAACTGTGCCACGAAGTCGATCCTCAGTTAGACGTGCTGCTGTTGTAAGGCCGCATGTGACAGTTTCGGCCGCAGCTTCTAATAATATTGGTGCATATGTAACAGTGACTCAACCCATGGATACAGGTACAGCAGTACTATTACAGTTATAATTATACAGTGAAACTTGGTTTATGTTGTAACTGTTCTTTACCCATTGGTTTATTAGTTTTAGGTTTACAACAGCTGGGAACACCTAGGATTGGCAGATCTGATCAACATACTTACCACACTCAACAAAGTACAACAGGTTTGTAGTCTTTTGAAAAAACGTTTCTTTTTGGAAGCAGGTCGTACTGTTTACCAATTGGTTCAGATTTATCAGGTTTATGAGGTTTTCAGAACATTACAAACCGCATGTAGATTGTTGAGTGCGACGAGTGTGGTGATCAGATTGGCCAATCAGGTATGATCACTAATAGGTATAACACATATAGCAAACTTCGTTTTACAGTGAGAATATTTGAAATTTTTAGAGATCTTTAAAGGTGAAGAATATTTGAAATTTTAATCTTGGAAGCTAATCAAAATATTAAAAACCTTCTAATGATCTTTGCACTAATTTTAGGAACAATGTATCATTCTGCAAATCAGCTTATACTGACATAATAATGGTTGGTGTTGCTTTAGGTACGAACGAACGTGTGGCGGAAACCTGTAATGGTCTACATGAAAATGATAGATGCAAGAGTTTAGTGGCTGATGTGAAATGCAAAAAGGTATGGGTTGTTAAAGAAAACCTTAAGTTTTTTTTTTTTTTTTTTTTTTTTTTTTTTTTTTTTTTTTTTTTTTTTTTTTTGGAAATCTCCAGTTAAACTCAGATAAAGTTTAAAATCGTGTGATTATCATTGTTTCGAAGATGACTAATATAAAAAAAATCGTGAATCTGATGAAATCATTTGTAATTTATTCTAATTGAGTTACTTTTTTGGCTTATTGTTGACCATACATGATTCAAGCTTTGGGCCAATTATTTAAGCATTTAAAATGTCTACAAAGATTTTGTATTTGTCGCTTTGGTTCAATGAGTTGTGCGTTGTTGTTATCGTTATTCGACATGTATATATATCGAAAAATGAAAAAAATAAATATTATTATTACTGAAAAAAACTACTACTCTTGCATCAATAATGATTAAGCCCCTCAAACAGGAAGGCCAACATCCGCGTGTATATATTGGTTGCAGCTCAAGCAGACGTGCTGCGCCCACAACGAAAGTTGAAATCCGGCTTGGACATCTCTTAAATTTGGTGAAAACAATTTGGTTGCGTAACGAATCAGTGTCCTTACAGGTAGGTCAATATCAACCCAGTTAGTTTGTTTACTATTTTTATAGTTCATTCTTGATATGTTAAAGATGGGCCACATATGCAAAGTTTGAACCTTCGATCATTAAGACTTATTTGTTTGCTTTGACAACCATATGGGCTGAGTTAGTAATGGATTGACTTAGTAATAGGCTAATATTTATTAATAATCGTCGTTTTGATGATTGGCCATTTTCGAGATGTTACTTCAATTGGGGGTGTTTGGATAAGTTTATATTTGTAGCTTATTTGATATTGAAAAAGCTAAGAAGTCCAATTTTATAGATTATGAGCATAAGTCGCAAAAAGTAAGCTAACCCAAACAACCCCTTAGTGTTGCTCAAACTTTAAAGGTGATTCATTTTTTTATGCTAATGTGATAGTATATGAGTTACATGGTGTGTGTCGTTTGTTATTTTTTATTTTTATGCTTGTGCTTAAAGACAAGTGGTCAACTAAAAATTCACAATACGTTATATTATTTCATTGATAATCTAATTTTTTTAATATGAGATTAGGAGGCTTTAATCATTTAAAATACACTATGCATGATGTTAGGGCAATTTGAACCATTTGTTAGTTCCTTTTTGACCCCTAACACGAATCCACCCATTCATAAGTAATTCATTTCCAAACAGTCACTGTGACATTCTGACTGGAATAAGGGTATTATTGTGTAGTCAAATCAATTTTCTCTGTTGTGAATACGAACTTCAAAAATAGACACCACGTGGAAGTTTTATTCTTCTGTATTATCATAGTTTGCATCATAAAACTTATTCGTTTGATGCTCGATATAGGTAGGTATGGTCGGATTTATTGGTTTTAAAAAGGTCAATGTAGTCAAAGGCAGAGTGACCTTGCTATCTGAGATGTGAGGAGTAGTGATCCTTACGTTATTATGTTCACATTGGGAAACCACGTAAGCCAAAAAAACCTTCAAATCATCATATCACCTTCAAAGTACCTCATTATTCTGAATTTTAAATTTTATGTTATGGCTTCTTTTTTTATGGTTTTTCTGATTATAATCCAAAACTTTTTAATAACATTGGTATTAAATTGTTTTCAAGATAAATATGTCATATAATAAGCTTTAACTTATGAGTGGTTGGTATAAGGTAATTAGCTTAGAAAAGACAATGATTATGATAAATCATAACATTATCAGCCATTGCCAATAACTAAAAACATTTACTGATTCTATGGTTTGCAAAGTTGACGAGTCTTAATTTCAGATAATGCCAAAAAATTGTAGTTTTGATGGTTAATGTGTAGATCAGGTATTGGGACATTAAATCCCTAAACTGATTCACTCATATTGCTTCTTTGGGTCACTTACTATATTTGTGTCATGATCTTAATACTTGTGGTGTTTATAGGATATTTGAGGTGACCATGAGCCGCGGATTATACAATTGATCGATCTCTTTTAGCCCCATCACCTACTTCATTCTCAAGCTTTAGAAGTTACAAGAATTACCACATGGTCTGGGGTAGCAAGGATTCTATATTTGTGGTTCTTTTGGCGTTTCGATTTGTTCTCTTAAAAACGGGTTTAATTGACAAGCTCTAGAAAGCATTTACAACAGGTCATTCCACTTTCTTTCGTCTTATTAAAATCATGTTATTTATTCATCTTTCTTATAACCCTTCTTAGATAGTTAAACTTCAAGATTTATACCATATAATAACAATGTTGTCATCATATGAAGTTGGTCACTAACATTTTGATCCACAGAAGTAGGACCAAATTAGCACTAGGTGGCTATTTATTTTACGGGCGACAACTTTTGGTAGCTCATATTATCAGACTTTGAAAAGCATAGGAACCATTATCTTTTGTGCGTGCAGGTCACGGGTAATCTCAAAGTATGTTATTGTTTGCTCAAAGGTAACTTCATAAGCCTTTTTAGTTGATGTTCTTTTTTCATTCTTTTTATCCTGGGACGATATACAAATAACTCACTCATTTCCAAATCATTTGTAGTATTTGTTAAAACTTATAAATAGATTAGTTGTGTGAACTAGGATGATGATTATATCATGCTACAAGGTGCGAAGCATATAGATTTTATTGTCACGTATCATTTTAATGATCATAAGTACACTGATGAGGGCAAAGCATTTCACTATGCATCTGCATAGATGTGGCAAACATGACTGAGATGTTTTGACCAAAAAGGTACCACTAATGCTTACAACCTTCTAACTCATTTAATAAAAAAAATACCATCGTATCATTAGAGTTAAAATAATATATTTTGTACTAATTGAACACTGTTTATCTGTAAAAAAGATCATTAGGAATGGGCAAAAGATCCTTCTCCCAACATGACCTACACTGTTTATCAATCACACAAATGTTTTACTTACACTTTATTTTTATACTTATTAGGTGCTCACGAAATGTTCACTGGCTTATCACTTCATCAACTTCCCCACTACATACATTTGCTATTTAAAGGTGCTCACGTGCATGGGCGTTTATTACATTATTAGTTACAAGCATTGTACTTTATACTATCATTAAATTATTATTTCATATTCTTTTCGAATAAATGATTCAGCCTGTTTACTTTCTTTCTTTTCCTTATTTATTTTAGACACTAATTTTTCATTTTTTTGCAATATCTCTTCTAAAAACCCGTGGATTCCACGGGTCTTATAAGCTAGTTACATAAATATTCGAACTATTTGCATTAATAGTCTCTATTTTGAAAAACAGAGACTATTCGTGCAATAATAATAAGGACTAACCGTGTAATAAAAAAGATCAAATGATACAAAAAGATACTCAACTTAGGAGGCATTTCTAATTATGATATCACCTTGTTTTTCTTTGCATAAAGAGGTACCAGCTTATTTTTTTTGGTCAATTTGGGTATTTTCGTTAAATATTAGACGACCATCCATTAAGTTTTACATTTCAAGTACACCACCGCCGCTGCCACCACCACCAATCATCGTCGCCACCACCAACCCTGCCCACCACCACCATTACCAAGCACCATCTCCACCACCAACCCCACCTACCACTACCGCAAACCACCGATCACAACCACCATCACCGACCGGTTCACCACCACCAATCACGGATGGTGGTGTTGGTTAGGTATGGTGGGGTGATGGTGGCAGTGAGCTAGGTTGGTAATGACGATGGTGTTGGAAGGATATATATGCGAGTTGAGTTATTCTACATACCATAAAACTCTCACATACCAAGGGACAAATCCCACCCATTGATTTAAATTTAATCAATGGCTGAGATCATACCAATTGATATTAAAAAAATACACGGAGGGTCAATTTCGTAATTTTACACCATAACACAAACCCACTAACGTTCATTTTCGTCTCATACTCTCTACCAACAAAACACACACTAAAAACACACACTAGTCACAAACGAAAATCGATCAAAATAAGCCCTAAAAAACACCATTTCTATACGCATTTCATCAATTAATCGGAAAAAATGGAATCTCCGGCGAAAAGGATGAAGAAAACATCAGTCAACAATCCGATTGCAGGTATACCGAAACCCTAGAAATGAATATATAATGATACTCACTGTTTATTGAGATTATATTGAAGATATGATGATTTTAGACTAAATAATTGATGTTTATGGAAGTTATAGTGATTTTGTGAGTTATTTATTGACTAGAAATTAGGTTTTCAGAGTTAACAAACACATTAGAAGCATTTATTGAAGAAGTTTTATGCGAAGGCTTAGCCGCAGAAGACGCCTTCGGCTTCGCCGAAGGCGTCGGCTGTGACTATTTGATGTTTATGGAAGTAATAATGATTTTGTGAAGAAAAACACATTAGAAGCATTTATAGAATACTACATTAGAAGCATTTATAGAAGAAGTTTTATGCGGCTAAGGCCGAAGGCATCTTCTGCTGCTAAGCCATAGAAGACGCCTTCGGCGAAGCCATAGAAGACCACAGATAATACTTAATATTCTGAGTATCGATATCCTGAGTATCACATGTGATATTCAGAATATGGATATTTTGAATATCACAGGTGATATTCTGAATATCACAAGTGATTTTCTGAATATCACATGTGATATCCGGATTTTTATCAGTATTGTATGAAATCACCTTCTTAGACTGCAAGCTTTTTGAAGAACTCCTACAAATAAGGCTAGGGCTAGGGTTGATAGGCAAACATCTTAAATACTGAACATTATACTCGGTACTGACCATAAGTTCATGCAACTGTCTTTGATCTTTTACTTGCGTTATATGCAGGTGTATCATTGAAAACTCAGGAACTCTATGCGCTGGTCTTTGTCACTCGCTACTTGGATCTATTTACTGATTTTATCTCAGTTTACAATACCGTCATGAAGTTGATCTTCCTTGGGAGCTCTTTCTCTATTGTATGGTACATGAGACATCACAAGGTTGTTCGTAGATCCTATGATAAAGATCAAGACACCTTTCGTCATTATATCCTCATGGTGCCTTGTTTGCTTTTGGCATTACTTGTTCACGAGAAGTTAACTTTCAAAGAGGTATTAAAACCTTGCTATTTACAGTATATGTTATGTATTTCAGTTTAGTTCATATCGTATTCTACTGATAAAAATCCGGATTTTTATCAGTATTGTATGAAATATGTGATAAAAATCCGGATTTTTATCAGGATCAAAAACCGTTGAGTGATGTTGTCGAGAATTGTAATGCTATTGTGTTATCGGATTCATCGAGTAAATTGGAGTCTAAAGTTGCTATAAGAGGTGGTTTGGAGTTGTGTGAAGTTCAGGAAACGGAGGAGAGTGGAGCAAATTCTAGAGCACGTGATTCGTTCAATAGCGGGAAAGGTAACGATGTGCCGATGCTTGCAGCTGATGAAACGCTTGAAGAATTTGATGATGAGGAAAACAAGCCGGTCATGGTGTTTGATGTGGAGTTTGACGATAGTGGTAATGATCAGTTGAATGAGATTGGGAACAAGACTTGTACGGGTGGATGGTTTATGTCAGAGGGGGAGTCGGCTTTACTTGCTCATGATGATGGGTCGTGCTCGTTTTATGACGTGGTCAATTCTGAGGTAAAATGTTGTTCCACCATTTATACATTTGCTCAATTTATTCTGTATGTTATAATATTTCATTATATGTAGACGTGAAAAAGTTTAGACTTTAGAGTGGTGTTTTTATAGCAGATTAAAGTGTTTGGTTGCGACTTGCGGAATTGGAATTAGATAGCGTAGTGTTAAAAGTTAGAACATTTAGGCAACTTTGCGTTATTTCAATAATCATTATCTTGTGACAACTTCTTCCCTGCTTTTACAAATCTCAGTGAATATGAAATTCAGAACCAACATCAGCTTTTGCCAAACACTATGATCATTATGCTCTAAGATTTAAGAATCTGATTAAACATACATCTAAACACCCCTTAGTCTGCCATTAGTGGTAGGATGATTAAAGTAGGGTAGGCACTCGGTTACTCCAAACCAAGTTTATGTGTTAAATATCCAAATTCACATATTAAATATCTAATTTACAAACATGCCATTTCAGATCTCATACAGTAATACTTGTAAGATTTACTCGGTGTTGCATCTTAGATATGGGGATTAGCCTTTTCTAGAACCTCATAAGTACGCTAGTCATTTGCTACATCTTACCTGTGATATCACCTGTGATATCACCTGTGATATCACACGTGATATCACCTGTGATATCATATCACATGTGATATCACCTGTGATATCATATCACATGTGTGATATCACCTGTGATATCACACATATACACTCCATAACTGTAATACATGTGATATCACTGGTGATATCCCATGTGAAGAAGCTCAAACACTTGTGATATCACAGGTATGTGATATTAGACATCCAATGGGTGTATTAGGATTACATTGGTACCAATTAGACATCCACCCTGTGGCTATTGTAGAGCTATCACATGTATTACAGTTATGGAGTGTATATGTGTGATATCACACATGTGATATCGTGATATCACCGGTGATATCACATGTGTTTGAGCTATATCACCTGTGATATCACATGTGCTATCACCTGTGATATCACATATCACCTGTGATATCACATGTGATATCACATGTGATATCACAGGTGTTTCGGGATTGGAATGTGATATAATGCGTGGATTTAGTTTAGAAGTTTTACTTTTTGAAGGATGATATGAAATGATTAGATAGTGAATTGTCAATACTTGATTTTGCACATGATAGTTGTTATTTTCTTGTTTTGAGTTTTAGTCATATAGCCATTTGAACAATATTATACTTTAAGTGAAATATTTTAACTCACTGACTGTAATTATTGTAATTTATTCCAGGTACGAGCTCGGAAGGCAGCCAGCTAACACCAAAATTTCCAGCAACAAGACTGTTAGAAGGGTTCGTGTTCGTGGTGGAAATGTTAAGTGGCGTGCACTGAGGTTAGATACTGGTAACTTCTCTTGGGGAAGTGAAGCTGTTACCCGAAAGACACGTATCTTGGATGTGGTTTACAATGCTTCAAACAATGAGTTGGTCAGAACCCAGACTCTGGTGAAGGGTGCTATTGTTCAGGTTGATGCTGCTCCCTACAAACAATGGTACCTCTAGCATTATGATAAGGATCTTGGTCTCAAGAAGAAGGCAGTAGCTGGTGCTACAAAGAAAGAGGGAGAGGTATATCTTTTTCACGTATATCATCTCTTGCAGTATAATTTGCTATGCGGTAATTAAAATTATAGAATACATCGTCACTGACTCACTAAAAAAGCAACTTAAAAGCAGGATTGCTAAATGTTTTTGGAAACAATTTGAATCTACTAATGTTTGACTTTATGTAATTAGCTGTAGTATAAGCAACATATTTGAGGTTTCTTGTGTTTACGTTTTGTATACGGTTGTTTGTTTGTAGGAGGCAGAGGCTGCTCCTGAGGAGGCCAAGAAGAGCAACCATGTTGTGAGGAAAATTGAGAAGCGTCAAGAAGAGTGCAAGCTTGACCCCTATGTTGAGGAGCAATTCTCAGGTGGTCGTCTCTTGGCTGCCATTTCATCATGCCCTGGCCAGTGCGGTCGTGCTGATGGGTATGTGTCTTGTCAAATAAATGTATGATCAACTAGGATTACAACTTCCATTCGTTTATGTATATGCAATTGTCAGTCCCTAAGTTTATTTCTTATGCTCATCATTTATAAAGATCTCACCGCATACATTGTTTACTAATGAGTTTTTGTTAAAACTAGTCATGCAAGCCAAAATGAGTATTTGTTGGTAGGAGTTGGAAATTTTTCGGGTTGATCACATTTTATTTAAAACTTCAAATAAATGTATGATCAATTAGGATTACAAAAATTGTGCATTTGCAATAATATTTTTTTGTTTAGAAGTACGCTATCACCATGTGATATCACCATGTGATATCACATATCACCTGTGATATCGTGATATCACCTGTGATATCACCTGTGATATCACAGGTTATGTCACCTGTGATATCACATATGTCACATGTGATATCACATACCTGTGATATCACCTGTGATATCACATACCTGTGATATCACATGTGATATCACAAGTGTTTGAGCTTCTTCACATGGGATATCACCAGTGATATCACATGTATTACAGTTATGGAGTGTATATGTGTGATATCACATGTGATATCGTGATATCACCGGCGATATCACCTGTGATATCACATGGTGTTTCGGGATTGTAATGTGATATAATGCGTGGATTTAGTTTAGAAGTTTTACTTTTTGAAGGATGATATGAAATGATTAGATAGTGAATTGTCAATACTTGATTTTGCACATGATAGTTGTTATTTTCTTGTTTTGAGTTTTAGTCATCTAGCCATTTGAACAATATTATACTTTAAGTGAAATATTTTAACTCACTGACTGTAATTATTGTAATTTATTCCAGGTACGAGCTCGGAAGGCAGCCAGCTAACACCAAAATTTCCAGCAACAAGACTGTTAGAAGGGTTCGTGTTCGTGGTGGAAATGTTAAGTGGCGTGCACTGAGGTTAGATACTGGTAACTTCTCTTGGGGAAGTGAAGCTGTTACCCGAAAGACACGTATCTTGGATGTGGTTTACAATGCTTCAAACAATGAGTTGGTCAGAACCCAGACTCTGGTGAAGGGTGCTATTGTTCAGGTTGACGCTGCTCCCTACAAACAATGGTACCTCTAGCATTATGATAAGGATCTTGGTCGCAAGAAGAAGGAAGTAGCTGGTGCTACAAAGAAAGAGGGAGAGGTATATCTTTTTCACGTATATCATCTCTTGCAGTTTAATTTGCTATGCGGTAATTAAAATTATAGAATACATCGTCACTGACTCACTAAAAAAGCAACTTAAAAGCAGGATTGCTAAATGTTTTTGGAAACAATTTGCATCTACTAATGTTTGACTATATGTAATTAGCTGTAGTATAAGCAACATATTTGAGGTTTCTTGTGTTTACGTTTTGTATACGGTTGTTTGTTTGTAGGAGGCAGAGGCTGCTCCTGAGGAGGCCAAGAAGAGCAACCATGTTGTGAGGAAAATTGAGAAGTGTCAAGAAGAGTGCAAGCTTGACCCCCATGTTGAGGAGCAATTCTCAGGTGGTCGTCTCTTGGCTGCCATTTCATCACGCCCTGGCCAGTGCGGTCGTGCTGATGGGTATGTGTCTTGTCAAATAAATGTATGATCAACTAGGATTACAACTTCCATTCGTTTATGTTTATGCAATTGTCAGTCCCTAAGTTTATTTCTTATGCTCATCATTTATAAAGATCTCACCGCATACATTGTTTACTAATGAGTTTTTGTTAAAACTAGTCATGCAAGCCAAAATGAGTATTTGTTGGTAGGAGTTGGAAATTTGTCGGGTTGATCACATTTTATTTAAAACTTCAAATAAATGTATGATCAATTAGGATTACAAAAATTGTGCATTTGCAATAATATTTTTTTGTTTAGAAGTACGCTGTGATATCACATGTGATATCACCATGTGATATCACATGTGATATCACCTGTGATATTGTGATATCACCTGTGATATCACTGGTGATATCACCTGTGATATCACATATGTCACATGTGATATCACCTGTGATATCACATACCTGATGTCACATGTGATATCACATACCTGTGATATCACATGTGATATCACATGTGATATCACAAGTGTTTGAGCTTCTTCACATGGGATATCACCTGTGATATCACATGTATTACAGTTATGGAGTGTATATGTGTGATATCACAGGTGATATCACATGTGATATCGTGGTATCACCGGCGATATCACCTGTGATATCACATGGTGTTTCGAGATTGGAATGTGATATAATGCGTGGATTTAGTTTAGAAGTTTTACTTTTTGAAGGATGATATGAAATGATTAGATAGTGAATTGTCAATACTTGATTTTGCACATGATAGTTGTTATTTTCTTGTTTTGAGTTTTAGTCATCTAGCCATTTGAACAATATTATACTTTAAGTGAATATTTTAACTCACTGACTGTAATTATTGTAATTTATTCCAGGTACGAGCTCGGAAGGCAGCCAGCTAACACCAAAATTTCCAGCAACAAGACTGTTAGAAGGGTTCGTGTTCGTGGTGGAAATGTTAAGTGGCGTGCACTGAGGTTAGATACTGGTAACTTCTCTTGGGGAAGTGAAGCTGTTACCCGAAAGACACGTATCTTGGATGTGGTTTACAATGCTTCAAACAATGAGTTGGTCAGAACCCAGACTCTGGTGAAGGGTGCTATTGTTCAGGTTGATGCTGCTCCCTACAAACAATGGTACCTCTAGCATTATGATAAGGATCTTGGTCGCAAGAAGAAGGCAGTAGCTGGTGCTACAAAGAAAGAGGGAGAGGTATATCTTTTTCACGTATATCATCTCTTGCAGTTTAATTTGCTATGCGGTAATTAAAATTATAGAATACATCGTCACTGACTCACTAAAAAAGCAACTTAAAAGCAGGATTGCTAAATGTTTTTGGAAACAATTTGCATCTACTAATGTTTGACTATATGTAATTAGCTGTAGTATAAGCAACATATTTGAGGTTTCTTGTGTTTACGTTTTGTATACGGTTGTTTGTTTGTAGGAGGCAGAGGCTGCTCCTGAGGAGGCCAAGAAGAGCAACCATGTTGTGAGGAAAATTGAGAAGCGTCAAGAAGAGTGCAAGCTTGACCCCCATGTTGAGGAGCAATTCTCAGGTGGTCGTCTCTTGGCTGCCATTTCATCATGCCCTGGCCAGTGCGGTCGTGCTGATGGGTATGTGTCTTGTCAAATAAATGTATGATCAACTAGGATTACAACTTCCATTCGTTTATGTATATGCAATTGTCAGTCCCTAAGTTTATTTCTTATGCTCATCATTTATAAAGATCTCACCGCATACATTGTTTACTAATGAGTTTTTGTTAAAACTAGTCATGCAAGCCAAAATGAGTATTTGTTGGTAGGAGTTGGAAATTTGTCGGGTTGATCACATTTTATTTAAAACTTCAAATAAATGTATGATCAATTAGGATTACAAAAATTGTGCATTTGCAATAATATTTTTTTGTTTAGAAGTACGCTATCGAATTGTGGACTATTTGTGACTATTTTCTATTCATTTGACTGGTTACTGAGAAAACATAACCTGAATTCACTTGTTCACCATGATTTTAACTAGGCGTTTCTAGTTGTAGCTTTCAAGTCAACTTTTTCAGGATTCTTATTGTTTATGTTTTGTATGTTTGCAGATACATCTTGGAGGGTAAGGAGCTTGAGTTCTACATGAAGAAGCTCCAGAAGAAGAAGGGAAAGGGAGCAGCTTAAGTTTTATTGTGATCAGCTTTATAGATTTTGCTTCTTTTTTATTCTGGAAATCATGGAACCAAATTTTGATGTGTTTTGTTTGTTAAAATGATGACTTGTGTAAGCTTTACTATTATCTTTTATCAATACTAGTACTATTGATTCAGTTGAATGATTCTCTTATATTTTGCAAAATTGTGTCACAGTTAGCTACATTGTGAAACTAAATATAGCTTTCGGAAAAAAGACACAAGTTGCTTGTTTGCTTGCTTGATTCTACAAAAAAATGTCATGTCTAAGTACTGACTTTCTACAAATTGTTATGTGGAATCTACAAAGTCACAAGTGAAGAATTTTAGTCTACCAACATTGTGACTTTTGCTAAATCTCATTAGCTTGTTTGCTCAAATATTGAATTTATTTGCTGAAGTCCATTTAAAAAATGTCTGCATAAAGAAAGAGATTATTATGATTTTACTGATAAAAAATGTCCGTTTAATAAGTTAAACGGTGCAAGCCACTCTAGGGGTGGTGATCCATTCAAGCCAATTCAACCTGATGTTTTTGCTTCAATGAGTAATCCAGTATGCCATGTGCATGTGCTTCAAGAGTAACACTGTCATTGATTTCATCCGGACCAGAAAGCTTAACCCTGCATCATGCATACATCAATGTTGATCAAATTTCGCTTTTTTCCTTGACCTAAATCTATTAACACTACTAGGGGTACTAACAGTTCAAGGACTGATTTCCCTCCCTTGTACTTTTGATTCTTCTCATGTGCGATTTCCAGAAAGTCAAAGATCAATTATAAACAGATTCTGAAACATATAGTATTTTTGTATGATCTTACATATGTCCATCCAACATTTGATCCACATTTGATGCAGAAAATGTCAGCAACTGTGTTAAATGATATTCAAAACTTAATTGTGTTAAAACTTGATACATATACCATGTACATATATTTAAAAAAAAACATACATGCATATTGCATAAATGTATTACAGTTATGGAGTGCATATGTGTGATATCACCGGTGATATCACGATATCACATGTGATATTACAGGTGATCACATGTGATATCACACATATACACTCCATAACTGTAATACATTATCACCGGTGATATCCCATGTGAAGAAGCTCAAACACCTGTGATGTCACATGTGATATCACCGATGATATCACGATATCACATGTGATACCACAGGTGATATCACCTGTGATATCACAGGTGATATGTGATATCACAGGTGATATGTGATATCACAGGTGATATGTGATATCACAGGTGATATGTGATATCACAGGTGATATGTGTCTTGTGAAATCACAGGTGATATGTGATATCACAGGTGATAGCACAGGTGAAGAAGCTCAAACACATGTAATATCACAGGTGATACCTCATATTTTGTATCTACAAAAACAAGTAGTTAACTACAATCTAACTATCACAGGTGATACCTAATATGTTATTTTGTATCACAGGTGATACCCAATAAGTTATTTTGTATCACAGGTGATACCTAATAAGTTATTTTGTATCACTGGTGATACCTCATAATGTTAATAGGTAACAACAAATATTTAGAAAAAAAAAATAAGCTTAAAAGCCTATACAATAAGTAACATGAAAATAGCTTATACATCGTTTATAATTTCGAAATAAATATATACACACAAGGAAAACAGAAACTTCACAAACCATGATGCCACTCATAGTAAATAACCATACATCAGAACTGGTATATCATTTATTGTTGCATTGCATTGCTCTGAACTAATTAAACCTTGCTTCTCAGATCTCTCCATCCCAAAGTTCCTCAACAGTCTTATAGTCACCATATGTATCGCTCACCAAAAAGTCACCTCGGACAAGTCTTGCCTGCAAGAATACAAAAAAGAAAAAGAAGATACAAGTTAGATAAGTGTAAAAGTATGGGTGGCAATGCATGTCGGTTTAGGGTTGATAACTTGATATCACCCAACTTGAACACTAGCTGTTTAGGCAATTGTGTTGATAAATGCAACCCTGACCCAGACACGCTTGACTCATGTAACTCGTTCATATAAACACTATATAAATAGGTCAAACAGTTTTGTGGTTTGACTGGGTTGTGAACAGGTTTAGTTAGATCAACGGGTTGAGTTATAATACTAATTTCTAATTCTAGTTATAAGCAGGTTGGTAGAGCAACACATTCATCCACAACACAGCTCGAGCACAGCCTGTTTAACTAACTCATTAGGCGAATCGACCTATTCACGGCCCAAACCCTCTTAGACCCGACAGTTTATTTTCAGTAAATGGATTAAATTATAAATGTAAAAGGGTTAGCGGGTCCAATTTACAAATCCTCTATTTTTCAAATGCTAATTATAAACGGGTGGCTCGACAACCCGTTTATCCACAACTTAACCCAAACATACCCCTATAAATCTATAATCAAACGGGTAGGCCGACCAACCCATTTACGACACAACCCCTAACTTGTTTATTTTCGTGTCAATCGGGCCAATGTATTACAATACAAAAGAATCAGATAATCAATATTAACATGTAAATCTAAACACTGCCTTAAAGTTGCTGAAAAACACGGAAGCTGTAAAAAAACAAGAATACCTGCAGTCTGGTTTGCTTCACAACCAATATATGGAACGTCGAAGAGCCTTCCAGAAGATTCTCCGCTACTGTTGGATAAACTTTGTTTCACATCATTATATTCTACTCCCGACAACCCGTTCAGATTTCTATATTTTTCACAGGTATCAGGCACCATTACTGCTTCAGTTGTTTTCAAAACGTTTGTCAATTGACGACTTCGATTTTTCCTTTTTACACAATCATGACCGTATGCCACTTGTGACAGCGTTCTTTTGACAGATGGTTTCAGCTTCCCACCGGTCCCAATGTCCTTTAGTCCTCTCATGCGTTTCTTACTTCTATCATCTTCTGAATCATTTACTAAAACATCAGGACTATGTTCAGGTGGGGAAACAGAGAGGGATTCTAACCCGCTTAACTTATCAGACATGTTTTCGGTTTCTTCATCGGGTTGCTCGTTATCTGATCTATCGATTTGTGAGCCGTGTTCATGGTTATTTTCAGACAATTGGGAACGTTCAATCTCGAGGGCGTGAAGAATTGCGTGTTCTCGACGTATATATTTTTTGGTTATTTTATTGGAAATAGATGCGGTGTTTTTTGCTTTTTCGATCCAATCATTATATTCACCGCATCGGAATGGCTTTACACGTTTAGATCTCTCGAAATTATACCAGTCCCTGCACCACAATAACAGATCAGCTTTATAAACTATGATTTTGAGCATAAATAATTATCCAACCCGTTCTCATGCGTATAATAAAAATGTGAATACTAAGGACATGGGCAATCACACATTACTTTTTGATATTGACATTACGGTCAGACTTGTGATATTGACATTACGACACCAGTTTCAATTCACTTTCATGATCTATTGAGTTCATTAAAAACATATTAATCAAATGCTAAATGATATATTTATTCAATCATTACAATGATATGCCTAACCACATTTAAAATTCAATTGTGCATTTCATCAAACACATGGTGTGCGTTTAACTAATATTTTGCCTAGAGTATATTCTACATGGACAAACCAATATGGTGTTCAAATAAACTAGAATCGATTGAACAAATTAATAACAAAAATAGTAAAAAATCATCAAATTATACAAAAATAGATGTAAAGCATCATACACTTACTCGTAATTAGCTTCAATTTAGGATTATCATGTGTTTTTTTATGATTCAATCAAGAAACTGGAATCGAAGATGTTTAACAAGAATGAAAAATGATGATGATGATGAAGAACAACGACGAATATGATGATTAATTTGGTGAACTGAATTTCGAAGTTAGGGTTTGATGACACGATTAGGAGCTGAAGTTGAATTAGGGATGAAATGGGAGAAACACCATAAGTGTGTGTGTTTTATGAGAATTGAGAATGGGTTTTTTTTTTAATTTTGGGTTTATATGATTGACCAAAATGCCCTTGTAGTGTTAATGTTGGGTTTAATCTTAGCCATTAGAT
The DNA here is from genome assembly GCA_021014915.2 of Artemisia tridentata subsp. tridentata. NCBI lineage: Eukaryota > Viridiplantae > Streptophyta > Magnoliopsida > Asterales > Asteraceae > Artemisia > Artemisia tridentata. Next base: position 9,209,760 of record CP139504.1, read on the forward strand.
CAAAATGAATGGAAGGTTGGGATTGGTCCCTTTGTATCTAAGAAATGTTTTGTCCTCAAATGATCTTAGATCTATATATGCAATTAAAAGTTTAAGCTGGATATATACGCAATTTTGAGTTTTTATAAGGATATATATGTTATTCCCCCTTATTTAATTATACCCTAATACAGTATTAAACATCCACCCTTAATGATAACTGCCCACATCCGACTTTATCTACAGCCAACTTTTGCGATCTAGAAAAGAAAATAAGTCGCAAAATAATGATCACATTTCATAATAAAGTCACTCAATTTTAAGAGTATTACCACGTATAAGAATGAAACATTGTTTAAAATTCGAACTTGCTAAACATAACCTTAAAGACTACGTTTAAAATATTGAGGCATGCAATAATTGTTTGTATCTTTAATAATAATTGTCCACCCCTTGCATTTTAACATCTTTTAACCGATTTTATGTATCACTAGACACGTATATTTTTATTTCTTAAACATAACTCTAAAGGAAATGTTTAGCAAAAACTTTTCAAAATTTGAGTGGTTTTATAGTAAAAAAATTAAAGTGACATAAATAAAACTCAAACTTGTTTACTATATGATAAAAATTTTCTTTATTTGATTTAAGGGTTTTGCTAAACACTACCCACTGGGCAATGTTTAAGTCACGTTAAACAATTTGTTTTTTCCATATTTAAAGTAATTATACATTTAATGCACAATAAATGAATATAAAAATTAACTTAAATATATACCATTTTTGATTTAATAAAGTTGAAATTTCCTTTTATATTGATATTAAATATTATCCTGTGGGCATTGTTTATCAAAACACTTAGATTTAAAATGTTTTCGGAAAAAGCAGTATTTGTCTTTTTTCAAAGAAATTGTATTTTATGTTTCTAGACTAACCCATCTAACTCGTCTTTGGTCCGACAAATGCATGAACATGAATTGACATGGTGCTCCTGTTCATTAAAATTATTGATAATGTATATTCCTTTCTCGTACCCCGCTTCGGTAGGATTTGTTAAATAGATTAGTTGGACCAAACCTAACATGAGATAGTATGTGTATTTATATTAAATAGAGTCAATTTTTAAAATGGTAGTTTAAAAAAAAAAATTCAAAAAATAGTATGAAAATAATGGCTTTTCTCAAAAAAGTCATGTGCGAATGTACGAATGTGCGACTCCATCTAATGTGAGACACATGTCCACTTATTTAATATTAAAGTACAGTGGGTAGGTGAGACTTTGACTTTGAATTTCTGCTTAAATGACAAATATACACTTCTCTTAAATATAAATAAATACCAATTTCACATTCGCATATTTGAAATGTGCGACAATAAATGTGCGAATGTGACTCATTCTTACTTTCACAATCATCAAATCCGATTAAAATCCGATTATGCCTTATTGCTTTCACTTCCCACAGATTCTATATATAAATTACAATGACCATCAAATCAAATCTTAATTGAGGAACTGAAACAAAACCCAGTTTTGTTCATCTCATAATTTCATACAAAACCCACTTCTATTAACCTCAAATTATATTCAATATATAGCTTGACCAATAATGTCAAACAAAATCAAAACAACATCAGTAGAACAAAATCAAAACAACATCAGTAGAATGACCAATAATATCAAACAAAATCAAAGCATCAAATCCCAAACAAAATCCGTTAGCTTGCCTTGCAGATCACATCCAACCACTTTTCAAATCGAAGAATTGCTCAACAAGATCAAAACAACATCAGTAGAAGCAGCGTATTATACGATTTTTTCAAAACTCTAAATCAAAACATCAGTAGAAACAACATCGAAGAACTGCTGAACAATATCAAAACAACATCACTGATAGATCTATTCAAAACTCTAAATAAATATTCAAAACTCTAAATAGATCTATTCAAAACTCTAGATCTATTCACCACATGATAGATATATATATATTATACGATTTTTTTTTTATAGATCTACACATATTATTTAGAGTTTTGAATATTTATTTGGAAGTTTTGAAGGTGATTTTGAATACTTATTTGTGTTTTCGTTTGATTCGAATTAATGAAGTTATGATGATAGAGAGGAGATGAGATGAATTTTAGTTTTAGATTGATTGATGAAGGAGATGAGATTGATTGATGATAATTATTTGTGTGATGAGATTTTTTAGATCTGAGTTTGGGAGAAGATATGGATTAATGAAGTTGTGATGATAATTATTCGGGCTTCAATTTTTAGATCTGATGAGATTTTTAAAAGAAGGTATTATGGTCTTTTAACACCTTTAATAATAAGACAAAACCACCTACCAATATACTTTATTATTAAAAAATATGACACGTGTTGCACATCTAATGGAGTCATACATTCGCACATTTGCACATCATTCGCACATGACATTTTTGAGAAAGGCCATTATTTTCCTACTATTTTTTGAAAAAAGTTTTTTTAAACTACCATTTTGGGAATGAGCACAACTTTGATAATAAGCAAAATAATCAAAACTCTAAACCCAGGATTGCGTATTGTTGTCGTGTATAAAATGATATAAACTATTAAACCTTAGGTCTGTTACATCACTAGTGTCATGCCACTTTTTTTTCAACAACTATACTATTATCATATTATGTATATCTTGTAATAAGTTTGTTATCAACGCTAACAACTTTATATAAACCTCTAAAAACTTTTTTAGAAAGGTACTTAAACCTCTAAAATTATGTCTCACACACATACTATTATAAAATAATATAAATAAGTATTTTACTTGCCATGTCACTAGAAAAATGGTTTGGCGAGCAAATAAAATGACGAGCAAACTTGTTTTGCTCGCTATGTCGTATTTTGTAACACAAATTTCTAGGTTAGAGAATAGTGACACGATTTTCAAAGTGTCCACACTGAAAATTTTCACTAAAACTAGCATCTGACTTTGACGTTTGAACACGTGAAATATCATGTTTGTTTCTTTTCTTGGAATGTAATAGGAGGCGAACCGCATTGTGGTCTATTTGAAAATTTAGTACACTTGAGGGATAAGTTTACACCTGGTAATGGGCTTGGAGGTATGGAGTATACACCCATCAGGTCTATGAACACCCTGACTCATATTATGTGGTTATGTTGTTCTGCTGCTAGTTATATGATGGTACTGCTAGCATCATCATAGTACTGCTGAAGTAGAACAAGGTACTGCTAGCTTAATAAAGGTACTGCTAAGTATAAATGACAATGCTGCTGATGCAGTTGATTCTGCTGTTAGCATTATCTGTTCCTGCCGATAGCATTGTCATTCCTGCTGATAGCATTATCTGTTTCTGCTGATAGCTTTATTGCTGCTGATGCAGAACAACTCTGCTGCTAGTGTGTCATTCCTGCTGATAGCATTATCTGTTTCTGCTGATGGACTGATGGGAAATAGACTCTGCTGCTGGTTATAACCACCGACTCCTACTATTATGGAAACTATTATGGATAATTAATGGGCCGTTAATTATACATAATTCCATGGGCTAGGGTTTTGAGTAGACTCTATTATAAATAGAGATCATCACATGGCATGAAAGACACGACATAAAACCCTAAACACTAAAATACGATCGGTTCTTGCTTTGTGCCTAGAACAAGAACATCACTTGGTTTTATCCCATAGAGATATTCGTGTAACCCAGGCATAGGGTCGAATAGTTTCTATTGGAAAGTGATACCACGACTTCAAGTGAATATCCGGTACCCTTGATTGATTATCATTACCCTGTTTGGGTGCACTACGACACACATTGAAACCAACAATCAATAGAAACTATTTAGTGATAATCAATGGCTGTTGCTATGAGACAAATAGCTGCTAACTTTTCCAAGTTGGAAAAGTTTGAAGGTGTGGATTTTTGAAGGTGGCAAAAGAAGATGAAGTTCTTGTTGACCAGCATGAACGTGGCATATGTTCTGACCACTCCAATCCCTGCTGATTATAGGGATGATGCTACGATGGAACAGATGAGAGCCAGAAGCAAGTGGGAGAACGATGACTATGTCTGCAGAGGTTTAATCCTCAATGGTATGTCTGATACTCTATTTGATATCTATCAAAACGTTGAATCTTCTCAAGAACTATGGGATTCTCTGGAAGCCAAATACATGGCAGAGGATGCATCAAGTAAGAAGTTTCTTGTAAGTAATTTTAACAATTACAAAATGGTCGATTCTAGATCGGTCATGGACCAATACAATGAACTTCTTAGTATACTTGGTCGTTTTACTCAACACAAGATGAACATGGATGAGGCTATTCAAGTCTCATGTATCATCGATAAGCTACCTCCTTCTTGGAAAGATTTCAAGCACATGCTTAAGCATAAGAAGGAGGAGTTAACTCTTACTGAGTTGGGCAGTCATTTGCGCATTGAGGAATCACTCAAGGTACATGAAATTGACAAGCCAAAGAGCAGCACTGCTGCTGGTCCATCAGTTGTCAATATGGTAGAGCATAACAACTCCACCAGGTACAATGACAATGATGCGTGGGTTTTGCAACCTTACAACAGGTTTTACCTCTCGAGGGATCTCAAGAGGCTTACAACCCCACCAGGCAGTGTACCTGACCGATGTAGTATAGTGTAGTGGTAAGTACGGGGGATTGATCGTTCTCCACAGGGAATAGTGTTCGTTAGGTGTGAAAGGCTACTCTAATTAGGTCTAAGGGTTGAGGAAGATTCTTTTTATGTTTTTTTATATTTTATAAAAGCAAGTAAAATCTCGGGTTTTGAAGGAGTGGGCGGAATTAGTTGCTAGTCAACTAACCCAAATTACTACAAATGCAAATAAAATAAAATAACAAAAATGAAAAGTGGTGAGAAACTTATGTGTAGAGAAATGTGTTTACTTAGATTTCCTTACTCCCTAACTATCTTTTACCGGTTAATTAGTGTGTATTAGTCGCGTGGATGACGGGTGTATTCCTTAATACCATTCGTGGGGTGGCGTACTTACTTCCCCAAACTCTACAAGCTCCTACTTCACTCCTATGTCGAGCCGGCTAGGAAGCTCCTAACATGGGATCACTAGAATTCGCTTATGCATTAAATACAACCATAAAAACCTTTAGTACGCGTTTGGTTCATGTTTCTTAAGACGTTCAAGCAAGTTACCGAATAGGAAATTAGCCAGTTTTCTTAAGCCTAACATAGATAAACAATCATCCAATACAACTAACAACACACTAACAACCAATAATCAATAGCTAGGTTTCATTAGATCTAAGCAAACACAAGATAAATTTAGCCTAACATGTTAAACAAAAGACAAGCATAAGATAGAATCAAACAACACATAGACATATTGAATGATTAATTGATAACTTATCTTTCAATGAAACATGGAAGATCTCAAGGCAAAAAGCCCTGAAAAAGTAGCTAAAATCGTCTTAGGGTTTTATCCCAAAATTCCACACACTAAGCTCTCCTCTAATGACAAAAAATTAGAAAACTATATATAGACTTTGACATCTGACGGCGTCACCTTATGCATTGTGACGCCGTCACCTCGCCGCTTTTAGGGTTCCCGGATGACCATCTTGACGCCGTCCCTCTTTAGCTCTTCAAAAATCCATTCTGGCTTATCAAGGCTTGACGCCGTCGGATCCTGAACGTGACGCCGTCCCCTTATGATTTAAGCCGTGACGCCCTTGATTTAGTTAAAGCGTGACGCCGTCAGAATTCTCATGCAAACTCACTGGCCCGTCATGAGTAAATTTCACATCCAACTTTTCTTGCCAAGGCATGACGCCGTCCCATGTTAATTGTGACGCCGTCAAGAGTAACTTTTAGCCGATTCTTGAGACTTTGCCGTTTTCTTCACTTTAATGCTCCAAAAACGTCCAAAATGCCTCCTTTTCCAGATTTCTCCTCAAAAGTACCTAAAATGACAAAAGGAACGATTTAGGGCAATATTTGATCAAATAAATACGATTTCGGGCTTAAATGACCCCTTAAAAGCGGTACACTTTTCGCCTCATCAAATACCCTTACACTTGAGATTTGCTTGTCCTCAAGCAAATGCGCTTTTATTCTAATCAAAATACAAGTTAGGGGTCATTTAATGCAAACATAAAAGTAATTACAACAAATATTCGTTCCACTTCAATCATAATAAGCACGGAGATTACATACTAGCACCTCACAAGTAGTGTTTAGATACTCACATCTCTCAAGTGTCATCAAAATAAATCTCATAAATGAAAACGGAAAATATCTCTCACTACCTGTCATAGCAAATAGATTACCATAGGCTTGGGAAAGGATCGAAAACCTCCTCCACTAGGCGTAAGCACCTAAGATAAACTATCAAAGAGGGCTTTTAAATGGGTTATAACGTTAGGTGCAGGGAAAAGGAAAACACGGTTTTGTTGGATAAGGGATATTTTACTGGTGGCTAGTTAAAGATCTTGATCAATCACATGCACTATACAACGTTGCTAAGCCAAGACTAGACTCGATCTTAAGCTAATGAAAGAAAATAACAAAACATAAACATAAAATAAACATAAAATGAAACGGGATGGTAGTCCGTATGTTTTTTTTTTTTTTTTTTTTTTTTTTTTTCTTTTTTTTGTATTTTTCTTGATTTTTTTTTTTTTTTTTTTTTTTTTTTTTTTTTTTTTTTTTTGCATACACTTTTACCCTACCATCCAAAATAATACATCATAGGGGCGTTGCATCCCCTTACACTTGAACTTTTACATAACTTTACAAATAACTATTCTAATGACTCGAATTAAGATAATTGAAAAACTTGGAGTACTTTTAAAACATTTAGCACATATGGGGGTAATAAATGATGTTCTTCCCCATTATTCCATTACACTAGTACTTTACCCACGAGTCCCAATCGTCCCAAAACAATATGTACAAGGATATGACTCGACTTAGCAACCATGTAATCAACTAGATAATTAACTTGGGTTTAAACAAATGTTGTCACAATAATGCACTAAAGATGAGTGCATACAAGGTAGGCTAAGGCGATTTGGGTGTACATTTTAGTGGGGTGTAACAAATTCTTCCTTTAAGTAAAATGCTTAAAGGTCGAAACGAAAAGATAGGCTCTGAGGGGTGTACTAGGGGTATCGTGTACTAAAAATGAGTACAACGCAAAGGGTGTGGGAGAATTACTTGACCAATGTAGCCAATGTAATTATAACAAAAACACAGGTGTAAAACAATGGGTTAATCCTAATGCCTCTTATCATGTAGTAAATCTAACTACACGAATGTAGTCTCACTTGTGGCCTCGGAATGGTCCTAACGCAAGTTCTAGAATCTAAGTGCTACCGGTACACACATCATAGCATAAATGCTTTTCCTACCAATTCTAGGGGCGAACCTCACATATTTGGGGGTGGAAAATTTTTTAGTGGTACGGTTTTTGTGCTAGTCATATAACTCCTATCCGTGAGACGCTCATTAAGATCAAAGTTTCACTCCTATATGTTGTAAAAAATTTTAAATTTGGCACTAAAATTACCTTAACAAGTATTTCTCTCAGTTTTATTACACATCTACTATTAAACAAACAAAAATCAAGCGCAATTGTATTCTCTAAAATCGTACTTTTACCCTCCCCTTACACTTAAGATGAACATTGTCCCCAATGTTCAAATGACAAATGTAAAAGCATAAAGTAAAAGAATGAAATCAAATACTCCCCTGATTCGCTCGTTGGATAATGAAATTACACGGTTAAATCTTCCTCCAAAGAGAATGTTGAAGCTCCATGACTAATGCATCGCCATAAGCTTGATTCAAAACATTTCCTTGTCCAAAATAACCTGTTGAACCTGAGAAAACAAACACGAAAACCTGCATAACATCGGCGGGATAAAATCTATATATAAGGATATAATGCTTGTGGAATGATAACTTTGCAGATTCCTGGAGATTATAAGTTGGAGATTTTAATAAAAACTTTTTATGAAAACAAAATTTTCAAAAATTTCTGGAAATTAAATCTGACGCCGTCAGGTTATAACCCCTGACGCCGTCAGAAATGACCTGACAAAAATTCTCATTTTAAGTTTCCGGAAAATTTATGGAAAAACCTTTACCTTACTTCCTGGAAATTCTGCAAAACATCATTATGACTCGATACAAGCATTTGACTCAAATAAATACGAATATGTATGCTAACTTATTATTATTATGATTCATGTTCATTTGTGTTCTAATAAACCGATTTAGATTTCCCTTACACTTATCTTTTGCAAAATACCTTTATATGTAGTTAAGACGAAGTTAAAAACAACATAAAGCATTTTCACAATTTAGTTTTTAACATGAATCAATAAGAATAAAAATTACACACACATACGAAACAAATAAAACAAACACACAAACAAATGAACACACAAAGCAAATAAAATAAATAAAGCTTGGGTTGCCTCCCAAGAAGCGCCTTTCTTTATTAACGAGTCTTGTAGCTAGACTCTAAGTAAGGCTCATCTAGTGTCGCTTATGCTCACGTATCCGAGTGTGAGCCATCTAATTGTTGCCTCATCTTTCTTGTATTCATCATTCAGCTCCAAACATCCATGATAGTATCTCTTATTTTTCTCATGTGGATATTTGAGCCCCTTCCTCTTATCATTCTCACTTAACAAGTCGATAGGCATAATTCTATTGCAAGATTCAATGGGGTAGTTCTTAAACCTAGGATGTGCTCGGGGCATTTGATAAACAAAATCTTCATCCCCATCCGAGAATGTAATTAACCCGTCCACAAGTTTTTCGTCAAGGTTGGTCAACCTTTTGAAGGGTTCTCCAAAAATGACTTGGGTTAATTTGTTATCAATGAATTCTCCTAAGTTCTCCATAACCATAAAATCCACCAAGTATACAAAACTTCCAACGAATACGTGCAGTGGCTCAATCCTAGCGACAATGTTATCCCCTTGATATTCTAGCTCATTTACCATGATTTTATTATAATTAGCGCGAGAGATAATGTTCATAGGTAAAGATGAGTTAAGGTAAGCATAAAAATCATGATAACCAATCTTACACGGAAATTGCATGTTAAAGAGGCTATCCTTTTCGATCTTAGTCCTAGGGTCAACATACTTAAAGGGATCAATTTCCTCTTTTCCCCATCCCTCGTCAACTACTTCTCCATTACCGGCATCCTCATCGGAGTCTGAGTAGTAAAACGGACTAACATATTCATTCTCATGGTCAGACTCCTCCATCTCAGAATTGTTACCAAAGTGGTGGTCGGGTGAAAGGTTGTTGTTTCCTATGATGGGGGCGGGAACGGGTAGTTGAAAGTTTGCACGGCGAAAAACACGAATAACAGGGATCAAATGACCAATGTTACTCATGAGGTAAGTGGAGGGTATCACAAACAAAAGCACAAAGAAACAAGATAGACTAAAGAAAACCTAGAAAAATAAAATAAAAATCTCACTAGAAAGGAATCTAGTGAGTAGACCTAATAGAAATAAAAATTCAACCTAAACAATAACTATTCCCCGGCAGCGGCGCCAAAAACTTGATGCGTGGGTTTTGCAACCTTACAACAGGTTTTACCTCTCGAGGGATCTCAAGAGGCTTACAACCCCACCAGGCAGTGTACCTGACCGATGTAGTATAGTGTAGTGGTAAGTACGGGGGATTGATCGTTCTCCACAGGGAATAGTGTTCGTTAGGTGTGAAAGGCTACTCTAATTAGGTCTAAGGGTTGAGGAAGATTCTTTTTATGTTTTTTTATATTTTATAAAAGCAAGTAAAATCTCGGGTTTTGAAGGAGTGGGCGGAATTAGTTGCTAGTCAACTAACCCAAATTACTACAAATGCAAATAAAATAAAATAACAAAAATGAAAAGTGGTGAGAAACTTATGTGTAGAGAAATGTGTTTACTTAGATTTCCTTACTCCCTAACTATCTTTTACCGGTTAATTAGTGTGTATTAGTCGCGTGGATGACGGGTGTATTCCTTAATACCATTCGTGGGGTGGCGTACTTACTTCCCCAAACTCTACAAGCTCCTACTTCACTCCTATGTCGAGCCGGCTAGGAAGCTCCTAACATGGGATCACTAGAATTCGCTTATGCATTAAATACAACCATAAAAACCTTTAGTACGCGTTTGGTTCATGTTTCTTAAGACGTTCAAGCAAGTTACCGAATAGGAAGTTAGCCAGTTTTCTTAAGCCTAACATAGATAAACAATCATCCAATACAACTAACAACACACTAACAACCAATAATCAATAGCTAGGTTTCATTAGATCTAAGCAAACACAAGATAAATTTAGCCTAACATGTTAAACAAAAGACAAGCATAAGATAGAATCAAACAACACATAGACATATTGAATGATTAATTGATAACTTATCTTTCAATGAAACATGGAAGATCTCAAGGCAAAAAGCCCTGAAAAAGTAGCTAAAATCGTCTTAGGGTTTTATCCCAAAATTCCACACACTAAGCTCTCCTCTAATGACAAAAAATTAGAAAACTATATATAGACTTTGACATCTGACGGCGTCACCTTATGCATTGTGACGCCGTCACCTCGCCGCTTTTAGGGTTCCCGGATGACCATCTTGACGCCGTCCCTCTTTAGCTCTTCAAAAATCCATTCTGGCTTATCAAGGCTTGACGCCGTCGGATCCTGAACGTGACGCCGTCCCCTTATGATTTAAGCCGTGACGCCCTTGATTTAGTTAAAGCGTGACGCCGTCAGAATTCTCATGCAAACTCACTGGCCCGTCATGAGTAAATTTCACATCCAACTTTTCTTGCCAAGGCATGACGCCGTCCCATGTTAATTGTGACGCCGTCAAGAGTAACTTTTAGCCGATTCTTGAGACTTTGCCGTTTTCTTCACTTTAATGCTCCAAAAACGTCCAAAATGCCTCCTTTTCCAGATTTCTCCTCAAAAGTACCTAAAATGACAAAAGGAACGATTTAGGGCAATATTTGATCAAATAAATACGATTTCGGGCTTAAATGACCCCTTAAAAGCGGTACACTTTTCGCCTCATCAGACAACAAGGGCAAGCGTAAACATCAGGATAACACCAAACCTGATCCTAACAAGAAGTCAAAGGCTACTTGTTGGAAGTGTGGTAAAACTGGACACTTCAGGAAGGATTGTAAAGGTGGAAAGATTGGCAATAAGACCAATGGATCAGGCACAAGTGGATCTGGGAATGGTAACTCCAATTCCCTGAAAGGTTAGAATATATTTAATAAGTCTCTTTGGATTTATTATGTTACATATATATCTGAATTGTTCTTTGTGCAGGATGATGATGTTGCTTGGTGGGTTGACTCTGGAGCTATAATCCATGTGTGTAAAGATAGAAGCTGGTTCAAGACCTACGAGTCAGTGAATGATGGTTCTATTCTTCATATGGGAAATGAGTCAACAGCCCTGGTGCTTGGAAGAGGAAGTGTTGAGTTGAAGTTTAGTTCTGGAAAGATTGTTACTTTATTAAATATTTTACATGTTCCTGATATTAGGAAAAACTTGGCTTCTAGTGGTGTTTTGAATAATTGTGGTTACAAACAAGTTATTGAATCTGATAAATTTGTTTTGTCTAAAAATGGTGTATTTATTGGATTTGGTTATTTATGTAATCATATGTTTAGACTTAATATTGTTCATGATGTGGTTGATTCTGCTTTTATATCTACATCTAGTTTATATGATTCAACCCTTTGGCATGCTAGACTTGGCCATGTACACTTTAAACGTATGCAAGATATGTCTAAGGATGGGTTAATCCCAGCATTTGACATGGACACTAAAAAGTGTAATACTTGTATGTTGAACAAGATAACTAAGAAACCATTTAAAGATGTAAAACGAGAATCTGTGATATTGGAATTAATACATAGTGATTTATGTGATTTGCATGCTACTCCCTCTTTGGGGAATAAGAAATACTTTGTTACTTTTATTGATGATGCTTCTAGGTATTGTTATGTGTATTTATTGCATACTAAGGATGAAGCATTAGATAAATTTAAAATATTTAAGTCTGAAGTTGAATTGCAACAAGAGTCCCTGATCAAGAGATTTAGGACTGATAGGGGAGGTGAGTACATGGATACTCAGTATTTCCAGTCTGTTGGTATAATCCATGAAACGACTGCCCCTTATACTCCTCAGCAAAATGGAATTTCTGAAAGGAAAAACCGAGTGCTTAAGGAGATGGTTAATTCCATGTTGTCCTACTCTGGACTGAGTCAAGGGTTCTGGGGTGAAGCTATGTTAACAGCTTGCTATTTGCTAAATAGGGTTCCTAACAAAAGGAACAAGACTACCCCTTATGAACTCTGGACTAAAAGGAAACCCAATTTGAATTATCTCAAGGTTTGGGGTTGTAGGGCAGTTGTAAGACTCCCTGATCCAAAGCATAAAACTTTGGGTGAAAGAGGCATTGAATGCATCTTTGTTGGATATGCTGAGCATTCCAAGGCTTATAGGTTCTATGTTATTGAACCTAATGAATCTGTTTCAATTAACTCTATAATTGAATCAAGGGATGCAAATTTTGATGAGAATAGATTCTCTTCAGTCCCTAGACCAAGTCAGAGGATTCCTAATGGAACCAATGATGTTGGTGTATCAGAAACCTCTGATGAGGTCCCTGATGAGGTTGTGGAACAACAACCTGAACCTGAGCTCAGAAGGAGCACAAGGGTGAGGACTCCAAAATCATTTGGACCTGAATTCCAATTGTACTTGATTGAAGGAACAAGGGATGAGGTCTCTGACCAACAATCCTATTGCTTTAATGTTGAGGATGATCCCAAAACATTTGATGAAGCAATGAAGTCCCAAGATGTTGCTTTCTGGAAAGAAGCAATAAATGATGAGATGGACTCCATCATGGGCAACAACACTTGGGTGTTGGCTGATCTACCACCTGGTTGCAAGCCTCTAGGCTGCAAATGGATTTTCAAGAAGAAAATGAAGGTAGATGGAACTATTGAAAAGTTCAAGGCAAGGTTAGTCATTCAAGGCTTTAAACAAAAGGAAGGAATTGACTACTTTGATACTTATGCCCCTGTGGCTCGTATCAGTACCATAAGATTGCTGATTGCCTTGGCATCAATTCACAATCTGATTTTTCATCAGATGGATGTGAAGACAGCTTTCTTGAATGGTGAATTGGATGAGGAGGTTTACATGAACCAACCTCAAGGCTTCATCATGCCTGGCAATGAAAAGAAGGTGTGCAAACTGATTAAGTCCTTATATGGACTGAAGCAGGCACCTAAGCAATGGCATCAAAAGTTTGATGAAGTGGTTTTGTCTAGTGGTTATTCACTTAACCAGTCTAACAAATGTGTGTATAGCAAATTTGATGAATCTGGTAAAGGAGTCATCATTTGCCTATATGTTGATGACATGTTGATCTTTGGCACTGACCAAAATCAAGTGTACCTTACAAAGGAATTTTTGTCATCAAGATTCTCCATGAAGGATATGGGGGAGGCTGATGTTATCCTTGGTATTAGGATTAAACATGAAGGTAACAAAATTTCTATCTCTCAGTCTCATTACATTGAGAAGGTGTTGAGGAAATTTAATTACTTTGATTGTACTCCAGTGAGTACTCCTATGGATACAAGTGAGAAGCTAATGCCCAATAAAGGCAAGGCTGTATCTCAACTTGAGTATTCAAGGGTAATTGGCTGCTTAATGTATGCCATGACTTGTACTAGACCTGACATTGCATTTGCTATGGGAAAATTGAGCAGGTATACTAGTAATCCTAGTGCTCATCATTGGCAAGCAATTCAGAGGGTACTGAAGTATTTGAAGAAAACTATGGATTATAGTCTCTCATATACTGGTTATCCTTCTGTGCTAGAAGGGTATACTGATGCAAGTTGGATCAGTAACACTGAGGACAATTCGTCTACTAGTGGCTGGGTATTCCTACTTGGTGGAGGTGCAATTTCTTGGGCATCCAAGAAGCAAACCTGCATCACCAGTTCAACCATGGAATATGAATTTGTGGCCTTAGCTGCTGCTGGTAAAGAAGCTGAATGGTTGAGAAACTTGCTTCTTGAGATTCCATTGTGGCCTAAACCTATAGCACCTATATCTATCCGGTGTGATAGTGCTGCTACATTGGCAAAGGCTTATAGCCAGATGTACAATGGGAAGTCTAGACACTTAGGTGTCAGACATAGCATGATTCGTGAGCTTATCATGAATGGGGTGGTATCTATAGAGTTTGTTAGATCTCAACAAAACTTAGCTGATCACTTGACGAAGGGTTTGGCTAGAGACTTGGTTTTTAAGTCTGCTAAAGGGATGGGTTTAAGTCCACCTTAGTCACTGAATGTAAAGACACCCAACTCCCTCCTGAGGAAACTTTGGAGTTGAGTTCAATGTGGAAAGCTGATCATTTAGTGGACTGGAGCACTGTTTTATTTACATTCCAAGGTTGTGCTCAGAACCTGCTGGAAAGGAGGATGAAGTCTTCACTTCTTAATGGTTAATTTTCTTTGAAAAAGTGCTTTGCAGGGGCATGATTAAAAGATGAACCACCTGTGTAAATGTTGAAGTTTTGCCGCTTCAGGAAGCTTTGGACTTTTAGCTTTTACAACATTTATTAATTGGATATGGACACATGGCTTGTATAGTGTCAGGAGTATTTTAGTGTTTGAAAATGTATGTGTATTTTATATTCAGGTATTCAAATGGGTTGAAGGGTTCAATTCTTAGAACACCCTGATTCTCGAATATTTGAACTTGTAAGGTACTAAGATGAGAATTCAATCTTCAAGATATTTTCATTTATGCATATATTTTGTTTTGTGTTTATTTTTCATGCAAAGGAAGTGAACTAAATTTGGGGAGGATTGTTGGAAAATTTAGTACACTTGAGGGATAAGTTAACACCTGGTAACGGGCTTGGAGGTATGGAGTATACACCCATCAGGTCTATGAACACCCTGACTCATATTATGTGGTTATGTTGTTCTGCTGCTAGCTATTATGATGGTACTGCTAGCATCATCATAGTACTGCTGAAGTAGAACAAGGTACTGCTAGCTTAATAAAGGTACTGCTAAGTATAAATGACAATGCTGCTGATGCAGTTGATTCTGCTGTTAGCATTATCTGTTCCTGCCGATAGCATTGTCATTCCTGCTGATAGCATTATCTGTTTCTGCTGATAGCTTTATTGCTACTGATACAGAACAACTTTGCTGCTAGTGTGTCATTCCTGCTGATAGCATTATCAATTCTGCTGATGGACTGATGGGCAATAGACTCTGCTGCTGGTTATAACCACCGACTCCTACTATTATGGAAACTATTATGGATAATTAATGGGCCGTTAATTATACATAATTCCATGGGCTAGGGTTTTGAGTAGACTCTATTATAAATAGAGATCATCACATGGCATGAAAGACACGACATAAAACCCTAAACACTAAAATACGATCGGTTCTTGCTTTGTGCCTAGAACAAGAACATCACTTGGTTTTATCCCATAGAGATATTCGTGTAACCCAGGCATAGGGTCGAATAGTTTCTATTGGAAAGTGATACCACGACTTCAAGTGAATATCCGGTACCCTTGATTGATAATCATTACCCTGTTTGGGTGCACTACGACACACACTGAAACCAACATGGTCTCCCTTATATTTCTCACGTCACCCGTAGTCGACCACTACGTTCGTCGGAGTTCGCAGTTGAGAGAATAAAAGAGATCGGGTGGTTTGCATCATTAAATTATGGTGAATTTCATATATCCCCTTTAATTTCATATATACCAAAGCAATTTCTAAAAACCAAATTACCAAATAAGCCTAAAAACATATCACTTTTACCAAAACAAACATATTTTCTACAAATTAGTAAAATGAACCAAGAGCACTTTCATATAAGGAGCACTTTCAATTTTAAGATGCGCCTCCACCAAGAGCACTTTAATACAAGGAGCACTTCAATTTGAAGATGCGCCTCTTTTTTTTAGAGGTATATAATAAATGGGTAAATATAGCTATATACTTACCTTTTTTTTTGGCGAAAAACATAAAAGATATATTGAAGATGAACATGCTAAAACTGCTATGAAGTAAACTAAACAAAATACACTAACACATGAACTTATAAACCGGCCATATGAGCACCAAAGTTGAAACAAAATAAATGCAATTACAGATGGAATACTTGTTGGAATTTAAATAACATGACATTCATATAAATAAATAACACACATTGATGAAGCGAAAAGTGTACCGCTTTTAGGGGGTCATTTAAGCCCTAAATCGTATTTATTTGATCAAATATTGCCCTAAATCGTTCCTTTTGTCATTTTAGGTACTTTGGAGAAGAAATCTGGAAAAGGAAGCTGATGAAGCGAAAAGTGTACCACTTTTAGGGGGTCATTTAAGCCCTAAATCGTATTTATTTGATCAAATATTGCCCTAAATCGTTTCTTTTGTCATTTTAGGTACTTTGGAGAAGAAATCTGGAAAAGGAAGCATTTTGGACGTTTTTGGAGCATAAAAGTGAAGAAAACGACAAAGTCTCAAAATCGGCTGGAAAAGTACCTTTGACGGCGTCAGGGATTGCTCCTGACGGCGTCATGGCTTGGCAAAAGAGGTGGATATGAAAATACACATGATAAGCCAGAGAATTTTACAATGGAAAATCTGACGGCGTCACCCTTTGAAGTGATCAAGGCCATCACGGTTTAAGTTAAAGCGAGACGGCGTCAAGCCCATTTCTGACGGCGTCAAGCCTTGATAAGCCAGGGAGGATTTTGGACGACTAAAGAGGGACGGCGTCAAGAAGGCCATCCGGGAACCCTAGACACGGCAAGGTGACGGCGTCAAGATCTACAACGTGACGCCGTCAGCCCTTAAGTTCTATATATAGTTTTGCAATTTTTTGTCATTAGTGTGCAACTTTGTGAGGAGAAACCCTAAGACGAATTTCTGCCATTTTTAAGGTTTTTCATACCCTTGGATCTCCTATGTTTAATTGAAGATAAGTAATTGTTTAATCAATCAATATGTCTATGTGTTGTTTGATTATATTTTGTTCTTGTCTTTTGATTAACATGTTAGGCTAGATTTATCTTGTGTTTGCTTAGATCTAATGAAACCTAACTATTGATTATTGGTTATTAGTGTGTTATTTATTGTATTGGATGATTGTTTATCGATGTTAGGCTTAAGAAAACTGGCTAACCTCCTATTCGGTAACTTGCTTGAACGTCTTAAGAAACATGAACCAATGCGTACTAGGTTTTTATGGTTGTATTTAATGCATGAGCGAATTCTAGTGATCCCATGTTAGGAGCTTCTTAGCCGACTCGACATAGGAGTGAAGTAGGAGCTTGTAGAGTTGGGGAAGTACGTACGCCACCCCACGATTGGTATTAAGGAATACACCCGTCATCCACGCAATTAATACACACTAATCAACCGGTAAAAGATAGTTAGGGAGTAAGGAAATCTAAGTAAACACATTTCTCTCCACATAAGTTTCACAACTCTTTTCATTTTCATTTATTTATTTTATTTGCATTTGTAGTTATTTGGGTTAGTTGACTAGCAACTAATTCCGCCCACTCCTTCAAACCCGAGATTTTACTTGCTTTCATAAAAAAAAATCATAAAAATGCAAAAAGAATCTTCCCTCACCCTTAGACCTATTAAAGTAGTTTTTCAATCCTAACGACACTATTCCCTGTGGAGAACGATCAATCCCCCGTACTTACCACTACACTATACTACATCGGTCAGGTACACTGCCTGGTGGGGTTGTAAGCCTCTTGAGATCCCTCGAGAGGTAAAACCTGTTGTAAGGTCGCAAAACCACGCATCAAGTTTTTGGCGCCGCTGCTGGGGAATAGTTATTGTTTAGGTTGAATTTTTATTTTATTAGGTCTACTCACTAGATTCCTTTCTAGTGAGATTTTTATTTTATTTTTCTAGGTTTTTCTTTAGTCTATCTTTTTTCTTCGTTTTTATGTTCGTAACCATTACCATCCGACATCCTGGAAGGTGGTAATATCCTTGATCCCAACAACCCACCACCATAACAACACCCACCTCCTAGAGCCCATACCTTAGGAGACTACTTCCGTCCTAGCCACCATGGCTATCGAAACACCATTGAGCTCACTCAAGGAGCCAATGTCACACCTTTGCGATCCGACACCATCCGGTTGGTGCAAAGCGGATGCGCATTCCATGGACTTCGTTCCGAAGATCCTAATCAACATCTCAAGGACTTTCTCAAAATCGTTGATTCCATAGACCTTGATGTTGCCACTCGAGAGACGACCCGACTGCGTCTCTTTCAATTCTCTCTGCGGGACCAAGCTAGTCAATGGCTAGAGCGTCTACCCGCAGGATCCATTACCTCTTGGGATGATCTCACCACTCGTTTCCTTGCTCAGTTTTTCCCACCAGGAAGAACTACCAAGCTAAGGAATGATATCTTGATGTTCCAACAACGTCAAGGCAAAACCCTCTACGAGGCATGGACTCGATTCAAGGACTTACTCCAAAAAGTCCCTCACCATGGCATGGATACTTGGCTACAAATCCAACTATTTTATGATGGCGTAAACCATCAAACTAGAAGAGCCATAGATTACGCTGCCAATGGAAGGCTGAGCAGGCTCAGTGTCGATAAGTGCTGGGAAGTCATTGAGGACTTAGCACAGTACGAAGAAGAAGAATGGAAATACTCAACGTTCTCGGAAGAAGGGATTTTAAATTGCATGAGTGCAACCCAAGAACAGTTGTTCGAAAACATAAAAAGGCAGGTTGAGAGATTAATGAAAGCTGAGACACCTACGGCTGATGAAAATCCCGATGAGTGCGTGAACACAATTGGTAAACATATGTTTCATCAATTCTGACGACAAGATGAATTTGAAGGGATAATGCTAACTTTCGTGAACAACCAAGAGAGACGGATCCAGGAATTAGAGACTCAATTGAAAAACACCCAAGATATGTTCATGGAACTAGCAGAAAAATTTATCGCGAGAATAAAGGAGAAAATTAGGGAAGAAGCTTCACACAAAAAGATCGAGAAGATCTTTGAACTCCCGGTCCCTAATGAACCATACAACGAATGGGATGATGAAACCCCTATCCCCGAGCCCTCACCTTTAAAACCCTCTTATCCATTTGGATCCCCTCGCGAGAAAGAGAATTCTCAAGATCATAGCATTTTCGTGGGAAGCATGGTTGTCACGCTCCCTAACTTTCATGAAGCTAGGAAACGATCTTTTGGCTTTAAGCCAGGTGTGAGAAGAACTCAATTAAAGCACACCCTCATTTCGAAAACCCCCTGGAAAAGTTCCTCTCACTCCCTGAATACCTGCCGTGATGGAAATTGGAACCTGAATGAGACGTCAACCGGCCCTTTCCAATATTTTACTACATCCCGTGACAGTAACAAAACATTTGACCCAGGAGGAACTTGTTAACGAGACTAGCTATCAGGGTTATTGACCCTGACTAGCTGCTCCCTTAAAGTACAAGGGGCTCATTTGTAAACTGGCACAAAGTGGTAAATTACGCTGGTCTGACGGCGTCAGACTATGAACGTGACGCCGTCACCCCGTCTGCACAACAATAATAACTTTACTTCCATCACTTTCATCACAAACCCCACAAACCATATCCACTCCAACCCCACCCACGAATTTTCAAGGTCAAATTCACCGACTTTCGTTACCAATCTCCACGTGGTAAGTAATTCTTATTCATTCTTTTCGCTTTAATTACTCATAGGATTCTTAAATTTCGAAAACCCCCAACTCATGAAACCCTAGGATTGATTCATGCCTAGAACTCATAATGCCTTTAATTAGTGTTATTTAGCAATGATTAAAGCATTTGATGATTGGCAATCAAATGGGTTTATTCACTAATTGGGTGGCCACGAATTTGAACCATAACCTATGATCCAATCACCCATTTTGCTGTAAAAAGGGGCGTTTGGTTTATAAGCTTGAAGTTTGGATATTGATTTTTCCCTCGTAATTTTGGATTTGAATTTGGTCGAACCTGACGGCGTCACCTTGCAAAGGGTGACGGCGTCAGACTTGTCTGATGCTCAACCAATTCTTTGATTCAAAAATTATCCCTTTTTGTTCCTCCTTGCTTTGTTCCAGATAATGAGTAAGCGTCAAAGACCTAGCAGAGGGAGTTCTTCTAGATCTCAACAAGAGAACTTTGGAGACACGGTCCTCAGTTGGGGTGTCTTCGATGACGATGCTGCCACAACTAAATACACCCAATTGCTACAACATAAAGTTGAAAATGGGGCCGTGGTAGATTGGAGCTTTTTGAGGAGGGAAGGTCTTGAGCAAACCTTTCTCCAAAGCTTTCAGACGGATGAATTTACCGGCCCTTAGTGGGAAAACCTGTTTAAAATTCAAGAGCCGGTCTATGACGAATTGGTACGTGAATTCTTTGCCACTTTTCACTTTGACATGGCCGAGGCAAGGACTGATGTGGGCAGGACCACAATCTATTTTAGGCTGGGGGGTGAGCTTAGGACATGCTCGGTTAATGAGTTTGGATGGAGACTTGGGTTGTACAGTCAGCATGAAACCACTCAAGCAGGGTTCATGCCTAGGTTGTTGCATGGAGAAACAATGAGGAATGATTTTAGATGTTCCATGTTCTGGCCGACTATTGGGGATGGTGTGTACACCTCGACTACTGTGGCATCTCAAATCAGGGAGCCTAGAGTTAGGTTGACCCATAGATGTCTCACCTACAGCTTGACAGGGCGCCACAGCTCTCACCACCGCGTCACTGCTTCAGACCTCTTCTATTTGTACACCATTTACTCAGATGAGGTTTACTGCAACATCCCATTTTGGGTAGCTAGCTTTCTGAATGGTGGAGTTGGGGAAAGGGAAGGAGATAGGATTTATGGTGGGATGTTTATCACCCGGTTGGCCCGATCCTATGGAGTCCTCAGGCCCGAGGTCATGAGGTATTTGAGTGGTGGTGATGCATGCAGGACAGTGAAGGTTAGGTCGCTGAAGCAGATGGAGGTGGTTATGGAGATGGATGATGGGACGTTTATGTGGTATAATCCAGACGGAGGTGAGAATGTTGGTGATGGGGATGATGAGGAGGAGGAGCATCAGCAGCAGCAGCATGGGGGTTATGAGGCTGGTACGGCAGATTACTACCGGCACATGAGCAGAGGGGATTGGTAGGCTCACCAGGGGGCATGGATGGGCCAGGTTGATACTTGGAGAACCCGGGTGGACGAGAGGTTCGACTGGATGTATGATCACACTGTTCGGCAGATGCAACATTTATCTACGCGTGATCAGTTGGACCCACACCTGCAGATTGACCCTTTCCCTGGGCGTGAGCAGGACTACCCACCATATGGGTACTACGGGCACCTCCCTCCTAACTATGACTATCGCCAAGGTCCCCCACCCCAGTGATGATTTGATTTGATGTTATGATGTTTAAACAATTTAATCTATGATTGTATGTTTTGGAACAATTTGGTCTGTAATAGTTTAGGATTAGGCACCTCTTGGCCTTTAAACATTTGTGACACTTTGTTTTCTTTATTGCATGCAAGCTTTATTTGCTTTTTGTGTGTTTATTTGTTTGTTTGTTTGATTTTATTTGTTTCCGTATGTATGTTTAATTTTTATTATTATTGATTCATGTTCAAAAGTAAATTGTGAAAATGCTTTATCTTGTTTTTAACTTCGTCTTAACTACATATAAAGGTATTTTGCAAAAGATAAGTGTAAGGGAAATCCAAATCGGTTTATTAGAACAAATGAACATGAATCGTAATAATATTAAATTAACATACATATTAGTATTTGTTTGAGTCAAATGCTTGTATCGAGTCATAATGATATTTTGCAGGATTTCCAGGAAGTAAGGTATAGGTTTTTCCAGAAATTTTCCGGAAACTTAACATGAGAATTCTGTCAGATCATTTCTGACGGCGTCAGGTTTTAATTTTCTGAAATTTTTGAAAGTTTTGTTTTCATAAAAAGTTTTTATTAAATCTCTAACTTATAATCTCCAGGAATCTGCAAAATTATCATTCCACAAGCATTATATCCTTATATATAGATTTATCCCGCCGATGTTATGCAGGTTTTCGTGTTTGTTTTCTCAGGTTTAACAGGTTATTTTGGACAAGGAAATGTATGTGGAGTCAAGCTTTTGGCGATGCTTTAGTCTTGGAGCTTCTACATTCACTTGGAAGAAGATCTAACCATGTTACTTTTTTATCCACCGAGCGAATCAGGGGAGTATTTGATTTCATTCTCTTACCTTTTTACTTTTACATCTTGTCATTTGAACATTGGGGACAATGTTCATCTTAAGTGTAAGGGGGGGGTAAAAATACGATACTTTAGAGAATACAATTACGCTTGATTTTTGTTTGTTTAATGGTAGATGTGTAATAAAACTGAGAGAAATACCTGTTAGGGTAATTTTAGTGCCAAATTTAAATTTTTTTACAACATTTAGGAATAAAACTTTGATCTTAATGAGCGTCTCACGGATAGGAGTTATATGACTAGCAAAAAAACCGTACCACTAAAAAAATTTTCCACCCCCAAATATGTGAGGTTCGCCCCTAGAATTGGTAGGAAAAGCATTTATGCTAGGATGTATGTACCGGTAGCACTTAGATTCTAGAACTTGCGTTAGGACCATTCCGAGGCCACAAGTGAGACTACATTCGTGTAGTTAGATTTACTACATGATAAGAGGCATTAGGATTAACCCATTGTTTTACACCTGTGTTTTTGTTATAATTACTTTGGCTACATTGGTCAAGTAATTCTCCCACACCCTTTGCGTTGTACTTATTTTTAGTACACGATACCCCTAGTACACCCCTCAGAGCCTATCTTTTCGTTTCGACCTTTAAGCATTTTACTTAAAGGAAGAATTTGTTTACACCCCATTTAAATGTACACCCAAATCGCCTTAGCCTACCTTGTATGCACTCATTTTTAGTGCATTATTGTTACAACATTTGTTTAAACCCTTAGTTAATTATCTAATTGATTACATGGTTGCTAAGTCGAGTCATATCCTTGTACATATTGTTTTGGGACGATTGAGACTCATGGGTAAAGTACTAGTGTAATGGAGTAATGGGGAAGAACAACATTATTACCCCCATATGTGCTAAATATTTTAAAAGTACTCCAAGTGTTTCGATTATCTTAATTCGAGTCATTAGAATAATTATTTGTAAAGTTATATAAAAGTTCAAGTGTAAGGGGGATGCAACGCCCCTATGATGTATAATTTTGGATGGTAGGGCAAGAGTGTATGAAAAAAAAAAATCGAAAAAATCAAAAAAAATACAAAAAAAAAAGAGAAAAAGAAAAGTAGAAAAAAAAAACATACGGACTACCATCCCGTTTCATTTTATGTTTATTTTATGTTTTTGTTATTTTGTTTTTAGCTTAAGTCGAGTCTAGTCTTGGCTTAGCAACGCCATATTGTACATGTAATTAATCAAGATCTTTAACTCGCCACCAGTAAAATATCCCTTATCCAACAAAACCTTGTTTATCATATCCCTACACCTCACATTATAACCCATTTAAAAGCCCTCTTTGATAGTTTATCTTAGGTGCTTACGCCTAGTGGAGGAGGTTTTCGATCCTTTCCCAAGCCTATGGTAATCTATTTGCTATGACAGGTAGTGAGAGATATTATCCGTTTTCATTTATGAGATTTATTTTGATGACACCTGAGAGATGTGAGTATCTAAACACTACTTGTGAGGTGCTAGTTTGTAATCTCCGTGCTTATTATGATTAAAGTGGAACGACTATTTGTTGTAATTACTTTTATATTAGCATTAAATGACCCCTAACTTGTATTTTGATTAGAATAAAAGCGCATTTGCTTGAGGACAAGCAAATCTCAAGTGTAAGGGTATTTGATGAAGCGAAAAGTGTACCGCTTTTAGGGGGTCATTTAAGCCCTAAATCGTATTTATTTGATCAAATATTGCCCTAAATCGTTCCTTTTGTCATTTTAGGTACTTTGGAGAAGAAATCTGGAAAAGGAAGCATTTTGGACGTTTTTGGAGCATAAAAGTGAAGAAAACGACAAAGTCTCAAAATCGGCTGGAAAAGTACCTTTGACGGCGTCAGGGATTTCTCCTGACGGCGTCATGGCTTGGCAAAAGAGGTGGATATGATAAATACACATGATAAGCCAGAGAATTTTACAATGGAAAATCTGACGGCGTCACCCTTTGAAGTGATCAAGGCCATCACGATTTAAGTTAAAGCGAGACGGTGTCAAGCCCATTTCTGACGGCGTCAAGCCTTGATAAGCCAGGGAGGATTTTGGACGACTAAAGAGGGACGGCGTCAAGAAGGCCATCCGGGAACCCTAGACACGGCGAGGTGACGGCGTCAAGATCTACAACGTGACGCCGTCAGCCCTTAAGTTCTATATATAGTTTTGCAATTTTTTGTCATCAGTGTGCAACTTTGTGAGGAGAAACCCTAAGACGAATTTCTGCCATTTTTAAGGGTTTTCATACCCTTGGATCTCCCATGTTTAATTGAAGATAAGTAATTGTTTAATCAATCAATATGTCTATGTGTTGTTTGATTATATTTTGTTCTTGTCTTTTGATTAACATGTTAGGCTAGATTTATCTTGTGTTTGCTTAGATCTAATGAAACCTAACTATTGATTATTGGTTATTAGTGTGTTATTTATTGTATTGGATGATTGTTTATCGATGTTAGGCTTAAGAAAACTGGCTAACATCCTATTCGGTAACTTGCTTGAACGTCTTAAGAAACATGAACCAATGCGTACTAGGTTTTTATGGTTGTATTTAATGCATGAGCGAATTCTAGTGATCCCATGTTAGGAGCTTCTTAGCCGGCTCGACATAGGAGTGAAGTAGGAGCTTGTAGAGTTGGGGAAGTATGTACGCCACCCCACGATTGGTATTAAGGAATACACCCGTCATCCACGCAATTAATACACACTAATCAACCGGTAAAAGATAGTTAGGGAGTAAGGAAATCTAAGTAACCACATTTCTCTCCACATAAGTTTCACAACTCTTTTCATTTTCATTTATTTATTTTATTTGCATTTGTAGTTATTTGGGTTAGTTGACTAGCAACTAATTCCGCCCACTCCTTCAAACCCGAGATTTTACTTGATTTCATAAAAAAAATTATAAAAATACAAAAAGAATCTTCCCTCACCCTTAGACCTATTAAAGTAGTTTTTCAATCCTAACGACACTATTCCCTGTGGAGAACGATCAATCCCCCGTACTTACCACTACACTATACTACATCGGTCAGGTACACTGCCTGGTGGGGTTGTAAGCCTCTTGAGATCCCTCGAGAGGTAAAACCTGTTGTAAGCTCGCAAAACCACGCATCAGAAGCATTTTGGACGTTTTTGAAGCATAAAAGTGAAGAAAATGACAAAGTCTCAAAATCGGCTGGAAAAGTACCTGTGACGGCGTCAAGCACCATTGTGACGCCGTCAACCCCTGACGCGCCAGAGAGGATTTTGGATGATTAAAAGGGGACGGCGTCAAGAAGGCCATCAAGAAACCCTAACCGCGGCGAGGTGACGGCGTCAGCTCTATAACGTGACGCCGTCAGATCTGATTTTCTATATATATTCTCATAATTTTTAGTCATTAGTGTGCAACTTTGTGAGGAGAAACCCTAAGACGATTTTTCTGCTACTTTTAAGGGTTTTATACCCTTGGATCTCCCATGTTCAATTGAAGATAAGTAATCAATTAATCATTCAATATGTCTATGTGTTGTTTGATTATATCTTGTTCTTGTCTTTTATTTAACATGCTAGGCTAGATTTATCTTGTGTTTGCTTAGATCTAATGAAACCTAACTATTGATTATTGGTTGTTGGTGTGTTATTAATTGTATTGGATGATTGTTTATCGATGTTAGGCTTAAGAAAACTGGCTAACCTCCTATACGGTAACTTGCTTGAACGTCTTAAGAAACATGAACCAATGCGTACTAAGGTTTTTATGGTTGTATTTAATGCATGAGCGAATTCTAGTGATCCCATGTTAGGAGCTTCTTAGCCGGCTCGACATAGGAGTGAAGTAGGAGCTTATAGAGTTGGGGAAGTACGTACGCCACCCCACGATTGGTATTAAGGAATACACCCGTCATCCACGCAATTAATACACACTAATCAACCGGTAAAAGATAGTTAGGGAGTAAGGAAATCTAAGTAAACACATTTCTTTCCATATAAGTTCCACAACCTTTTTATTTTCAGTTATTTTATTTTATTTGCAATTGTAGTTATTTGGGTTAGTTGACTAGCAACTAATTCCGCCCACTCCTTCAAACCCGAGATTTTACTTGCTTTTAAAAAAATATAAAAAATACAAAAAGAATCTTCCCTCACCCTTAGACCTATTAGAGTAGTTTTTCAATTCTAACGACACTATTCCCTAGAGAACGATCAATCTCCTGGTACTTGCCACTACACTATACTACATCGGTCAGGTACACTGCCTGGTGGGGATTGCAAGCCTCTTGAGATCCCTCGAGAGGTAAAACCTGTTGTAAGGTCGCAAAACCACGCATCAAGTTTTTGGCGCCGCTGCCGGGGAATAGTTATTGTTTAGGTTGAGATTTTTATTTTATTAGGTCTACTCACTAGATTCCTTTCTAGTGGGATTTTTATTTTATTTTTCTAGGATTTCTTTAGTCTATCTTTTTCTTTGTGCCCTTTGTTTGTAAAACCATTTTTCATTTGTCACTATGGCGGATGAAATTCCATTTAGATCATTGACAATAGAGGAACAGTTATATTTCACCAATAGATTTGCTTCCTACCATGAATTTTTGCGAACTCTTAGTGACATCCGTGAAGATTTGGGGGTAAAGTTAGATGGGTTTGATGAATTCTATGCATGTGTGAATTCTATTAAACGATCATTATCAGGATCAATTCCTTTTAGTGAGACCCGTTGGATGAATTTTGAGGAAAGCTCCCTAACCATGGCCGATAAGTACGACGAATTAATGGATTTGTATGAGCAAGATGACCTAGTTTCTAAGAACATGAACTTAGAATCTAACCAAGATTCTGAGACGGTTAGAGTTGAGCCACCTAGCTGCATGTCATGGTTAGGCACTACCATAATACTGGGGTGAACACTTAGGTGATCTTGATGTGATGGAGGATCTAGCCGAGCATGATCACATTGATCAAAAAGACCTAGGTTTTATGATCGATGACGATGAATCTCAAGAAACACATGATGAATCTTTTGGGTAATTTGAATATAGCAGTCAGAATATTGAGGATGATCCTTATGATTCGGATATAGAAGTTGAGATGCCTAGAGAAGCACTTGAGATATTAGGGAAAATGTTAAGTTTAAATTCTACCAAAACCCATGATGAGGATATAGGTGATCTTGACACAAGGAATGATGAGGTTAGTAACATAAGCCCGCTAAGTACCTCACAAGTCCTACCATCATTTGAGGCACACACACCGCCCGTGACTTACCCGGAAGAAGTAGAAGAGACTTTAGGAATCCCGATAGAGGTAGAACCTTTGAACCAAACACAACTAGAGGATATAGGTTTGAATGCTTATAGTGATCACAACCTTACTCTTAGTTCTAGGGGATTTCCTATTTTTGATGAACCGGAGCCTCAACCAAAACCGTTACCTAATCTTCCATCTTTAGATGTGAATTTAGGAATTAAAAAAGGTCCCGATCCACCCATTAAACCATGTAGTCCGGGTAATGTTAAGATTAAGGTAGTAGACTCTAGGCCATGTGGAGTGGAAGCTAATATAGGAGTGAACCATGACCTTACATACTTACATCACCCATTCATGATTGATCACAAGAAACATTATGGGTTTAAACCGGGTTTATTAGGTCAAGATGGATTCCCAACTAGGAATCTCTCGAAGTTGATAGAAGATGATCCCTTTTTAGGAGAAAACTTTAATTCACCCATTGACCAAAGTGAACTAGGTAAGGTTATGATGAAAGGAGCACACCCCTTTGAGTATATAATTCATCCACCACTCTTTCCTCACGCGGCATACTTCCACCAAGATGGTGTGTATCGCTACTATCACCCGCACTTAATCCTAAGTGTAGGAAAAACCTCTCCTTTATCCGTTAAATAAGGGTAGAGTCAGGCTCGTGACTCGAACAAAAACAAGCGCTTCTTGGGAGGCAACCCAAGCTTTATTTGCTTTGTGTGTTTATTTGTTTGTTTGTTTGATTTTATTTGCTTCCGTATGTATGTTTAATTTTTATTTTTATTGATTCATGTTTCAAATTAAATTGTGAAAATGCTTTATTTTGTTTTTAACTTCGTCTTAACTACATATAAAGGTATTTTGCAAAAGATAAGTGTAAGGGAAATCCAAATCGGTTTATTAGAACAAATGAACATGAATCATAACAATATTAAATTAACATACATATTAGTAATTATTTTAGTCAAATGCTTGTATCGAGTCATAATGATATTTTGAAGGATTTCCAGGAAATAAGGATTGAGTTTTTCCAGAATTTTTCCGAAAAATTAACATAAAAAATCTGTCAGATCACTTATGACGGCGTCAGACCCCAGTCTGACGGCGTCAGGAACAGTTTTCTGGAATTTTTTTTGAAAGTTTTGTTTTTCTTCCGGAATCATAAAATGCTTTATTAAATCTCTAACTTATAAACTCCAGGAATCTGCAAAATAATCATTCCACAAGCATTATATCCTTATACAGATTTATCCCGCCGATGTTATGCAGGTTTTCGTGTTTGTTTTCTCAGGTTTAACAGGTTATTTTGGACAAGGAGATGTATGTGGAATCTAGCTTTTGGCGCTGCTTTAATCTTGAAGCTTCAACATTACCTTGGAAGAAGATCTAACCATGTTACCTCTTTATCCACCGAGCGAATCAGGGGAGTATTTGATTTCATTCTTTTACCTTATTTACTTTTACATCTTGTTATTTGAACATTGGGGAAAATGTTCATCTTAAGTGTAAGGGGGGGGGGGGGTAAAGTACGATACCTTAGAGAATGCTATTACGCTTGATTTTTCGTTTGTTTAATGGTAGATGTGTAATAAAACTGAGAGAAATACATGTTAAGGCAATTTTAGTGCCAAATTTAAATTTTTTTACAACATATAGGAGTGAAACTTTGGTCTTAATGAGCGTCTCACGGATAGGAGTTATATGACTAGCACAAAACCGTACCACTAAAAAAAATTTCCACCCCCAAATATGTGAGGTTCGCCCCTAGAATTGGTAGGAAAAGCATTTATGCTATGATGTGTGTACCGGTAGCACTTAGATTCTAGAACTTGCGTTAGGACCATTCCGATGCCACAAGTGAGACTACATTCGTGTAGTTAGATTTACTACATGATAAGAGGCATTAGGATTAACCAATTGTTTTACACCTGTGTTTTTGTTATAATTACATTGGCTACATTGGTCAAGTAATTCTCCCCACACCCTTTGCGTTGTACTCATTTTTAGTACACGATACCCCTAGTACACCCCTCAGAGCCTATCTTTTCGTTTCTAACTTTAAGCATTTTACTTAAAGTAAGAATTTGTTTACACCCCACTTAAATGTACACCCAAATCGCCTTAGCCTACCTTGTATGCACTCATTTTTAGTGCATTATTGTGACAACATTTGTTTAAACCCCAAGTTAATTATCTAATTGATTACATGGTTGCTAAGTCGAGTCATATCCTTGTACATATTGTTTTGGGACGATTGGGACTCATGGGTAAAGTACTAGTGTAATGGAGTAATGGGGAAGAACAACATTATTACCCCCATATGTGCTAAATATTTTAAAAGTACTCAAAGTGTTTCGATTATCTTAATTCGAGTCATTAGAATAGTTAATTGTAAAGTTATGTAAAAGTTCAAGTGTAAGGGGAATACAACCCCCTACGATGTATTATTTTGGATGGTAGGGCAAGAGTGTATGCAAAAAAAAAAAAAAAAAAAAAAAAAAGTAGAAAAAACATACGGACATCCCGTTTCATTTTATGTTTATTTTATCTTTTTGTTATTTTTTTTTTCATTAGCTTAAGTCGAGTCTAGTCTTGGCTTAGCAACGCCATATTGTACATGTAATTAATCAATATCTTTAACTCGCCACCAGTAAAATATCCTTTATCCAACAAAACCGTGTTTATCATATCCCTACACCTAACGTTATAACCCGTTTAAAAGCCCTCTTTGATAGTTTATCTTAGGTGCTTACGCCTAGTGGAGGAGGTTTTTGATCCTTTCCCAAGCCTATGGTAATCTATTTGCTATGACAGGTAGTGAGAGATATTATTCATTTTCATTTATGAGATATACTTTTATGACACCTGAGAGATGTGAGTATCTAAACACTACTTGTGAGGTGCTAGTTTGTAATCTCCGTGCTTATTATGATTAAAGTGGAACGACTATTTGTTGTAATTACTTTTATATTAGCGTTAAATGACCCCTAACTTGTATTTTGATTAGAATAAAAGCGCATTTGCTTGAGGACAAGCAAATCTCAAGTGTAAGGGTATTTGATGAAGCGAAAAGTGTACCGCTTTTAGGGGGTCATTTAAGCCCTAAATCGTATTTATTTGATCAAATATTGCCCTAAATCGTTCCTTTTGTCATTTTAGGTACTTCGGAGAAGAAATCTGGAAAAGGAAGCATTTTGGACGTTTTTGGAGCATAAAAGTGAAGAAAACGACAAAGTCTCAAAATCGGCTGGAAAAGTACCTGTGACGGCGTCAAGCACCATTGTGACGCCGTCAACCCTTGACGCGCCAGAGAGGATTTTGGATGATTAAAAGGGGACGGCGTCAAGAAGGCCATCAAGAAACCCTAACCGCGGCGAGGTGACGGCGTCAGCTCTATAACGTGACGCCGTCAGATCTGATTTTCTATATATATTCTCATAATTTTTAGTCATTAGTGTGCAACTTTGTGAGGAGAAACCCTAAGACGATTTTTCTGCCATTTTTAAGGGTTTTATACCCTTGGATCTCCCATGTTTAATTGAAGATAAGTAATCAATTAATCATTCAATATGTCTATGTGTTGTTTGATTATATCTTGTTCTTGTCTTTTAATTAACATGCTAGGCTAGATTTATCTTGTGTTTGCTTAGATCTAATGAAACCTAACTATTGATTATTGGTTGTTGGTGTGTTATTAATTGTATTGGATGATTGTTTATCGATGTTAGGCTTAAGAAAACTGGCTAACCTCCTATACGGTAACTTGCTTGAACGTCTTAAGAAACATGAACCAATGCGTACTAAGGTTTTTATGGTTGTATTTAATGCATGAGCGAATTCTAGTGATCCCATGTTAGGAGCTTCTTAGCCGGCTCGACATAGGAGTGAAGTAGGAGCTTATAGAGTTGGGGAAGTACGTACGCCACCCCACGATTGGTATTAAGGAATACACCCGTCATCCACGCAATTAATACACACTAATCAACCGGTAAAAGATAGTTAGGGAGTAAGGAAATCTAAGTAAACACATTTCTCTCCATATAAGTTCCACAACCTTTTTATTTTCAGTTATTTTATTTTATTTGCAATTGTAGTTATTTGGGTTAGTTGACTAGCAACTAATTCCGCCCACTCCTTCAAACCCGAGATTTTACTTGCTTTTAAAAAAATATAAAAAATAAAAAAAAGAATCTTCCCTCACCCTTAGACCTATTAGAGTAGTTTTTCAATTCTAACGACACTATTCCCTTAGAGAACGATCAATCCCTCGGTACTTGCCACTACACTATACTACATCGGTCAGGTACACTGCCTGGTGGGGATTGCAAGCCTCTTGAGATCCCTCGAGAGGTAAAACCTGTTGTAAGGTCGCAAAACCACGCATCACACATCAAAGAGCATAGCGGAAGCAAGGATCATATAATTAACATGCATAAAGATTACCGAAAAATAAAAGTCACATACCTTTTGATCCTAGCAAGAACAAGGATCGAACTTGAATTCTTCTTCTTGATCAAACAAATATGATTAACGTGAAACCCCTTACCGTTTTATTTCACAATCCAAGATAGTGTTTACTAAAGTAAGTAAACTACCAAGTCTTGTACATACGTACTATAACCGATCAAAGATTGATGCTAGTGAATGAACACGATTAAACCAAACACTTCGTTTAACAAGAAAACAATGGATCGACACACCTAGGGTGTTGTACGATCGATTTTATGAGCAAAGGAGAAGAAAACAAATTTTAGGGTTATAGCAAGTATGCACTAGGTGAAAAACAATAACCATTTGATTTGTATTTATAGTGGAACTATTCCTTGGAGCACAAGAAGTCGATCTTGGGTTAAAGAACCCTTAGGCCGATCGGCCAAACCCAAACCATGGGGTTCTAGATCCTTCTTGAGCCTCAAATTTCACTAACGGTCCTTCCTTTATTCCCTAACGATCGTTAGTCAATTCCGTTAATTACTTAATGTCCGTTTGTCCATATTTCGTGTCCAAATAATTAAAATGTATAACGGTTATATATATTAATTATTTCTTTGATCATTCATACGTAAAGTGTGCAATCCCATGGTCCCGAGTTCAATTCTAGTCATACACGAGTTAATATATTTCCAAAAACTCTAACAATACTACCTTAATAAACTCACAAATGCTATGTACTTGCCTCATATCCATTTTGACTCATCAATTAATGCACTGAAAGATGGGCCACTAGGTTAGATTGGTGTGCTTGGGTTTTAGGTGCTCTTTCTTTTTTTGGTTTGTAACGTATGTGTTTTTTAGTGAGGAGCACAAAGAGTTGAGGGGCACTCAGTACTATATGTGCGCTTGGTTTTTGTCATTTGTTGGGTCCTTCAGTACCCAAGAGTCGTTAAAACAAGATTTGGACACAAATTAACTAAGTGTTAATTAAACAGAGAACAATTCAAGTCACTGAGTGAACAGTCTCTCAGTGAGTCATCTTCTGGATGCTTAAGGCGAATTCAAGAAGAAGGATTCACTACTCAGGTAGGCGGTACTCCCTGAGTAGGACTTAAGCCAAAGAAGAAGATGATGGTTCAGTGAGTGTTGGACAAGAACTCACTGAACCCCAGTCTCCTCAACAACAATAAGTGATTGAAGACTGAAGAAACCAACGCCTGAAATAAAGGCGGGAATAAGTGGGAAGTATTTGAGAAGATAAGAATGTCAGACCAAACACTCTTATCTTGTCAGATACCAACCTTCCCATAGACGGCTAAAAGTCATGGAGTGTCAGACCAAACACTCCTAAAGACTTTTAGTCCCTTCCTATTGGTTCTTGGAAATGACAATTACTGTTGTAATCGTCAGACACGCTTCCTCAACAAGTTGAAGTATTTTAATCACTTTTACTCTTTTATACTTGTGTATAAATAGGTTCAGAAGGAGAGAAGTTAAGTGTGTTTTGTACATTGAAAGCCTTAGACTTTTGCAAAACAACTTCTCTCCTACAAAGAGTAACCAGTCCCTGAGATAGCTCAGTGAGGCATATTGTTACCACTTAAGCATAACTTGAGTTTAGATAGGAGACACCATACCTTGTCTATTCAATCCCAAGTGTTTGTTCCGCAAAACACTTGGGTAATAGATTCTTTGATTCATTTCTAATAAGAATTTAAACGTTGAAAAATACTTTGTGTTTTTACCTTTACGTTTCATTAATTGATAGAAAGAATCATTACATTGTATTAGTCATAAACACAAATAGATTAACTTTCTAGTTAACTCTAAGCGTGTTAAGGGAACAACAAGTGGTATCAGAGCCTCTGGTTTATAAAATCTTTCAAAATTAACCAAGAGTGCTCAAGGTTTTTAAAACCAAGATCCTACTATGACTGATGCAAATGTGCCCCAGCTATTCGACAAAAAGGGTGGAAGCTTTTTAGCTGTTGCCCCACGACTTGAAGCTGGTAAATTTAGCAAGTGGAAAAAGCGAATGCTTTGCTACTTGACTGGTATGAAACCATACTACATCACTTGTGTCAAAGATGGTCCTTTTGTCCCAAAGACTGCTGCAGGGCTAAATAAGCCTGAGGCTCAATGGACCATTGATGAGAGGAGGGTGGTCAATCAAGACCAACGCCTGAAAAGCATCATTATATCATGTCTTCCTAACGATATAATGGAATCAGTCATCAACTGTTCAACAGCCAAGCAAACTTGGGATGACTTGGTCAATAGCTTTGAGGGTCCCTCAGATACCAATGAAAACAGGGTCATGGACCTGAAACTTGAGTATAATACTTTCAGGGCAAAAGACTCTGAAAGTCTCTCTCAGACTTATGCCAGATACAAGACCTTGATAAACGAACTATCAAATGATGGTGTAGTTTTGTCTAAGCATGAGACAAATGTTGGCTTTGTCAACAGTCTCCCTGAGAAGTGGCTAAACTTCTCACAGGGCCTGAGGAATGCTAATCACATTCAGACCCTTGAGCTCCCTGAGATCTATGGGAAGTTTGTCTATGAAGACAACTTAATCTCAAGGAGATACCCTGACTCAAAAGCTCTTGAGTCCAAAAAGGCCTTGACCTCCACACCCATATCAACTGCTTTTTATACTAATGGTGTTGTGCAGGACTTTCAAGAGGATTCTGAGGATGAAATTGATGAAAGGACTAGTGATGAGTACCTAAAAGATCTAAACTTGGAATTCCAAGAGAGGGCACTCCTTGCTAGTTCAAAACGTTTCATCAAAAAAAACCAGTCCAACTTTTCAAAAGGAAAAGCAAATGAAACCACTGAATGCTTTAATTATGGTAAAAAGGGTCATTTTGCTAGGGACTGTTATTCTAAAACTACCTCAGAACCCTCTTACAAATTTTCAGGAAATAGTTCCTCAGGAACTAGCAAGTTTCAACCTAGAATATTTCAGTCAACCCAACAATTTCAAAACAAGGGTCAAAAAGACTTTGAAGCAAAATATAGGAAAGCCAAGGCTAAACTTGCAATTCTTGAAACTAATCCCTCTATGTCTCAGGCTGCTCAAACATCCAAACCTGTTCAGGCAAAGAATAAGGTTTTAGTAGCTGAAGCTTATGATTGGGATGAAGAAGAGGTATCCTCAGATGAGGAAATTAGAGTGAGTGCACTGATGGCACTCTCTAAAGGTGATCAAGTGGCTATTGGGAAAAGCCATGTAAGGAATGGAGAGTGGGTAAACATCACCATGAAGAAGGTAAACACTTTACTTTCTATGGATGATGATTCTGATTGGCAGTCTTACATGAATTATATTTGTGTAGATCTTAAATTTGTTGAGGAACAAAGGCTTAACATGTTTTCAAAATATAACAACATAGTGTCAGAATTGAATAAATGTAGAGATGAATTGCTTGTACTGAAGCAAGCCAAATTAGAAACAATAACTCTACAAATTCAGAACACTGAAATTTTGAAACAAAACCAAGCCCTACAAACTGAACTTAACAAAGAAAAAGCTGTCATCCAAGGCTGGACCAAAAAGAACCCCAATGTCCTTGATACTGTGGGTTTAATCCCTAGGAAAACAATAGGAATTGACCATCACATGGTTAACCCCTATGTAAGTCCCAGTGAACTGACCTTTGTTCCAGCTGGCATATCATTTGAGCAAGAAATGCTTCCCAAGTCAAATGATTGGATTGTCAGGGACAACTCAGTCAGTAAGTTACTAAAGTTTGAGACTGGAAAGATCTTGCTTCCTGAAAGTTAGGCTTTGAAAAATATTGATTCCTCCCAAACCGTCAGGTTTATCACGCAAGCCAACCGCTTGTGAACGGTCAACCGTAATAAAGGGCCCTGGCAGCCCGGGAGAAAAAGCAATTTAAATCCGTGGGAGTTAAGTACATGAGTACAGAAAAGTGCATCCCCGGGTCGTTATGTCCCAACGAGGTGTGTAAAGTGTAATATAACGAATGTGTGTGTTGAAATGATATGGAATATACAAAAACCGGAATCTGATTGACTAACACTAGGAATGTGAATAGTCATAGCTCTGTCACAGCTGTATCGTTTAAAAACGTGCAATCAGAAACCTAAAAATGCGAAAGATATACAAACGTACGTTTAACTTAAATTAAACGTAAACGAACAAAAACAAAACGATTATAACTATAGTAGGGATTTGCATGCCTTAGGGGTTTAAATGCAAATTAAATAAAAATAAAATATTTAACTATATTTACAAACTTATTAAAATGTTATGAAAATCTAAAAACTTTGAATGCGTACGTTTAAATAATATTTACGTAAACGTACCAAAATAAAAAGTGAATTCAGTCCAATACAACTCCCACAAATGTGAAAATCATATTTTTAGAATCCTAAAAAGATAAGAAAATTATTAGAAAAATAAAATAAATTTTTACACTATTTACTTAATTATTATAAATTAAAATGAATTAAATGAATTTAATAATGAATTAAATAATAAGAAAATCTAAAATTAACCTAAATAAATGAAATAAAGAATCTGAAAAATCTAAAATATTATAAAATGAATTTTAAAACTGAAAATGTATTTATTACACAATTATTCTAATTATTATTAATTATTTACTATTATTAAGTATTAAAAACTAAAACTGATTTATTATAAATATTAAACAGCCTAGGAAAAATATGAAACTTTTTACATAATTATTAAATAAATATAAGAGGCTGAGAAAAATATAAAAACTATAAGTCCTTAACAAAAATAAGCTAATAAGCAATTAAGCTTCTAAATAGAAGCTATCACTTAGCTTTATGTGGAGCTTTTTTGGTTTTTCTTTTTCTGGAATATCTAAATACTGATATTATACAACTTTAATGAAGACAAAACTATACAAACTAAGAAATAAGCACTCCATGAGCTTATGAGACAAGACAGTTAAGCTTTTGGGCTTAACAGTCAAGTCAAAGCTAAGAATAAGCTTGAAAAAGCTATACATATGAAACAAAAAGAAGAGAAACATGTAATCATGCCCAAGGGACAAGTATAAACAGATTTGGTGCACTGGATTGCTCAAATACACCATATGCAAGCTTATGGTTTAGACAGTCAAGCATAAGCTTGACTTGGATGGAATTGAGGCTTGTTACAGCCTAGAATAAGCTCCACATTTGAAATAAAAGAAAAGATAGGATATGTACAAGTATGTGCAATCTTGTGGACTGGATTCTACTCATAAGCTAGGTATAAGCTAATAAGCAATTCCAGTCCCAAGGTACTGCTAGTGCATCAGACTGCTGCTACTTTTAGAGGCAATTTAAGCTGACGGGATAAGCTCAAAATGGAAAAATAATGGTTGAAGTAGCAAGATGGCCTGGTGAGCTTTCCAAAAAGCCCAAGCTCAACCATTTTGGTCCATAGATGAGCTTGTGAGGGGCTTATGAAAATGCTATAAATCCCCTGATTCATCAGTATATACTGATAGAATGGGACAATCAAAAAGCTCTGAGCAGCCCTAGTAAATAAGCTAGGGCATGGGATTAAATCATTGGAACTTTGAGTCTGGTTGGTTAGCTTCTAAAAGAAACAACAATCACCAGCTATGTCCCACTAATGAGCTTTTTGTTGGCTTATGAAAGTGCTAGTGTTTCTGAGTCTCATTGTGTACTCAGAATTTATCAAAACGGTTTAGTTATAAGAATATTAGAACTAATTTTGGTATTAAATAAGCTATAAGCTGTGTGATAAGCTAAAAAGACATGGAATAAGTTCAATAACTAATGATAAGATAAAAGCTACACTAAATAAGCTATGAATGATCAGATATAAGCACTAGGAAACACAAAATAAGCCAAAAGGCCTCTGATGTCTGCTGATTTTCGGATTGCACAGGGCAAAAACGCAGCTTTTCAAGGCATCAAAAGGCTGGTGTAAAAAATTCTAAAAAATAAACTAAAAATATGGCGAAGTACACAAGCTAGGGAACTATATGCGTGTCAAATTTCAGCTTCTAACTCCTTAAGATGAAGAAATGAAAAATAAAAGAAAATCGGCTGAAACTTGGTAAATACGAAAAATGCAGAATTTTTTTTGACTTTTTAAGTTAATGATCTAAGTTGACTAACATGAACTTAAATATTAATCTACTGATTAAACATGTTATATTAAACAACATTAACATGAAATAAACAAATATTAACAACTTTTAAACACATATGCAAGGTTCTAGGTCTTATCAATCTCAAAATTCTCACAATGAAGCAGTCAAGTGTCAAATTGACTTTCCCTTGTGCCAAACCCATTGATTAAGGTTTAGCTGAGTTACTTAGGTCATATTGAGTCCAAATCAAACAAGAACAACACCTATAACAACCTATAACACAGATTCACCTATAAAACCAAACAACCCTTTAATGGACCTAACTGAGATTTTACAAAGCATATGACTGATTAAACCAATTTCATCAAACCCAGGGGTCATATTGTGTCAAGATAGACCCTTTTTAGCATACTCAAGGTGTCAAACAAGTCTAGGCCTATGATTCTCAAAAACAAGCTTATGGACAGTCCAAATGCCAAATCAAACCACAAACCAATCCAAAGCATACTAACATAATATTATGCTATAATATCATTAACTAACAGCAAATAAACAATAAAACATAAAAATCAAAGCACAAAAAGCACTGAAGCAGTAAAAAGCAAAAATGGATAAAAATGAAAGCTTACAACTGAAATCCTGCTTGAAACTGAGAACCAAGGATCAGAAGCCACTCCTAGCTTGTTGTCAGCAAGCTAGAAACCAGAAAAGCCATCCAGATTAGCTTCTTCTCCCCCAGAACTCCTTATTGGATCACAGGTTGACTTTCATTGACTTTTTCTTGATTTTTGGTGTTTTCTGAATTTTAAGAACTAAGATATGTTTTAAGGTTTCTAAAAGCCTTAAGGCTTTGTCAGGAGCCTAAGTGAGCTTAAAGAAGATCATCAAACAACTACTTAACAAGAAATTAAAGAACATGGAAATTGAAAGGCAATTTAAGGTGAAACTTGAAACTTAAAGATAACTGAAATTAAACTGTAAATTAAGGTTCATTACACTAATTTAATTAAGATTACAACATTAAAACATTAAAAGACTTGTAATTTAAAGAAAACATATTAAAACTATACTACACGACTAATGGCTAATCCAAAAGTGTCTTCCTCTCTTTCATCTCTTCTCTTTTATACCATTATGAGTTCCACTTGGTCTTCTGGTCAAATCCCACCTTTAATCTTGTCCATTGAATAAGCAGAAGTCATCTTAGCCTTTTAATTCACTTTTGGCGCCAAAAGTGATACTAGTTGATTGAGGCAGTTCTGCTGCAATTAATGAACCTTGGTGTGTTGTGGAGGTGGAGGGAACATGATTGGATAGGTTTAGAGGTCAATTGGTGGAGTGGGTAGCAAAAGCAGGGTATGTGAGTGAGGCAGTGAAGTGTTGATGGTGGGAATGCATTTATTGTGATTGTGGGCTGGTATAGGTGGTAGGGATGAGGTGGTGGAGTAGGTATACAGCTGGGGAAGACAGGTGGTGGTCAAGTGGTTGAAAACCACCACTGGTTTGTGACTCAGTGGTGTTGGAGGGAAAAAGGGAAAGAAGAAGACGGGTCAAACTTTTGTTTGACCCTGGGTTTAAATAAAAAGGTTGGGTGGGTCGGGTTTGTTTATAATTGGGCTTGGGTTGTGTTTAGTGGATTGGTTATTGGATTTAAGGATTTGGATTTAATGGGTAATGTTTGATCCGGATTTGGTTTTAGATAAACATAGGGACCAATGTTGTCATTTCTGAATTCTTGAGGGATTAAACCTGTTACAATTCCAAAGTTTGAGGGGTGAAATTGTAATTTTCCCAAAAGTTATCAAAAGGTTCCAAATTGTCATTCATGAATAGTACAAGGGTATATTTTGTTAAATTTCCATTTTTTAATACCCAGGGACTAATTTTGCCAATTTTGTAACTTGAGGGGTAAAAATTGCCAATTGTAGAAAACTTTCATCCAGGGACTATTTTGAACAAGTTTGATTATCCAAGGACTAAAGTTGACTTTTCATTCATTTTAAACCTTCAGGGACTAGTTTTGCCAAATTATGAAACTTCAGGGACTGAAAATGACAATTGTGTAAACTTTGTGTGTTTTTCACTTGTTTTTCAATCTTTTGTACCTGAATCACATAAAAACACATTTTCATGATATTTGTACCATTTTGTGAGTCATTTGTGTGTTTTTGGTCGTTTTGTGGGTTTAATCAATACTAAATATATGTGTATTTAGACACATATCAAATCCCCCACACTAAACTATTGCTAGTCCCTAGCAATCTTTTATGAAAATTTAATGGATTTTATCTCTTTGCCAAAAGCCATCACTTCTGGAGTAGCCAAATGTTTCAGTTCAAGTAAGAACTTTGGTACACTGATAACCAAATGATTTTGAGCAAATCATTAGCTGTAAAACGGATTTGATTTGTCTTTACCAAAAGCCGTTTGCTTCTGGACTAGCCAACTCTTAGATAAATTATCAATATTATCTTTGGTGAGCTGATTACCAATCATGGTTTTTCACTGCCTTTACCACAAGCCATAATCTTGCGGGCTAGCCAACTCTTCACTTATAAAGATATGGTGAGTCGAATACCATACAATTTTGGGCAAATTGTAAGCCATAAACGGATTTGAGATATCTTTACCAAGAGCCGTTTGCTCCAGGATTAGCCAATCCTTATGTGGTTTAGACATGGTGGACTGATTACCATTTGTTGTGTTTAGTGCATAGCACTTCCACTAAATGAAATTTTTTTAAAATTTGGGTCATTTTTGGGGAAAAAGGGACTAAAAGGGTACATATATGATCAAATTCGCCAGAATTTCCCCCCCCACACTTAGAACTGAATATTGTCCTCAATATTCAAAGTCCCGGCTATTATGCCGAATCCTTGAACGTAAAAAGATAACATTCTTAGCTAAGTGTGGAAACACAACAATTATTCTATTTTTTTAATATTTACAATTTTCGAACATTTTTTAGGTCTATATACAACATGTGGGGCATCTCCCCCACACTTAGGTGGTAGAAAGGGGTAAGAAGACAGAAACATGGGTGAAAAACCCATATGGTGCTACTGTTTTTGATTACCGAGTCGCTAGCTTGACTCGACCTCGAATTAAATTGTTCATGAGGAAGCTACTGTTTTTGATAACCGAGTCGCTAGCTTGACTCGGCCCCGAATTAAATGGTTCATGGGGAAATGATTTGGGTGAGAAATTGGAGTGGGGACCACTCACACAATTATGAATATTAAGGTAAGGAGAATATTTTTGGATTTTGATTTTATAATATAAACAGAAAAGGGAAAATGTTTTTGGATTTTTATCTTTTATATATATATAAAGAAAAGAAGAATATTTTTGTGTTTTATATTGTTTTTGGAATTGAAATATGATATTATATATAATATATACAAGGGATAGAAAACACAAATTCATTATACGCACCACACCTCCCCGGCAGCGGCGCCAAAATTTGATTCCTCCCGAACCGTCAGGTTTATCACGCAAGCCAACCGCTTGTGAACGGTCAACCGTAATAAAGGGCCCTGGCAGCCCGGGAGAAAAAGCAATTTAAATCCGTGGGAGTTAAGTACATGAGTACAGAAAAGTACATCCCCGGGTCGTTATGTCCCAACGAGGTGTGTAAAGTGTAATATAACGAATGTGTGTGTTGAAATGATATTGAATATACAAAAACAGGAATCTGATTGACTAACACTAGGAATGTGAATAGTCATAGCTCTGTCACAGCTGTATCGTTTAAAAACGTGCAATCAGAAACCCTAAAATGCGAAAGATATACAAACGTACGTTTAACTTAAATTAAACGTAAACGTACAAAAACAAAACGATTATAACTATAGTAGGGATTTGCATGCCTTAGGGGCTTAAATGCAAATTAAATAAAAATAAAATATTTAACTATATTTACAAACTTATTAAAATGTTATGAAAATCTAAAAACTTTGAATGCGTACGTTTAAATAATATTTACGTAAACGTACCAAAATAAAAAGTGAATTCAGTCCAATACAACTCCCACAAATGTGAAAATCATATTTTTAGAATCCTAAAAAGATAAGAAAATTATTAGAAAAATAAAATAAATTTTTACACTATTTACTTAATTATTATAAATTAAAATGAATTAAATGAATTTAATAATGAATTAAATAATAAGAAAATCTAAAATTAACCTAAATAAATGAAATAAAGAATCTGAAAAATCTAAAATATTATAAAATGAATTTTAAAACTGAAAATGTATTTATTACACAATTATTCTAATTATTATTAATTATTTACTATTATTAAGTATTAAAAACTAAAACTGATTTATTATAAATATTAAACAGCCTAGGAAAAATATGAAACTTTTTACATAA
The DNA here is from genome assembly GCA_021014915.2 of Artemisia tridentata subsp. tridentata. Classification (NCBI taxonomy): domain Eukaryota; kingdom Viridiplantae; phylum Streptophyta; class Magnoliopsida; order Asterales; family Asteraceae; genus Artemisia; species Artemisia tridentata. The sequence goes on from CP139504.1 coordinate 9,252,294, forward strand.
TTATTAAATAAATATAAGAGGCTGAGAAAAATATAAAAACTATAAGTCCTTAACAAAAATAAGCTAATAAGCAATTAAGCTTCTAAATAGAAGCTATCACTTAGCTTTATGTGGAGCTTTTTTGGTTTTTCTTTTTCTGGAACATCTAAATACTGATATTATACAACTTTAATGAAGACAAAACTATACAAACTAAGAAATAAGCACTCCATGAGCTTATGAGACAAGACAGTTAAGCTTTTGGGCTTAACAGTCAAGTCAAAGCTAAGAATAAGCTTGAAAAAGCTATACATATGAAACAAAAAGAAGAGAAACATGTAATCATGCCCAAGGGACAAGTATAAACAGATTTGGTGCACTGGATTGCTCAAATACACCATATGCAAGCTTATGGTTTAGACAGTCAAGCATAAGCTTGACTTGGATGGAATTGAGGCTTGTTACAGCCTAGAATAAGCTCCACATTTGAAATAAAAGAAAAGATAGGATATGTACAAGTATGTGCAATCTTGTGGACTGGATTCTACTCATAAGCTAGGTATAAGCTAATAAGCAATTCCAGTCCCAAGGTACTGCTAGTGCATCAGACTGCTGCTACTTTTAGAGGCAATTTAAGCTGACGGGATAAGCTCAAAATGGAAAAATAATGGTTGAAGTAGCAAGATGGCCTGGTGAGCTTTCCAAAAAGCCCAAGCTCAACCATTTTGGTCCATAGATGAGCTTGTGAGGGGCTTATGAAAATGCTATAAATCCCCTGATTCATCAGTATATACTGATAGAATGGGACAATCAAAAAGCTCTGAGCAGCCCTAGTAAATAAGCTAGGGCATGGGATTAAATCATTGGAACTTTGAGTCTGGTTGGTTAGCTTCTAAAAGAAACAACAATCACCAGCTATGTCCCACTAATGAGCTTTTTGTTGGCTTATGAAAGTGCTAGTGTTTCTGAGTCTCATTGTGTACTCAGAATTTATCAAAACGGTTTAGTTATAAGAATATTAGAACTAATTTTGGTATTAAATAAGCTATAAGCTGTGTGATAAGCTAAAAAGACATGGAATAAGTTCAATAACTAATGATAAGATAAAAGCTACACTAAATAAGCTATGAATGATCAGATATAAGCACTAGGAAACACAAAATAAGCCAAAAGGCCTCTGATGTCTGCTGATTTTCGGATTGCACAGGGCAAAAACGCAGCTTTTCAAGGCATCAAAAGGCTGGTGTAAAAAATTCTAAAAAATAAACTAAAAATATGGCGAAGTACACAAGCTAGGGAACTATATGCGTGTCAAATTTCAGCTTCTAACTCCTTAAGATGAAGAAATGAAAAATAAAAGAAAATCGGCTGAAACTTGGTAAATACGAAAAATGCAGAATTTTTTTTGACTTTTTAAGTTAATGATCTAAGTTGACTAACATGAACTTAAATATTAATCTACTGATTAAACATGTTATATTAAACAACATTAACATGAAATAAACAAATATTAACAACTTTTAAACACATATGCAAGGTTCTAGGTCTTATCAATCTCAAAATTCTCACAATGAAGCAGTCAAGTGTCAAATTGACTTTCCCTTGTGCCAAACCCATTGATTAAGGTTTAGCTGAGTTACTTAGGTCATATTGAGTCCAAATCAAACAAGAACAACACCTATAACAACCTATAACACAGATTCACCTATAAAACCAAACAACCCTTTAATGGACCTAACTGAGATTTTACAAAGCATATGACTGATTAAACCAATTTCATCAAACCCAGGGGTCATATTGTGTCAAGATAGACCCTTTTTAGCATACTCAAGGTGTCAAACAAGTCTAGGCCTATGATTCTCAAAAACAAGCTTATGGACAGTCCAAATGCCAAATCAAACCACAAACCAATCCAAAGCATACTAACATAATATTATGCTATAATATCATTAACTAACAGCAAATAAACAATAAAACATAAAAATCAAAGCACAAAAAGCACTGAAGCAGTAAAAAGCAAAAATGGATAAAAATGAAAGCTTACAACTGAAATCCTGCTTGAAACTGAGAACCAAGGATCAGAAGCCACTCCTAGCTTGTTGTCAGCAAGCTAGAAACCAGAAAAGCCATCCAGATTAGCTTCTTCTCCCCCAGAACTCCTTATTGGATCACAGGTTGACTTTCATTGACTTTTTCTTGATTTTTGGTGTTTTCTGAATTTTAAGAACTAAGATATGTTTTAAGGTTTCTAAAAGCCTTAAGGCTTTGTCAGGAGCCTAAGTGAGCTTAAAGAAGATCATCAAACAACTACTTAACAAGAAATTAAAGAACATGGAAATTGAAAGGCAATTTAAGGTGAAACTTGAAACTTAAAGATAACTGAAATTAAACTGTAAATTAAGGTTCATTACACTAATTTAATTAAGATTACAACATTAAAACATTAAAAGACTTGTAATTTAAAGAAAACATATTAAAACTATACTACACGACTAATGGCTAATCCAAAAGTGTCTTCCTCTCTTTCATCTCTTCTCTTTTATACCATTATGAGTTCCACTTGGTCTTCTGGTCAAATCCCACCTTTAATCTTGTCCATTGAATAAGCAGAAGTCATCTTAGCCTTTTAATTCACTTTTGGCGCCAAAAGTGATACTAGTTGATTGAGGCAGTTCTGCTGCAATTAATGAACCTTGGTGTGTTGTGGAGGTGGAGGGAACATGATTGGATAGGTTTAGAGGTCAATTGGTGGAGTGGGTAGCAAAAGCAGGGTATGTGAGTGAGGCAGTGAAGTGTTGATGGTGGGAATGCATTTATTGTGATTGTGGGCTGGTATAGGTGGTAGGGATGAGGTGGTGGAGTAGGTATACAGCTGGGGAAGACAGGTGGTGGTCAAGTGGTTGAAAACCACCACTGGTTTGTGACTCAGTGGTGTTGGAGGGAAAAAGGGAAAGAAGAAGACGGGTCAAACTTTTGTTTGACCCTGGGTTTAAATAAAAAGGTTGGGTGGGTCGGGTTTGTTTATAATTGGGCTTGGGTTGTGTTTAGTGGATTGGTTATTGGATTTAAGGATTTGGATTTAATGGGTAATGTTTGATCCGGATTTGGTTTTAGATAAACATAGGGACCAATGTTGTCATTTCTGAATTCTTGAGGGATTAAACCTGTTACAATTCCAAAGTTTGAGGGGTGAAATTGTAATTTTCCCAAAAGTTATCAAAAGGTTCCAAATTGTCATTCATGAATAGTACAAGGGTATATTTTGTTAAATTTCCATTTTTTAATACCCAGGGACTAATTTTGCCAATTTTGTAACTTGAGGGGTAAAAATTGCCAATTGTAGAAAACTTTCATCCAGGGATTATTTTGAACATGTTTGATTATCCAAGGACTAAAGTTGACTTTTCATTCATTTTAAACCTTCAGGGACTAGTTTTGCCAAATTATGAAACTTCAGGGACTGAAAATGACAATTGTGTAAACTTTGTGTGTTTTTCACTTGTTTTTCAATCTTTTGTACCTGAATCACATAAAAACACATTTTCATGATATTTGTACCATTTTGTGAGTCATTTGTGTGTTTTTGGTCGTTTTGTGGGTTTAATCAATACTAAATATATGTGTATTTAGACACATATCAAATATGCTTGGACTTACTGAACAACTCAGTAAGCTTGAACTCACTGAACAACTCAGTAATACTGAGTCAGTGAATGAGTCTGAATCAGAATCATATCCACCACTCCCACCACTGAATACACTTTAGGGTGCTGCACCCAACTTAGGCCTCCCACCAATGGTCTACTCTCAACACTCTCCAAAGGAGAGGTCAGGAATGGGAAAAACAATCCTGAAAAGACCAACACTTGAAGTCTCAGTAAATACTGATGACTCATCTTCTTCAGTCCCTTCTGAAGTAATAACCCAAAGCCCTGACTCAAAATTTGATCAGTTGGCTGAAATGGTCAGGAAGCTGGGTGAGAAGATTGCATATTCTGAGAAACCTTCTCAATCCAAGAAGGAACAAAAACCAGCTTCCTCAAAGGCCAAACCCAAACCCTCAAAACCTCTGAAAAGATGTGAACTGTGTAACTAGCATGATTTGCAAAAAAGATGATCACAGGACCTCTGATCATAAAACACACTCAGTCACATCAAAGATGGCAAGCCTTAAAGCTCAGTCTTTAAACTACCCTTCTGATTCTAAACAGAAACAGAAACAAAAGGCAAAACCTTTTGCACCTTGCCCTTACTGTGGGTTCAATGACCACCATCCTAAGGATTGTCAAATTGACAATTGTTGTGAACATAGTGGATGTTGCAAAAATCGTGAATCGGTAGCCGGGCGGTCGACCACCCTACAGCGAGTAATCGGCCAAGGCGGGATTAATCGGTGATTAATCGGATTGGCATTTTTTGCATGTTTTGGGTATTTCTAGAGACCAAACTAAAGATCTTAACTGATTACAAGCCTACTATGTTTCCAAACCTCAATAAAAGGCTCTAATTATGATTATGAGGCTCATTGTGCATTATAAGTGAAATAAACGATCCCCAAATTAAGTAGAATGCCTAAATTTTCATTTTTTTAAACCTGACCGATTTGGCCGATTCAGCCGATTTTTGGCCGATTCGGCCGATTTTTGGCCCATTTTTTTGCCTGACTGATTTTTTGGCCGATTTTCACTATTCTACAAGGTACTAGGCCAATTAACCACTAATCGGCGATTAATCGGCCGATTCAGCCGATTTTTGCAACATTGGTTGTGAAAATAGTAGAAATTCCACTCATGACATCTCAGGAGGTGATAAGGCCATTCAGGCCAATAGAGGTATGACAAAGTCAGACTCTCAGTCCACTGAGTCTACATCAGCAATCAAATGTATAATATGTGGTAGCTCAGTCCACTCCACCACTGACCATAAATCAATTGAAAATATTAATAAGACCTCCAAAGCTAAGCCCTCCAAGAAGTAGAGTCCTAGAAAGAACTGACCCAGTTTACCATTTATGCAGAAACATGCCAGGGATCCTATTTGGCATCTTGATAGTGGATGTTCAAGGAGCATGAGTGGTGTGAAGGAGTATCTGCACAAGTATGTGGATGAATCAGGACCCAAAGTGATATTTGCTGATAACTCATCATGTTTCACTGAAGGTTATGGTTCAGTAAACTGCAATGGTATAGTTTTTACTAGGATAGCTTATGTAAATGGTCTTAAATACAATTTGATCGGTGTCAGTCAACTATGTGATGCTAAATACATAGTTCAGTTTGATGATAAACAAGGAATCATCTTCAATGCTAATAAGGAAGTTGTCCTTATTGCACCAAGAAGACATGATGTTTATGTGTTGGACATGTCCAGTCTGACTCAGAATGGAACTTGTCTCTTTACCAAGGCCACTGATACTCTCAACTGGCTTTGGCATAAGAGACTCTCCCACCTGAACTTCAAAAATATAAACAACCTTGTGAAACAAAACAAGGTCCTTGGCTTACCATCTCTTGTGTTTTCAAAGGATAAACCATGCTCAGCTTGTGAAAAAGGTAAACATCACAGAGCATCCTTTAAAACCAAAACCAACTTTTCCATCAGGAACTGCCTACATCTTCTCCATATGGATCTATTTGGACCAATTAGTCCTAGATCCATTAACCATGAGAAGTATACTCTGGTCATTGTGGTTGAATACTCAAGATACACTTGGGTATACTTCCTGATCAAAAAGAGTCAGGCAGCTGAAACAATTATGTCCTTTGTCAGGAACATTGAAAATTAAAATGACATCAAAGTCAAACAGATTAGGACTGACAATGGAACAGAGTTCAAAAATTATGAACTTGAATGTTTCTGTGATGAGAAAGGTATTTCCCAAAAAATTTCCTCACCCTACACACCTGAACAAAATTGGGTGGCTGAAAGGAAAAATAGAACACTCATTGAAGCAACTAGGACAGCGCTAAATGGATCAGTCCTTTTCAAACACTTTTGGACTGAAGCAGTAAAGACTGCCTGTTACACACAAAACAGATCCATCATTGTCAAGAGACATAACAAAACTCCTTATGAGTTATTCAAGGGAAGAATCCCTGACATCAGCTACTTTCATGTCTTTGGGTGTCCTGTGTTTATTCATAATAACAAGGATCACTTAGGAAAATTTGATACCAAAGTTGATGATGGATACTTCCTAGGATACTCCCTTGTCTCAAAGGCCTTCAGGGTGTTCAACACTAGGAGACAGCATACTGAGGAAACATTTCATGTTACCTTTGATGAAAGCACTGATGCAATCAGTGTCTCTAACAACTCATTAGAAGAGATAGGTATTGATGGATGATCCGTTCCGAAAACGTATATATAAATATAAACAGTCTCAGAACGAATACTCGTGTGTAGTGTGAAACCAGGCAAGTGATCACCTGGGTCGTTTCCCAACGAGGTGTGAATGGAAAACTGTGAAAAGCTTTGGATTAGAGTGATTGATGAATCAGATATTTTTGATTTTTGCTTTTTATTCTAATGAACAATTAAATATACAAAACAAATGTAAACGCAATTAAAATAAACTACAAACGCGCAACAGGAAATATAAAATGGGACTAAAATTGAAATTTATGAAATTTAAAACCTAAAAATGTAAAATGACTTAAAACTTATTTTAAAAACTTAAATTATATTTTTTTACACTTTTTATTTAATTATTATTAATTATTTATTATTTAATAACTTATTAAACTAATTTAAATTATAAAAAATACTAAATGGACAAAGAAAAATCTAAAACTTTTTCTAAAAATATTATAAGATGAGAAAAAGCTAAGAAAATTATAAAAATGAAAATTACTTAATTAAAATTTAAAAAGATAAATTCTATTAAATAGAAGCTATCACTATATTTCTATTTTTGGTTTTCTTAAGGTCTAAAAATGTGATTATATTTTTCCTGGATTAAAAATGACAAAAGAAAATTATGAAAATTAGATTTATATTTTTCTGATTATTTTTCTATTTATTATGATTTAATTACTAAATTAAACTAATTAATTGATTAAAAATACTAAAACTATTAAATAAATTCTGAAACTTTTTTCTAAAATAACTTAAGTGATAACAAAGCTAAGAAAAATAAAATGGGAATCACAGATTATTCTGATAAGCTGTAATAAGCTAATAAGCTATATAAGCTAAAACTGCTATTACTACTTATATAATAAACCTTGTAAACCTATACTGAAAAAGACCCAAGGGTGCGTTGGCTGAGTCGTTGGGTGTGTAAACGAGAGGTCTGTGGTTCGAACCCCTACCCAGACCTTTTTGTAAACTATTTTTTTAGCTTAATTTTCTTTTTACACTTTTACTAACAAGCTAGAATTAAGTAACTTTTGTGAATGAACTTATTTTCTTACAAGCTCAATAAGCCAGAAATAAGCCAAAAACCTTAACAGTTGGCTTATGGTGGATTTTTAGAAACTTGGATTTTCTAAATAAGCTAGAGGCTTATCTATAAGCTATAAGGCAAAGAGAAAAGCTAATATGGACTGAGACATATGTGAATAAGCTTTAGGAACTGAGAAAAGCTAAAGGAATAAGCTCGAAAGCTCAAAATAAGCAAAAGCTTTTTATGGTCTGCTGATGTGCATACCCTGCACAGGGCAAAACTGCCCGACTTTGGGCCTAGTTTTAAGGGTCTTAGAAGGTTCTAAAAATCTTGAAAAAAATACTAGGATGAACACAAGCTGGGTGAGCTTATGTGTGAAAAAGAACTAGCTTAAAAGGACTTAAAATGAGAGCATGAAAATTCACCAAAGATTCTAAAAAAACTGATAAAATTGACTGATGTGAATTGTTTTGCTATTTTGTGTGTGAAAACTTATGCAGAGGTTCTAGGCTATTTGGGACTTGATATATGATCAAAATGGACCTCAAAGAAGCCAAAGTTAAGGCCTAAATAAGCCTGTGGCTCATTCTAGCTTATTTGGTCTTTTGACAGCATGAAATTAAGAAGAGGTATAAAAAACTTGATTATCTATCTATAGGGCTAAGTAAAACTTGAAATCTGCTTATTATGGTCACAATAAGCTAGTACAAAGTTGATGAAATGGTAATTGTACAGTAACTAGCTTATATGGCCTAAGTAACAACTTAAACCAAACACCCCTTTATGGGTGACTGTTTTAAATTTTTAACTGCATATGATCTATTTAAGCTGAGACATGAACTAAACTAAGTCTATTTATCTAAATTATGAACTAATAAGTGATTATTATCTAGAAATAAGCAGTATTAAGCAGTGTAACAGTTAACTAGAAATTTAAGCTAAAAAACTCAAAATGGCTTACAACTGATTCGAGGCTATAGGGATAGCAAGACAAGATCAGAACCAACCTAGCTTATTCACACAAGCTAGAAAACCCAGAAAATGCCTTCCAACTCAGCTTATTACCCCAGTCAGCTTATTTTGAGCTTATGTTGACTTTCGTTGACCATCTTGGAAAAACTTGTTGAAACTGAATAAAAGCTTGCAAAAAGCTTCTGAGAGCTTCTAAGAGCTTATAAGAGTCCTTAACTGAGCTTGTGGTAACTTATTAACAACTTATTAGCTTAATTCGTATCACAGAAAAGCTTGAAATATTGAAGTAACTTAAAATTAACTACAAGATGTATGTAAATGAGAACCAAGTGACTGAATATGACTTATATTGATTACTGATAATGAAAATTACAATAATTGAAAGACTGATAAAGAAATACGATTACACTACAATTAACTACAGCCTTGAAAGGCTTACAAACATGTTCTATATATACTACACTAAGGTGGGAATTTCTTTTAATCTTCCTCTGATTCATTTCTAGCCCTTGGATGCCTTTAAAGTGATCTGAGCCTTCTAAATTAGTTTTGGCGCCAAAACTAATTGTGAGTGGAAAACATCTCTTCGACTGGTAACTTGCTGGGGGAGGAAGCATTTAATGCTTGGGGTAATATAGCAGGGATAAGGGAAGTGGGTGTGTCAGGGATAAGGGTGGTGGATGGTGGATTGAGGCTTGGGCGGGTAACTAGGAAGAAGAAGATAGTTTGACCAGAGTCAAACATCTGGTTTGGCTAACTAAGAAGGGAATGGGTCGGGTATTGGGTTTTTAGTTAGTGGGTTGGGCTGGTGTGGTTGTGTAGTGGATTGGGTTTATTAATAAGGGTAGGGTTTTATTGTTTTGTTTAGGTCCGGTTTGGTTTGTAGTTATCACAAGGACCACTTTTGTAATTTACCGAAAGTTGGGGGTGGCTGTGGTATTTTTCCCAAGGTTGTTTCAAGGTTAAATCCTGCCAAGTTTCCATAGTCCAAGGTACCATGTTGATTTTTCACTTTTAAAATTCCCAGGGACTAAGTCTGCCATACTTTGAAACTTCAGGGACCAATCATGTAAATACACCAAACTTTCCAACCAAGGACCATTCCTGCCAAAGATGAGTAGCACAAGGACAAAAATTTATTTTCTCAAAGTTTTTTACATACCAGGGACCACTTCTGTCATTTTACAAAGTTGAGGGACTAAACTTGTAATTTTATGAAACTTTGCACCAAAGGACTTATTATGTAATTTTATGATTCTTTAAGGACCTTTGATGAATTTTCCTGTTTTTAGAATAACCAGGGACTAGTTTTGACAACTTTTGAAAGTTGAGGGACTGAAACTGCCAATTATGCAAACTTTGTTCATTTTTTATCTGTTTTTAAACATTTTGCATCTGAAACATATAAAACACAATCTTGGAATATTTTCAGTATTTTGATGCATTTCTGAGTGTTTTTGGATGTTTTGGCAGTTCAGATTGGTATAAAATGATGAGTATTTAGACACTCATCAATCCCCCACACTAAACTATTGCTAGTCCCTAGCAATCTTTTATGAAGTTTTAATGGATTTTTCTCTTTACCAAAAGCCATTACTTCTGGAGTAGCCAATGTTTTAGTATGTGATACTTTGGTACAATGATAACCAAATGATTTTGAGCAAATCATCAGCTGTCAACGGTTTTGATTTGTCATTACCAAAAGCCGTTTGCTTCTGGACTAGCCAACTCTTAGATAAATTACACCTATTATCTTTGGTGAGCTGATTACCAGTCATGGTTTTCCACTGCCTTAACCACAAGCCATAACCTTGCGGGCTAGCCAACTCTTCACTTATAAAGATATGGTAAGTCGAATACCATACAATTTTCGGCAAATTGTAAGCCATCAACGGATTTGAGACATCTTTACCAAGAGCCGTTTGCTCTCGGATTAGCCAATCCTTATGTGGGTTAGATATGGCGGACTGATAACCATTTATTGCGTTCTAAGTGAGAAAAAATTTTTAAAATTTTGGCTAAAATGGGGGTACTAGATGGTACATTTGATCAAATTCGCTAGAATTCCCCCCCACACTTAGAACTGAATATTGCCCTCAATATTCAAAGCACCGGTTGTTAAACCAATACTAAGAACGTGAAAAGGAAATACTAATAGCCATTATTTTTATACACATTTTTTTTTTTTTTTTTTTTTTTTTTTTTTTTTTGAAATTTGCATATATACAACATGTGGGGCATCTCCCCCACACTAGGTGGTAGAACAGAGAAAGAAAACAGAGACACGGGTGAAAACCCATGTTTTGCTAATGTTTTTGATCACCGAGTCACTAGCTTGACTCGATCCCCGCATTCATTGGTTCATAGGGAAAGTTTGAAGATCCGGGACAACCATTGGTGGTATGTCCTCTCCAAAGTAGTGTTTTAAACGATGACCATTCACTTTGAAATTAGGACCGTCAGCTTGAGATAACTCAACGGTACCATATGGATAAACCTTTGTGATAGTGAATGGACCAGACCATCGGGATTTGAGTTTGCCCGAGAAGATCTTTAATCTTGAATTGAAAAGAAGGACTCGATCACCAACGTTAAAAACGCGGTTCTTGATTTTAGAGTCATGAATCTTCTTTGTCTTTTCTTTGTAGATCAAAGAGTTCTCGTATGCTTGATCACGCAGTTCATTTAATTCATTCATTTGAACTTTACGGTGATCACCCGCAGTTTGGAGGTCAAAGTTGGCATGTTTCAAGGCCCAGTAGGCTTTGTGTTCTAATTCGATCGGAAGATGACATGCCTTTCCGTACACAAGTTTGTAAGGCGTACACCCGATGGGTGTTTTGTAAGCTGTACGGAAGGCCCATAGTGCATCATCCAATTTATCCGACCAGGATGCACGATTTTCTCCTACAGTCCTTTCCAGAATTCTTTTAATACCCCGATTTGAAACTTCTACTTGTCCACTTGTTTGTGGGTGATACGCAGTAGAAAGACGGTGAGTTACACCATACTTTTGCATGACTTTATCAAATTTGTCATTGCAAAAATGCGTACCACGATCACTGATTATAGCACGTGGAGTTCCAAAACGGGCAAACAGAGCTTTCAGGAATTTTACAACCACTCGGGCATCATTAGTGGGTAAAGCTTTTGCTTCAACCCATTTTGACAAATAGTCAACAGCCACGAGAATGTATTTATTTCCTCGAGATGATGGAAATGTCCCCATAAAGTCAATGCCCCAGACATCAAAGATTTCACAAACTTGAATAGCATTTTGTGGCATTTCATTTCGTTGTGAAATATTTCCGTGACGCTGACAAGCTTCACAAGTTTTGATGAGATCTTGGGCATCTTTATAGATTGTGGGCCAATAAAACCCGGAATCAAACACCTTTTTGGCGGTGTAGTTTGGACTATGATGGCCCCCAGTGGGTCCAGCATGGCAAGCTTTGAGAATGTCAATAGCTTCCTGTCCGTAAACACACCGTCGGATGACTTGATCCGCACAGATTTTGAACAAGTAGGGGTCGTCCCAGAAGTAATGTTTAACATCCTTGAAGAATTTATTCTTCTGTTGGGTCGACATCCCTTTCACTATGAAGTTACCCGCATGGTAATTTGCGAAGTCTGCAAACCACGGGGTAGTAGAATCTCCACGAAAAGTAACCGCATTGAGTGTCTCGAGAGGAAATGTTTCATTTATTTCCTTTTTCTCGAAAACATCTTGGTGAGGGTTTTCTAATCGGGATAAATGATCAGCAGCTAGGTTCTCAGCTCCTTTTTTATCACGTATGGTGATATCAAATTCTTGTAGGAGGAGAACCCAACGGAGCAATCTCGGCTTTGCATCTTGTTTTGCAAAGAGATATTTGAGAGCCGAGTGATCCGTATACACTACACATTTTGTTAAGATTAAATATGGCCGAAATTTCTCAAAGGCATACACCACAGCCAATAATTCTTTTTCTGTAGTGGTGTAATGAGTTTGAGCTTCAGTCATGGTTTTACTTGCGTAGTGGATAGGCTGAAAGTGTTTGGCTTTTCGTTGCCCCAGGACTGCACCGATAGTAAAATCACTTGCATTGCACATGAGCTCAAAGGGAAAATCCCAGTCGGGGGCAACTAGAATGGGTGCTTCAGTAAGCTTTTTCTTTAATGTTTCAAAAGCTTTTATGCACTCGGGTGAGAAGATAAAAGGAGCATCCTTTTCAAGAAGATGAGTCATAGGCCGGGCGATTTTAGAAAAATCTTGTATGAATCTGCGATAGAAACCGGCATGACCCAAAAAACTCCTAATACCTTTGACGGTAGTGGGATGAGGTAACTTAGCAATGACATCCACTTTAGATCTGTCAACCTCAATCCCATTCTTTGATATCTTATGGCCGAGGACAATGCCCTCTTTGACCATAAAGTGACTCTTCTCCCAATTTAGACAAAGATTGGTGTCTTCACACCGTTTCAACATGTTTTCTAAATTGGAGAGACATGCTTGGAACGAATCCCCAATGACTGAGAAGTCATCCATAAAGACCTCCATTGTTTTCCCGATCATATCGGTAAATATGGCCATCATACACCTCTGGAATGTGCCTGGAGCATTACATAAGCCGAAAGGCATACGTTTATAAGCAAAGGTTCCATAAGGGCATGTAAAGGTAGTCTTTTCTTGATCTTGTGGATCAATGGGGATTTGAAATTAACCTGAGAAACCATCAAGGAAACAATAGTACTCGTTTCCCGCTAATCTCTCGAGCATCTGATCCATGAAGGGCAGAGGAAAATGGTCTTTTCGGGTGGCATCATTTAACTTACGATAGTCAATGCAAACACGCCACCCCGTAACCAATCGAGTTGGGATCAACTCATTCTCCTCATTTGTGACAACAGTTATGCCACCCTTTTTTGGAACACAGTGAATGGGACTAACCCAAGGACTATCAGAGATGGGATAAATCAATCTTGCATCAAGAAGTTTGAGAACCTCTTGTTTGATAACATCGTGGATTTTAGGATTCACCCTTCGTTGGTGTTGGACTGCTGGTTTAAAGTCATCCTCCATTAAAATCTTGTGAGTACAAAATTCAGGGTCTATACCCTTTATGTCGGAGAGTTTCCAAGCAATTGCTTGTTTGTGTGACTTTAAGACCTTTATTAGAGCAGTCTTTTCCTCATCACTTAAGTCTTTAGCAATAATGACGGGTAATTTATCATCACCCTCCAAAAATGCGTACTCAAGATGAGGTGGTAAGTCTTTGAGTTCGACCTCAGGAAATTCATCATTTTTCTCAACTGATTTGATTTCCTCATTATGAAGTTTAACGGGAGGGAGTGGAGGAGAATTGTCCTGGTTTAACAATTTCTCAAGAAGACGAATATCTCCCTCCAGATTAATCTCAGCGTCATCAATCCCCTCTAGGAATGAATCACACTTGAGAAAATCCTCGATCTCTTCCAAAATGAAATCACTTCTCTCAAACGGAGTGAGAGAAGGGGAAGAGTCGGAAATGACAGGTAGAGAAGATGTGGGTGGATTACCACTCACAGAATTATGAAAATAACCAACAATTTCTTGAGAGTACTCCTTTGAGGCAATGTCAATGACATCGATTCGGTTAACCGAAGCGGAATCAAAATTTGAGGAGTGCCTCGAAGTTTGATCATGGTTAAAGGTAACAGCTTCATTACCCACACGCAATGTGATCTCATGCTTAAATACATCAATAAGAGCATGGCCCGTTTTTAGGAATCCTCTTCCAAGAATGAGAGGAACCTTTTGATCTGCGTCGAATTCAACAACCACAAAGTCAGCTGGAAAATGGAACTTACCTACTTTTACAAACACATCTTCGGCAATGCCGCATGGATGAGATATGGTTCGATCTGCAAGCTCAAGAGTCATGCAGGTAGGAGTAAGAGCTGGAAGAGAAAGTTTCTTCCATACTGAATGAGGCATCAGGTTGATGCTTGCACCTAGATCGGCCAAGGCATAGCATTCAACCATTCCCGGAAATACACAAGGTAATAGAAACTTTCCAGGATCTCCAAGCTTCTCCGGAAGCTTTTTTAAGATAACCGCTGAGCAGTTCTCATTTAATGGAGTTTTAGCCATTTCAATCAGTTTTTCCTTGTTGCTTAACAAGTGTTTGAATGTTGATGCAAATTTGGGCATCAGAATGATAGCATCCGCAAAACTTATGTCAAAATGTAATTCTTTAAAGATTTGAAAGAATTTTTCCATTTGTTGACTAGCCTTCTCACGGAGCTTTTGCTCATTTAAGCGCGATGGGTAAGGAATATGAGGTTTGGATTTAGGGGCTACAACTTCAGGAGTCTTAACAGATTCAAAGACAACTCCTGGTTTTGATTTCTTGTTAGGGACAACCGGAGGATGGACATGTGCTGTACTTTGTGGGCTTGGAATTTGCACTTTGTCCGTGGTTTCCTCCGTCTCTTTTTCCATTTCAAACAACGGAGGAGGAATAGGGCCAGCTGGCCCCTCATAAGCAGCACCACTCCGGGTGGTGATAGCTTTGACGAAAGTGGTATCTTCATCATCATCACTGTCATCAAGCACACTGACAGGAACAACATTGAGCATCTCAGAATAATATCTGGCTGTTCTTTGCTCACTAAGTTTGGTTGACAAACTTTTAACCGTAAATCGTGAAAGAGTAGGATCGATTCTTGACGGTTGAGGAGCAATTGTGGGTGTAGATTTTTGGATAACCGAAGGTTGGACGTATTTAGCACTTCCATTGTTAGTGGGAAGTACCGGGTCCTTTTTCACCTTGAGTTCAACATGAGCTTTACCACTACGTGTAGTGACAGCCTTGAGTTCACCCCTTGGGTTGACAACAGTGTTACTTGGGAGACCTCCCGAGGTAGAAGGTATATCAGTTAAAGACTTTTTGATCTGGTTTAATTGGGCAATCAATAACTGGTTTGTCTCATATTGTGTCTTATTTGTTTCCTCTTGGGTTTTCATGAATTGCTTAAGCAACTCATCTGAGGACGTCTGATTTCGGTTTGAACCTTGGTTTTGATTAAAATTTGGACCACGGTTTTGGTTAAAATTACCCTGATTCTGACCTCGGTTTTGATTGAAATTTTGGGAATTGTGGAAATTTTGTCCCTGATTTTGAACAAAGCGGTTTTGATTATTCTGATTTGGCACGGGTGGAAAACCAGGTGGGACCATAGCATTCGGTGCTCGGTACTGAGTTTCAGCATGCGGTTGGTATTGATTTTGGTTTACTGCAGCTACGGGAGCTGGGTAAAGAGAAGCATCGGTTGCTTGACAATCATAATACGCATGTGGGCCACCACAAGTTTCACACACTTTGTTTATTGCTTTAATTTGTTCTGGTTTATGAATTTCACTCTTCAATTCTTTCATTTCCTTCATCATACAACGCATTGAGTTCGTTAAAAAGGCTAACTCTGAGGAGTTACCGGATGAGGAAGCAGCAGGAGTGACAGGAACATTCACTTTGTTTCGAGAAATAGGAACTTTTGATTTATTTTCACAAATTTCAACCACCTCTTTAGGTTTACGATTCAAGATATTGCCACCGGCGGCTGCGTTAAGTGCATCTTGATCGTTTTGGGTTAACCCATTATAAAACGTATTTATCTGTTGTAACACTGTGAAATCGTGATGTGGGCATTTTCTTAGGAGATCTTTAAATCTGTCCCATGCCTCTCCGAAATTTTCATCAAAACCTTGACGAAATCCAGCAATTTCAATTTTTAGATTAGTCGTCTTTGATGGAGGGAAGAAATAATTTACAAATTTCTTTACGAGATCTTCCCAGGTTTCAATGGATCGAGGGGGTTCTTTATCCAGCCAAATCCGGGCTGCCCCCTCAAGTGAGAATGGAAATAGCATCAATTTGATAACTGTTTGCGGCACATTCTTGTAATTGATTGTGGAGGTCAACTTGTTGAACCAACGAATGTGTGCATATGGATCCTCTCGTTCAAACTCGTGGAATTGGTTTGTGGACACGAGCTGAATCAGATGTGTTTTCAGTTCAAAATGATCAGAATCGATGACTGGTAAAATGATGGCATCTCCGTAACCCTCGGTGGGTGCCTGGAGCATTTCAGCCATTGTGCTTTCGTCTGCCATATTATCAGTGAGAACAGTACGAATCTCGGGTTCGACTATTTGGGCAGCACGTCTACGATTACGTCTTCTCGGAATTTCTATGAGTTCACGTAAAGGGCTTGATGACGTGGAAGAACGAGTGCGCATGCACCAAGTAAAATATTTTAATTAAATCAAGAACGAATCAAAACACAAGTGAACTTAAACCAATAATCAACAAGCGTACGGTAGCTCTCTAAAAGATAAACGCACAGAGTGGCGGAGAAGCAAAGGTGGGCAATTTAATGCTCCTTAAAAACCCGCTTCTTTCAGTCCGACAATTTAATGTCAGACTATCCTTAAACCTCCGTTAGAGTTTGTTTATCAATTAAAGGTGAGCCGATATTCGCAAGTGATACAAAGGCAAGTTTTAAATCTGATGTTTGGGAACTTATTATGGTCGTACCCCCAGTTAGGTAGTACTCTGTCTTGGTTCTCGATGGTAAATTTTTTTATTGTTATTTATTTAAACAAAGAAAACGGAAATTATTTTTGGTGTTTTTATTTTTTATATGATAATAATAATAATAATATATATAGAAAAGAAAAGAAAAATATTTTTGTATTTTATATTGTTTATGGGAAATAGGAACTTCTGATAGAAGGATCTCGAATCACTAATCGCTAAAATTCTTCACAATAGTCGCAGCACAACCTCCCCGGCAGCGGCGCCAAAATTTGATCCGTTCCGAAAACGTATATATAAATATAAACAGTCTCAGAACGAATACTCGTGTGTAGTGTGAAACCAGGCAAGTGATCACCTGGGTCGTTTCCCAACGAGGTGTGAATGGAAAACTGTGAAAAGCTTTGGATTAGAGTGATTGATGAATCAGATATTTTTGATTTTTGCTTTTTATTCTAATGAACAATTAAATATACAAAACAAATGTAAACGCGATTAAAATAAACTACAAACGCGCAACAGGAAATATAAAATGGGACTAAAATTGAAATTTATGAAATTTAAAACCTAAAAATGTAAAATGACTTAAAACTTATTTTAAAAACTTAAATTATATTTTTTTACACTTTTTATTTAATTATTATTAATTATTTATTATTTAATAACTTATTAAACTAATTTAAATTATAAAAAATACTAAATGGACAAAGAAAAATCTAAAACTTTTTCTAAAAATATTATAAGATGAGAAAAAGCTAAGAAAATTATAAAAATGAAAATTACTTAATTAAAATTTAAAAAGATAAATTCTATTAAATAGAAGCTATCACTATATTTCTATTTTTGGTTTTCTTAAGGTCTAAAAATGTGATTATATTTTTCCTGGATTAAAAATGACAAAAGAAAATTATAAAAATTAGATTTATATTTTTCTGATTATTTTTCTATTTATTATGATTTAATTACTAAATTAAACTAATTAATTGATTAAAAATACTAAAACTATTAAATAAATTCTGAAACTTATTTCTAAAATAACTTAAGTGATAACAAAGCTAAGAAAAATAAAATGGGAATCACAGATTATTCTGATAAGCTGTAATAAGCTAATAAGCTATATAAGCTAAAACTGCTATTACTACTTATATAATAAACCTTGTAAACCTATACTGAAAAAGACCCAAGGGCGCGTTGGCTGAGTCGTTGGGTGTGTAAACGAGAGGTCTGTGGTTCGAACCCCTACCCAGACCTTTTTGTAAACTATTTTTTTAGCTTAATTTTCTTTTTACACTTTTACTAACAAGCTAGAATTAAGTAACTTTTGTGAATGAACTTATTTTCTTACAAGCTCAATAAACCAGAAATAAGCCAAAAACCTTAACAGTTGGCTTATGGTGGATTTTTAGAAACTTGGATTTTCTAAATAAGCTAGAGGCTTATCTATAAGCTATAAGGCAAAGAGAAAAGCTAATATGGACTGAGACATATGTGAATAAGCTTTAGGAACTGAGAAAAGCTAAAGGAATAAGCTCGAAAGCTCAAAATAAGCAAAAGCTTTTTATGGTCTGCTGATGTGCATACCCTGCACAGGGCAAAACTGCCCGACTTTGGGCCTAGTTTTAAGGGTCTTAGAAGGTTCTAAAAATCTTGAAAAAAATACTAGGATGAACACAAGCTGGGTGAGCTTATGTGTGAAAAAGAACTAGCTTAAAAGGACTTAAAATGAGAGCATGAAAATTCACCAAAGATTCTAAAAAAACTGATAAAACTGACTGATGTGAATTGTTTTGCTATTTTGTGTGTGAAAACTTATGCAGAGGTTCTAGGCTATTTGGGACTTGATATATGATCAAAATGGACCTCAAAGAAGCCAAAGTTAAGGCCTAAATAAGCCTGTGGCTCATTCTAGCTTATTTGGTCTTTTGACAGCATGAAATTAAGAAGAGGTATAAAAAACTTGATTATCTATCTATAGGGCTAATTAAAACTTGAAATCTGCTTATTATGGTCACAATAAGCTAGTACAAAGTTGATGAAATGGTAATTGTACAGTAACTAGCTTATATGGCCTAAGTAACAACTTAAACCAAACACCCCTTTATGGGTGACTGTTTTGAATTTTTAACTGCATATGATCTATTTAAGCTGAGACATGAACTAAACTAAGTCTATTTATCTAAATTATGAACTAATAAGTGATTATTATCTAGAAATAAGCAGTATTAAGCAGTGTAACAGTTAACTAGAAATTTAAGCTAAAAAACTCAAAATGGCTTACAACTGATTCGAGGCTATAGGGATAGCAAGACAAGATCATAACCAACCTAGCTTGTTCACACAAGCTAGAAAACCCAGAAAATGCCTTCCAACTCAGCTTATTACCCCAGTCAGCTTATTTTTGAGCTTATGTTGACTTTCGTTGACCATCTTGGAAAAACTTGTTGAAACTGAATAAAAGCTTGCAAAAAGCTTCTGAGATCTTCTAAGAGCTTATAAGAGTCCTTAACTGAGCTTGTGGTAACTTATTAACAACTTATTAGCTTAATTCGTATCACAGAAAAGCTTGAAATATTGAAGTAACTTAAAATTAACTACAAGATGTATGTAAATGAGAACCAAGTGACTGAATATGACTTATATTGATTACTGATAATGAAAATTACAATAATTGAAAGACTGATAAAGAAATACGATTACACTACAATTAACTACTGCCTTGAAAGGCTTACAAACATGTTCTATATATACTACACTAAGGTGGGAATTTCTTGTAATCTTCCTCTGATTCATTTCTAGCCCTTGGATGCCTTTAAAGTGATCTGAGCCTTCTAAATTAGTTTTGGTGCCAAAACTAATTGTGAGTTGAAAACATCTCTTTGACTGGTAACTTGCTGGGGGAGGAAGCATTTAATGCTTGGGGTAATATAGCAGGGATAAGGGAAGTGGGTGTGTCAGGGATAAGGGTGGTGGATGGTGGATTGAGGCTTGGGCGGGTAACTAGGAAGAAGAAGATAGTTTGACCAGAGTCAAACATCTGGTTTGGCTAACTAAGAAGGGAATGGGTCGGGTATTGGGTTTTTAGTTAGTGGGTTGGGCTGGTGTGGTTGTGTAGTGGATTGGGTTTATTAATAAGGGTAGGGTTTTATTTTTTTGTTTAGGTCCGGTTTGGTTTGTAGTTATCACAAGGACCACTTTTGTAATTTACCGAAAGTTGGGGGTGGCTGTGGTATTTTTCCCAAGGTTGTTTCAAGGTTAAATCCTGCCAAGTTTCCATAGTCCAAGGTACCATGTTGATTTTTCACTTTTAAAATTCCCAGGGACTAAGTCTGCCATACTTTGAAACTTCAGGGACCAATCATGTAAATACACCAAACTTTCCAACCAAGGATCATTCCTGCCAAAGATGAGTAGCACAAGGACAAAAATTTATTTTCTCAAAGTTTTTTACATCCCAGGGACCACTTCTGTCATTTTGCAAAGTTGAGGGACTAAACTTGTAATTTTATGAAACTTTGCACCAAAGGACTTATTATGTAATTTTATGATTCTTTAAGGACCTTTGATGAATTTTCCTATTTTTAGAATAACCAGGGACTAGTTTTGACAACTTTTGAAAGTTGAGGGACTGAAACTGCCAATTATGCAAACTTTGTTCGTTTTTTATCTGTTTTTAAACATTTTGCATCTGAAACATATAAAACACAATCTTGGAATATTTTCAGTATTTTGATGCATTTCTGAGTGTTTTTGGATGTTTTGGCAGTTCAGATTGGTATAAAATGATGAGTATTTAGACACTCATCAATGAATCATCAAGATACCCTCCTGATGAACATCATGCTGATAATGGTCCTTCCACTCAGTACCATGCAAATGCTGACATCTCCTATTACATCATTCCCCACAACCTTCCTTACCCAACCATCACTGAGTTTATTGAAGCACAAAATACTGATGAATTCATTCAGTCAGTACAAAGTGCTCAGGTACTAAACAATCTCAGTGATGAGTCAACCCACTCAGACACTCAAGATGCTGAAGAACATCATGTGTCTGATCCTGATCCTACCCATCAGGCCTCTACAAGTTCTAATCAGGATATAGAACTTGTCAATATAATTGGTGAGCCTACTGAAGGCATGCTCACAAGAAGCATGGCTGCTGAACTGAGAGCAGCCTCAGCCAATGAATGCCTATTTGTGGACTTCATTTCCACAATTGAACCCAAAAGTGTTAAGGAAGCACTAAAACATCCAAGTTGGGTTCAAGCCATGAATGATGAACTGGAACAATTTGACAGAAACAAGGTAATGACCTTGGTCAAATGTCCTGAAGATGTTTCAGTCATTGGCATGAAATGGGTATTTAAAAACAAATCTGATGAAAATGGCATAGTCATTAAAAACAAAGCCAGACTTGTAGCCAAAGGCTATAATCAACAAGAAGGCATTGACTATGAAGAAACATTTGCACCAGTAACAAGGATGGAAGCCATCAGGATCTTCCTTGCTTTTGCTACATACATGAACTTCAAGGTGTACCAAATGGATGTTAAAAGTGCATTCTTAAATGGCTCGCTGAAAGAAGAAGTTTATGTTCAGCAACCTCCTGGATTTGAAAACCATGAGTTTCCTGACCATGTCTGCAAGCTTAACAAAGCCCTTTATGGACTGAAACAAGCTCCCAGGGCATGGTATGAGACTCTTTCAGCCTTCCTGATCCAAAACAAATTTGTTAGAGGTAAGATAGACAACACATTGTTTATCTACAAGACAAATAATGATGTCATACTTGTACAAGTGTATGTTGATGACATCATCGTTGGCTCAACAAATTATAAACTTTGCAAACAGTTTGAAAAACTAATGGCAAAGAAATTTGAAATGAGCATGATGGGAGAACTGACTTACTTCCTTGGTCTACAAATCAAGCAGACTGATAAAGGAACCTCTATCAGTCAAGAGAAGTATGTCAGAAGCCTACTGAAGAAGTATGAGCTCAGTGACTGTGCCTCATTCAAGACTCCCATGGTACCCCCAAACAACCTTGGTCCTGATCTTACTGGAAAACCAGTGAATCAAACTCTTTTTAGAGGAATGATAGGATCACTGATGTATTTACTTGCATCAAGGCCTGATATCCAATTCTCAGTCTGCTTATGTGCCAGATATCAATCTGACCCAAGAGAAACTCATATCACTGCTGTGAAAAGGATATTTAGGTACCTGAAAGGTACTCCAAACCTTGGATTATATTATCCAAAATGTTCAGGCCTTGATCTTAAAGGATACTCAGATTCTGACTATGCTGGATGCAACATGGACAGGAAAAGCACCTCAGGCTCCTGCCAAATTCTTGGTGGAAAACTAGTCTGTTGGAGTGCTAAGAAGCAACAATCAGTTGCCATGTCCTCAGCTGAAGCTGAATATGTTGCAGCAGCAAGTTGCTGTGCAAATGTACTCTGGATGAAAAGTCAACTCAGTGACTATGGAATTCAGTACAAAATGGTTCCCATCTTTTGTGATAACACAAGTGCAATTGCCATCTCAAATAACACAGTTCTTCATCAGAGAACAAAACACATTGATATTAGATATCACTTCATCAGGGACCATGTCATGAATGCTGACATAGAATTACACTTCATTCCTACTGAATATCAGTTAGCTGATATATTCACCAAGCCATTGGATGAACCAACTTTCACCAGACTGAAAGCCGAACTAGGAATGTTGGATATTGAGAATCAGTCCACTGATTGACTCCATTCAATTATGTGTAAATTCTGATAACCCAAGTCCCTGACTCAATGTGTTCTTCAGTGAGAAAGGTCACTGAACTTCATGAACTAAACCCAAGTTCCTGAACCCTTAATCCTCTGGAATTAGACCAAAGTTCCTGAACCCTTGAACCTCAGGAATTAAACCCAAATTCCTGAACACTAGAACCATCAGTGACTAAACCCAAGTCCTGACAATCAGGTTCACTGAATGAAAAGTCATTCATGGTCCCCAAGAGACATTAAATACTAACTTAAATGCTCTAAGTATCTAGTTAGTAAATGTCCGAGGTTGGTAACTGAACTCATATTTAATATAAGAATATTTGTTCTTTTGCCTTTCTGGCTTCCACCTCTGGGCCCCCACATTCCCACTTGGCATTAAATGCCTCTCCAATCACATTACAGATATGTGATGACTCATCTCTTGATGAACTCAAATAAGTACATTTTATTATCATCATTTATCTTATTTATTTGACTTGTTTTATTATATTATGTATGAGAATTGATACTTAATCGTTTACTTTTGTAATTCTCAGGTAAAAACAAGCATTTGGTGAAACTAAGCGATTTTGGACTAAAAATGGAGCAAAACAAGCAAGATTGGAAAAGTCTACTGAATTGAAGAGATTAAGGACCATTGCCTGACTTTGAAGAATGCGCCGCATGGATTTATCCCATGCGCCGCATATGAAACCTTGGTCAACGAGAAGAACCAACTTGTTTTACTCCAGATGCGCCGCATGAAGCTCCTGATATGCGGCGTATCAATCTCAAGACTTCACCAGATATCCAAGATATTGAAGAATATTCGCAAATATTATAATCCTGGACCCCACGCGAAGTTACCTTGATACGCCGCATCGGACCAATCCGATGCGCCGTATCGGCCATATACAATCCTTACCAAGAATTCAAGAGATCAAGTGAAGATTAGAAGCTTAATGAAGAAGTCAAGATTACAAGTCGACACTTGAAGATGCTTTCGTATTTTGGCCATAAAATCTTCATCCGTACTCCGTTTTAGGTGATTCAAGCGGCCACGGAAAGAGAAAAAGGAGATCTACCTGTATCTGAAGGAGATGCTGCGCATCTGGTCCTTAGATGCGCCGTATTGGGAGATGAGGCGCATCTGATATTTAGATGCGCCGTATTGGGTCAGTTTCAGACTTGGAGGCTACGTTTACTTATAGATGCGGCGCATCTAACTCTATAGATGCGCCGTATCGACCCAGATTTCAGAATCTATAAATACCGAACTCATTAACGAATTTGGGCATCTTTGGGAACCCTTAGGGTCATTCCCAGACGATCACAACCCCTCCAAACAGCAGAAGATCACCCTAGAAGACCTAATTATCCTTGAAGAGTATCTCTAATCATTGTAACGTATTCATTATGCTTAATACTCTCTAATTACGATTATGTTTATGCACTTTGATATAGAGATTATGGGCTAACACCCTTATGTGTTAGCCATGTTTATGATTATTTGATATTTTGATATGTTTCTAATTCGATTGGTTGCTAAGTCTTCGTTTTAATTATTTATGTTAGTAGTTTGTTTTATTGTAATAGTAAGCTTTAATTCATCAGGATTGGTGGCTTGTGTAATGTGGCAACAGAAAGATTGCACTCCCTTTAATATTGCTTTCCCATCAATTAAAGTTTATATGTTGATGTCTTTGGTTACTACTTATTAGTGCATTGATAACCTCTGTGTTTATTAGTGGCCTGCGCATTTGACTACGGAAGAGAATGTGGCTCCCACGGTTATAGCTAACCTGATCAGTTAAATATAACTTTTAGACATAAGTAATCATTAAGGGATTTCTCGCCGATAAGATTAGAGCCAACGAGAAAGGATTAATTACATACACTTCATATAAAACTAGCAATAAAACAAGTGACAAGCTATTTAAACATAAACACAATTATTAAGCAGCTTTATGCGGATTCCAATGGAATCTAGACTCTAGGTACAAGAGGTAGGATGGACCGCGCCTAGTCTTGAGCACCAATCATTGCAGGTCTTAGAACTTATTAAAACTTAATCATATATGAAACTTGGTTAACACACTCTTCATATCTTTGGTATTTTCTATTGTTTGTTTATCTTAGTTTAGTTAGAATAAAACCAAACCCGTGCCAGTCTCTCAGGCTGAACCCCCCTTTACGTTAGTTTAGGAGAGTCGAATACCTCTAGAATTAGTATATTAGAAATCTCACTCTTAGTGATCGACACCCTACTTACCAACTAGGCTACATTGATCGGGTACACTGCCCGTTAGTGTTGTTATAGGTTAAGTCGGCAAAATATAAATGTAAAACTTGATAAGGAATAATCACCTATACAACGACACATCAAGTTTTTGGCGCCGTTTCCGGGGAGTGAATTTATCTATTTGCTAGTTTTATTGGTATTTTTCTGTTTTTAGTTTATTTTTGTGTGTTTGGTTTATTTGTTTTATCGTTTGTTTGTTGTCTGTGTGTCTGTCTCAGAAGGGAGATACGGCGTATTCTTGTCTGTGAATACGACGCATCTATCTCAATACGGCGTATTCTTGTCTGTGAATACGGCGTATTGACGCTCTGTGGGCAAATTTTTTTTTTAGTTTGTGTAATTTTTAATTTTAAAATTTTCTAAAAAAAAAAGGAAAAAAAAAAAAAAAAAAAAAAAAAGATTGCAGGAAGCTAATACGGCGTATCCATTGTCTGTTGGATACGGCGTATTAACTTGTGCCGTATACGGCGTATCCATTATCTGTTGGATACGGCGTATCCATCTTCTGTGACCTAAAAATATTTTTTGTTTTTTTTTTTGTTTTTTTTTTTGTGCTTATTTAATTTTTATTAGTTTAGTTTTTATTTTTGTTTCGTCTACTGCTGTTCTTGGTTGTTTATCTTTCAGGTAATAATGAAGATGGACAATCCAGACATTACTATGGAAGAATATATGAGACTTGAAGAGGAAAGAGCCTTGAGCAATAATGGGATCTACGATTGGGAAAGAGCAAGATATGGTGCACAAGTCATCGAGGATAAGGAACTCACGATGGAAGAATACTTGTTATTGAAGCAGGAAAAGTCAGGGAAAGAAAGAAACAAATTGCCATTTCGACACACTTGTACTTTATCAAATGATGATGATGAAGAAGAATCATACGATTTTGGTGCAATTAGGTTTCCGGCAATAGTTATTGATGATGTTATTTCTCCGGAAGTTGCCCAAGATGAAGAAGAGTCACAAGTGTTTGATTTAAATGAAAATCCGGCAATTGTTTACAAAGAAGCTTATTCATCCGAAAGTGCTTATGATGAAAATGAAGATGAATGTGGGACAATGGTGTATAGTGCTATTACTTGTAATTTTCCACCCGAGATGGAAAATATATTCTCATCATATCAAAAACACCATGATAATATTCCCTCGGATGAAGATAATGAGTATTCTGATATTGAAAAGTTTGATGCTATTGCGTACGATGGCATACCGCAATTACCACAACAAACGGAAGTATTTAGGTGTGGAGTGGATGAGCCAGATTATGACCCCACAAAGGATTTTGAAGAAATGTGGGATGACTTATTTGAGGCGGCTATTCGGGATAAAACTGATATTGCAAGACCACTAGTTGAAGATGGTGATTCACAAGATGAATTGGAATCACTTACAACACAAAGTGGTACAAATTTATTTAATATTATTAATCCCGTTACTAATAATCTTGCTAGTTTTCCTAAACAGGTTGCAAAACAAAAGAATGATGAGTTCAAATTCATTAAACTACCTATTGAAGCACATGAAGCACCTGTAACCAACCCGTATTTGGTGGAGCTCGAGGAAGAATTTGGTGATGAGCTCTTAAACATTGCTATGATTGATGAAGATGATGATTTAGACCCTATGAAGTATATAGAGGAACTCGAACTTTTACTAGCCAAAGACCCTTTCTCATCTTCTGCGGAAGTCAAGGGACGCCTTACTACCAAAGAGACTAACCAAGAAGAAACGGGACTCATTTTTCCTCAACGTACTACTCTTTCAGATGAAATGGTTAAGTCATCCAATTTATCAACCAAACCGGGTAAGGATAGGAAAGATGTACATATATTGCCAAGGTATGATTTTTATTTATTTCTTCCACTCCTATAGTCTTTACTAGCAAATTTGCTACTATCACCCGCACTTGATCCCAAGTGGGGGGAACAATACCCTATTACATAGTAAATAAGGGTAGAGTCAGGCTCGTGACTCGAACAAAAACAAGCGCTTCGTGGGAGGCAACCCATGCTTGTCTTTTATTTTCTTTTTAGTTTATTTTACTTTCTTGTGTTTATTTTTATTTGTTTTTTCTGCATGACTGCTGTCGTTGTATTGTGCTTATACAAACGATACGGCGCATCTGTTTTCACAGATACGGCGTATTGCGTTTAATTTTTATAAAATACAACGCGTTTAATAAATTCGATACGACGCATCTTTCCCCAAGATACGGCGTATCCTGTTTTTAATAAGAAATTTTTCTAAGCGATAACGCCATACGACGCATCTGTTTTAACAGATACGGCGTATTTATTATTTTAATTAAAAACAGTTTTTCGAATTATTAAACGGATACGACGTATCGATCTTTATCGATACGGCGCATCTACTAAATCAAAAATCGATTATATTTATTAAAATCTGAATTTGTTACGATTTTTGATAATTTAAACTTGATACGGCGCATTCTAATTCATAAGCGGTGTATCTGTTTTCTGAATAAAAGTTTGATTACATTTTAACGTAATATGATACGGCGTATCCAACTTTCTGGATACGGCGCATCGTCCGCAGATATCAGCCATTTTTATTCTTTATATCCGTTTCTAAATTCATTAATTTATCTTCTAGCGAACAGATGCTACTGACGATTTTACCTATGATAACAGGTTTTGCTATGGAAGATATGTCAATGAACGGATATCTTGCTAAAGGAACAAAACAACATGATTAATGGATTGGCAATTGAGTGCACCAATTGTCAACGGTGCTTAACAAAGTTCTTTTGGTAAAACACGATTTGAAAGGGATTACACCTAGAGGCGGAAAGTCAACCTTTCAAATGTGATCGGTATTAAGAAGCTGAACGTGAGTCTAACTTGAAGACTCTGGAATAAAGACAAGTGCTGACCGGGAGACAACCCGGATTTATCTTTTAATTTTCTGTTCTGTGTCGAGTCTGTCAGACCTGCAGAAGATGCGGCGCATCTCTATCAATAAGATGCGACGCATCACCTGCACTGGTCATATCTTATTTTATTTTATTTTTCTGCATTTTTATTTTTGACTTTAAAACTTTCTGTCAGTTTATTTAATGCGGCGCATCCCTGGTTAAGGATGCGACACATCTTTTATTCTGATTCGTATTTATTCCAGGCTCAATACGGCGTATCTTTTTCTATAAGATATGGCGTATCGACTGACCTGATGATTTACAGTTTAATATTTCCTACAGGTTGTTGATGCGGCATATCAAATATTCCATGGATACGGCGCATCGACACTCTGACCTGTAATTTTTAGTATTTTTATTTTTCTAACCAATGATTAACGAGATGTTCTCGAGTCTATTTTTCTGTGGTCTCTATATTTTTACAGGTCTGGACAATTGAAGGTATTGATGAACTCCCATATTACATGAGCTCACATTCTTACATTGGAGGATCATACCGAGCAAATCTCAGGGGAGTTTTCCGTTCTAATTCTTTCTATTTCCTGTTTTTAATTTCAAATTAAACAACGAGGACGTTGTTTAACATAAGTGGGGGGATTGGAGAATTAGAACACTTAACACTTACTTGTCCTAAACTTTTCAAAATATGCTTAAAATGTGCTTAATATATCAAAATTTAAATTTTTTTAGCATGTTTTTGTTTAAAGTCTAAGTTGCATTGCTGCACACATGACGTTATTTTCAAAAATTGTGATTTTTCAAAATTCACAAATCTATGAGTGTGCCGGTGACTTGTAAACTTTAGAACTTGGCTTGTATACTATTCGAGACCACCATAATAAGTATTATTTATATAATTGGAATGACTTGTCTAAATTGGTAAATTTCTAGGATTACACCCAAAAAGCCTTTATATGTTATGTGTTATTAGCTAACTACACTGGTTAGTTAACCCCCGTATAAACCTTTTGTTACTCTCACTTTTAGAGTAAGATACCCCTAGTAAAACACTCAGAGCCATTCCTTTCGTTTCTTACACCTTTGTTAAAATGTTTCGTTACACCCTTACACCTTAGCCTACCCTGTAGATTAAAATCCGTGGTTGGTTAATTGCTTTAGGCAAAGTGTGTTTCCTTACATTACCTGTGTTCGCGTGCGTAATTCATTATCTATGGTTAGGTTGGGAAATTGCACAATGCAATTGGAGTGAAAGTAAATATTGTATATCTTTGAGTTTATTTTTTTCGTGTGTTTACTACTTTCACTATTACCGTTATTTCTGAAAGTATGAAAAGTATGGAAAAATTATCCAGAGTTATCGTTATAGTGATGTGGTGAAATTTTACACATCTATGTTTATGTTTACAAAAAAAAAAAAAAAAAAAAAAAAAAAAAAATTAAAAAATAGAAAAGAAAAAGAAAGAGTTGGATGTTTGTTTTAACCAACTTATGTAAAGTTTTGTATTAAGTGGTCGATATCACCACTAGTTGTTGTATATTATATTTATGGATTGAATGGGAGTTGGCAGTTATGGGAACGCCAACTAAAGGTTATTCTTTGATTGAGATCTTGTTGAGTATAATTCGTGTCTACCTAAAGCGTGTGTTTCAAGTGTTAAAGCGTGAGTTATTCAATGATATGAGTCTTATTCATGGGATGGTTGGGATAGTGATTAACCACACTTAGGATTTTAATTTATCTGTTTTGTTTATTTTTCATTTTACACCAATTTGTATCCCAAATATTATCCATACCCTATATCATTCTTTATCCAAACCTTTGATTTATTGAGATTAGGGATTTGAGCAATCTTAAGTATCGTAGTCGTGGATTCGGCTATGTATTTATGATTTTGTCGCCCTTTTTGATATAATATTATTGGTGAAGATTACTTGGTCCTATCTTTAGCCTATTCGAGTTAAGGATTTGAGCAATTGCAAGTATCGTGGTCATGGATTCGATCAACTTTTCTGGAATTTGAGATCGATAGAGATTAAAAAGGATGATTAACCCTTAAGCCTCAAAACCCTTTTTACCGCTTTAGACTTGTTATTCCTTGGCTTTAGTGGGGGAGATGTGTATACTTGCCAAGCTTATGATAGAATATTCGTCACGACTGGACAGTTAAACGATTAGATTTGCTTTTATCGAAATATTTTATTTTATTTCTAATTCGTTAAGTGTTTGGTTGTGTGATTATGACAAAAACGAATACATGCTTAAATATAAAAATAAATCCTAATATCTTTTAGGATACATTTTCATAAGATTAATTCTAAGGTTTACTTGAGGACAAGTAAAGTTCAAGTGGGGGGATATTTGATGAACTCAAATAAGTACATTTTATTACCATCATTTATCCTATGTATTTGACTTGTTTTATTATATTATATATGAGAATTGATACTTAATTGCTTACTTTTGTAATTCTCAGGTAAAAACAAGCATTTGGTGAAACTAAGCGATTTTGGACTAAAAATGGAGCAAAACAAGCAAGATTGGAAAAGTCTACTGAATTGAAGAGATTAAGGACCATTGCCTGACTTTGAAGAATGCGCCGCATATGAAACCTTGGTCAACGAGAAGAACCAACTTGTTTTACTCCAGATGCGCCGCATGAAGCTCCTGATATGCGGCGTATCAATCTCAAGACTTCACCAGATATCCAAGATATTGAAGAATATTCGCAAATATTATAATCCTGGACCCCACGCGAAGTTACCTTGATACGCCGCATCGGACCAATCCGATGCGCCGTATCGGCCATATACAATCCTTACCAAGAATTCAAGAGATCAAGTGAAGATTAGAAGCTTAATGAAGAAGTCAAGATTACAAGTCGACACTTGAAGATGCTTTCGTATTTTGGCCATAAAATCTTCATCCGGACTCCGTTTTAGGTGATTCAAGCGGCCACGAAAAGAGAAAAAGGAGATCTACCTGTATCTGAAGGAGATGCGGCGCATCTGGTCCTTAGATGCGCCGTATTGGGAGATGAGGCGCATCTGGTATTTAGATGCGCCGTATTGGGTCAGTTTCAGACTTGGAGGCTACGTTTACTTATAGATGCGGCGCATCTAACTCTATAGATGCGCCGTATCGACCCAGATTTCAGAATCTATAAATACCGAACTCATTAACGAATTTGGGCATCTTTGGGAACCCTTAGGGTCATTCCCAGACGATCACAACCCCTCCAAACAGCAGAAGATCACCCTAGAAGACCTAATTATCCTTGAAGAGTATCTCTAATCATTGTAACGTATTCATTATGCTTAATACTCTATTAATTACGATTATGTTTATGCACTTTGATATAGAGATTATGGGCTAACACCCTTATGTGTTAGCCATGTTTATGATTATTTGATATTTTGATATGTTTCTAATTCGATTGGTTGCTAAGTCTTCGTTTTAATTATTTATGTTAGTAGTTTGTTTTATTGTAATAGTAAGCTTTAATTCATCAGGATTGGTGGCTTGTGTAATGTGACAACAGAAAGATTGCACTCCCTTTAATATTGCTTTCCCATCAATTAAAGTTTATATGTTGATGTCTTTGGTTACTACTTATTAGTGCATTGATAACCTCTGTGTTTATTAGTGGCCTGCGCATTTGACTACGGAAGAGAATGTGGCTCCCACGGTTATAGCTAACCTGATCAGTTAAATATAACTTTTAGACATAAGTAATCATTAAGGGATTTCTCGCCGATAAGATTAGAGCCAACGAGAAAGGATTAATTACATACACTTCATATAAAACTAGCAATAAAACAAGTGACAAGCTATTTAAACATAAACACAATTATTAAGCAGCTTTATGCGGATTCCAATGGAATCTAGACTCTAGGTACAAGAGGTAGGATGGACCGCGCCTAGTCTTGAGCACCAATCATTGCAGGTCTTAGAACTTATTAAAACTTAATCATATATGAAACTTGGTTAACACACTCTTCATATCTTTGGTATTTTCTATTGTTTGTTTATCTTAGTTTAGTTAGAATAAAACCAAACCCGTGCCAGTCTCTCAGGCTGAACCCCCCTTTACGTTAGTTTAGGAGAGTCGAATACCTCTAGAATTAGTATATTAGAAATCTCACTCTTAGTGATCGACACCCTACTTACCAACTAGGCTACATTGATCGGGTACACTGCCCGTTAATGTTGTTATAGGTTAAGTCGGCAAAATATAAATGTAAAACTTGATAAGGAATAATCACCTATACAACGACGACACATCATCTCTGCAAATTGCACTTTTGTAGAACTGCTCAACTGTTCACCTTGACTGTTGCGCCAAACCAGGGAAAGTGGAGTGGTGGCATTAAATGTGGATCCCAAAACATTTTATTCAAAACAGTTTCCAAAAATTCTTTTTGAATAAATAAAATCCGCTTAATACCCAAATTACCCTCCACTTCTCTTCCCTATAAATACCCCATGCACAAACAACACACACATGTTTTTTAGAAATCTTAAGCAAAATTTTGCCCTTTTCTTTTAAAAAAAAACTAAATCTTGTGTGTGTGTTCTTAGGCTTTAGAAACCCAAAATCATTTGTTAACCCTGACCTACCAATATGAATGGCTTCTTCTGATGCTATCACATACGCCCCTAATGTGGATTTCATATTAGAGGGCGTAGACCTCACAAAGAACAATGTGGTGGGAAACTTTTCCTATCCACAAAAGTTCCATGCTTACAAGAATGTAATGAAATATCTTCAAAACTGTTTTCTTGCAAAAACATTTACCATGACCCCCTCAGTCATCTACCATGACTACTTGAGGGAATTCTGGTGTACTGCTGTGGCTACTAGCCCGAAAGACACCAAAGAATCCATCATCACTTTCACAGTGATGAATGGGAGAAGGATTCTCTCCCTGGATTACAATAACTTCATCAAGGCCACTGGTCTTGATTTTGCTGAGGCTTTTGAGCCCAATCTGACTGACCAAGAGGTTAAGGGAGAGCTGATCTTCTTGGGACCTCATGACCCTAAACGTCTTGAGTTGTCCGCTGGAGCCTTATTAGAGAAGGCTCCAATTGTCAAAACCTGGTTCCACCCAGTCTGGAGGATCCTGATGACATTCGTCATTCAGGTCCTTGGGGGGAATAAATCCTCCACTGGGCAATTGAACTCATCACAACAATTGATGTTGTTCAGTCTCTTAGAGGGTAAAAAGATAGATATCGGAGGTATAATCTTCCGTGACCTTGTTGCTAAGCTCTCAGGAAAATCTAGGCAAAAACACTTGTCTTATCCTAGGTTTATTTCCTGTGTGCTTCAGGACCTCCTTGGTTCTGACTATGTGAGGACTGACGTCGAAGGTACGAAACCTGACGTCTTACATAAGACCAATTTCACTAGTGGCATCACTGAGGTACAACCCATTGCCCTGACTGACTGCATGCAAGTGGTCATTCAGGGGGAGAACGCTATTTCTCCAACACCTTCACCGACAAAAAAGGTGAAGAAGACAAAGAAGGGTCAGTCCAGTAAGGTGGTTAGACCCAAACCACTCGCCACTGAGACTGATGCCCAGAACCAACTCAACCTTAAAAAGGGGTTGAATGTGGCCCAGACCTCTGAGACACCCACTACAGAGAACCCCCTGACCACAAAACAAAGGCCAACGGAGGGCACTGAGCAATCATCCTCAGTGTCCTCGGGCAAACCTTTTCCACATGTCCCTACTGACATACACAAGTTAGTAGGGTCAGGAACAACCACCCATTCACATCCCGATGAAGGAACTGACAAATCACAATCAGTTCCTGAGGGAGAAAAGGGTTCTAAATCCTCGGTGGGGCAGCACTACTCCACTGAGAAGGGGACCCATCACCAATCACATCCCGCTAACGTTCCTGAGCAATCATCCTCAGGATCTCAGGGAGTTCGGGATCTTAAATCCCCAAAAAGACAGTACAATCCTGATGGGAAGGGGGTCCATCAATCTTCACAATCAGTGCCTAGTGATACTACTGGAAAACACCCATAAGTAGTTGAAGGCGCTAAGGGGGACAAAGACTCAGAGGGACAAAAACCACCCGCTGATACGGAACCCACAACCACCTCAGGCGGATCCATTCTCTCAGGAACTGCCCCCAAAAGTCAGGCTGAGCAATCAGTTATTATGACTAGCCAGGCTGATAAAACCAAATCAGTTTTTATGACGGGGTCAGGACCTGGCCAAAACCAAGGCAAGTCTTTTTATAAAGAGGAGCCGGTTAACCTTTTTGAGATTGAGTCTATGGGGGATATTCAGGCTCTTATTGATTCTGAAGATTCTGAAGATGAGCTCAAGGAAGAGAGTGAGGAGGAAATGTTTGAGGCTGGTGATGACATGGAGACTGATGTACAACCAACTGAGCAATCGCATCAGTCTTCTCCACATGGTGAAGAATCTGAGTCTCAGGCTGATCATTCTTCAGATTCTGAATCATCATGCCCTCAGGAACTCAAGAAATATGACAACATTCTTCCTCTTACTGAGAGGCAATTGGTCAAGTTCCTACAAAAGGTCAACAATGCTCTCTTCACAGGGCTAACTGAAGAAATTTTTGACCACCACACTGAAGTTGCTGTTCATTACGTCGATCTGAAGGAATCAGTGGAATCCTATCATGATGATGTAAATGAGCACAAGTCATCTATCTCCTTCTCCCTGACAAATCTTGATTACAATCTTAAAATGTTCAACGAATCTCTCACCAACTTACAAAAGAGCGTTGAAACTATTCAAGAGTCAGTGAAAGATGACCCTGAGCTTAACAGGAAAATTCTTCAGGCTTCTGAGACCTACCAGCAACAATCTACTCAGGTGGCTGAGCTGGTAAACATGCCGACCTCCTCAAATCTTCAGGGATTCAGCTCTAAAGTGGACTCCATCAGGTCTTCCCTGGGTCTTATGGAGTCCCACATGGCATCTTTGGCAAATTCTTCTTCCTCCCTGGCTTGGAATCTTGGGCCAAGGATGACAGCAATAGAGGCTTCTCAGGCTTCTCTTGAGACTAAGGTCTCAACTCTTCAGAAGGACACCTCAGACATCAAGACCATGATGACTGAGATCTATCAGGCCTTCAAAGGCCAGACTCCCTCAACTTCAGTAAGCGAACCAACTCTTG
The DNA here is from genome assembly GCA_021014915.2 of Artemisia tridentata subsp. tridentata. Lineage (NCBI taxonomy): Eukaryota > Viridiplantae > Streptophyta > Magnoliopsida > Asterales > Asteraceae > Artemisia > Artemisia tridentata. Next base: position 9,287,326 of record CP139504.1, read on the forward strand.
CTCTCACTATGGGTCAAGCAACAGTTGAGGGGGAGAAAGTCACTGAAGACAAACAACCTCCACAACCTGAACAAGAACAACCTCCTTCTCACAATGAGGGGTAGAATCCTGAAGTAACCTCATCATCATCCCGCCAAGACAAAGGCAAAGGCATTCTCACAACCATTGAGCCTGAGCCTACAATCTTGGTGCAAGCTTCCAAGGAAAGAAGGCCAGATCCTGATGAGCCAGTCAGGGTCCCTTATGAAATCAACGGGGTGATGAGACTTCTCACTGAAAAGGAAATTCAGGATCATATGGAGAAGGATGATGCAATGAAGAAAGCTTCTGAGGAAGAGAGACTGAACAAGTCTGCTCTAGTTCAGGTTGTAAGAGAAGAGGCTGAGAAGATTGGACTTGAGCCTAAGGAACTCGCTGGAAGAAAGGGTGGTCAGACCTTCATGAAAGCTTAGTCTGCTGAGATGATTGCTCTCAGGAAGAAGAGGGAAGAAAAATTGAAAAGGACTGAAGCGATCAGGCAGAACAGGATTGAGAAATATCAGTGGTACATGACAAATAGGTTGAAGCCAGAACCAATCACCGATGTCAAGATCCATAGAAACACCAAGCCTGCCATTGTCACTGTCTACAGAAGTGTTGACAAGAGAATCTTTGAGGTTCATGACCCCTTCAGATTCGCTGACTTTGGGATCACTGAATTGGATGAATTAGGTCCAATACTAGCGAAAAAGTCAAATATTGTGGTCCCTGGTCTATTGAAGTCCTTGAGTCTGAGGTATGAAAAACTGGCAGAAACACCTCAGGAACTTGGTATTCCCTCTCTTCTTCCTGCTTCAGCTCAGCTACCTGCTCCCTCTCAGTCTTCCTCAAGAAAAAGAAAGAAGATTGAAGCTGAGCCTGAGATCAAGGTCCCTGGTCTGGATTGCAACAGAGCCCTCCCTGAAGGAGTTCCATTCAGGAACAACTTGGTCATCGAACAACCTGAAAGAGGTTTGTTCTTCACTGATGAGTTTGGAGACCCAACCTTCCAAAGATGGAGTGACATTGACCAATCAAGAATCAAGGCAATGTTGGGTTTCCTCATGATGGCCTCACCTATCAAGACTCCTGAGAATGTGAGGTTCTGTCAAGACCTGAGAACAAAGATTCAAGAGCATCCTGATCAGCATGAGCTTGAGTCCAAGAAGCCAAAGCTTGAAGCCTTAGGGTATAAGTTTGACTGAATCCGCCAACACCACTATCCCTGTACTATGTATAGTTTTGTTAGGACTTGTAATAATATTAATAAGATGATGTTTTTATTATTTCAGTGTCCTTATTTACTTTCTAGTACATTCAGTATGAGCAGAAGTCATTAGCTCACTCATAACTGATCAAAAACACTTAAGCATAATTTATATCCAAATAGGGGGAGATTGTTGGGTCCTTCAGTACCCAAGAGTCGTTAAAACAAGATTTGGACACAAATTAACTAAGTGTTAATTAAACCGAGAACAATTCAAGTCACTGAGTGAACAGTTTCTCAGTGAGTCATCTTCAGGATGCTTAAGGCGAATTCAAGAAGAAGGATTCACTACTCAGGTAGGCGGTACTCCCTGAGTAGGACTTAAGCCAAAGAAGAAGATGATGGTTTAGTGAGTGTTGGACAAGAACTCACTGAACCCCAGTCTCCTCAACAACAATAAGTGATTGAAGACTGAAGAAACCAACGCCTGAAATAAAGGCGGGAATAAGTGGGAAGTATTTGAGAAGATAAGAATGTCAGACCAAACACTCTTATCTTGTCAGATACCAACCTTCCCATAGACGGCTAAAAGTCATGGAGTGTCAGACCAAACACTCCTAAAGACTTTTAGTCTCTTCCTATTGGTTCTTGGAAATGACAATTACTGTTGTAATCGTCAGACACGCTTCCTCAACAAATTGAAGTATTTTAATCACTTTTACTCTTTTATACTTGTGTATAAATAGGTTCAGAAGGAGAGAAGTTAAGTGTGTTTTGTACATTGAAAGCCTTAGACTTTTGCAAAACAACTTCTCTCCTACAAAGAGTAACCAGTCCCTGAGATAGCTCAGTGAGGCATATTGTTACCACTTAAGCATAACTTGAGTTTAGATAGGAGACACCATACCTTGTCTATTCAATCCCAAGTGTTTGTTCCGCAAAACACTTGGGTAATAGATTCTTTGATTCATTTCTAATAAGAATTTAAACGTTGAAAAATACTTTGTGTTTTTACCTTTACGTTTCATTAACTGATAGAAAGAATCATTACATTGTATTAGTCATAAACACAAATAGATTAACTTTCTAGTTAACTCTAAGCGTGTTAAGCATGGGCGGAGGCATGTATAGCCGAGGGGTAGCGGTCGCTACCCCTGAACTTTTACCCGGTAGTGGAATTTTTGGCGATTTTTGGCATTTTTTAGCGATTTCGCTACCCCTAAAACAAATTTTCGCTACCCCTAAACAAATTTTCGTGTTTCGCTACCCCTGAAACAAACTCCTGGCTCCGCCACTGGTGTTAAGGGAACAACATCATTAGGTGAGGAGCACAAGAGTTGAGGGGCATTTAGTGTATGTATGTGCTGCTTGAGAGTCTTTTAGTCATTTATTGTCTTTTGGCTAGGCGCACAAGAGGGAGCCTATGAGTTTTTGAGTGCCCCTAACATTATATATTAAAAAAGGGGCGCGTTTTGTAAAAATATATAAATGTGCGCCTACCTTGATGAGCTTTGATTTGCCACGTGTCTTTCATCTAACGAGAAAGTTCATTTTGGTAATTTAAATGACTCTGTCTTGTTTGGTATTTCAATATGATAAAAGGTTTAGTTAAGAAATTTTTTCATTTCTAAATATCAAATACACCCATTTAAACACTCAAAATATCATATTTGCCCACTTTTGTTTATTTTATTTCAAATAACTTGTAAGATGACTATTTTACCCTCCTCTTTTTCAATTTGATAGTGTTCTTTCCCATTTAGCTTTTGCTTTAATACCAATTTTCGTATATTAGAACATTGATTACCTTTTGGAAAATAAAAGAATATCATAAATCGAATTTAAAGTACAAAATTTTACAAAAGTGTAAAAATAAAAAAATAATAATATCATATGCTATCAAGAACACCCCCCAAATTCACATATTGGCAAATTCCATATTAAAATTACAAGCAAGCATAAGGGCAATTTTCGAATCAAAGAACAATATACAAAATCTAAAGTTGTTCAAATATAAATGGAGAAACACAATTATATGGAAGAAAAATAACGAACATCTTCTAGTATATTAATCTTCTATTAAAAGTCCATTTCAAAGAAGTTGCACTACGTAAGAAATGAAGACCACAAAGTTTTAACCTAAGTGATATCGTAAGAACCTGTTAACCGTTAATATTGGAGAAATAGTTCTCGCACTTAATTAACACAAGGGTAAAACTGTCACAAATGTGACAATGGCTAAAAATGGGTATAAATGAATTGAGTTGGGTATATATAAAATTAAGAGTGATTTTAGGGTGATATATGAAATTATTTCATTAAATTAATTAACTTTGTGGGTGTGATCGAGTATTTTATAAGTCTATTTGTGTTTATATAAGATGTAGTTAGATTGACGACGACTATACCACTACACCTGATCTTATAAGCAACCAAAAGATGTTGATAACTTGTTACATGACATTGACATCACGAAGTATAACGTATGAAGTTTTTTTGTTCATGTTAACTGGAGAAGGCGAATATTCAACTAAAACATGTGTTGTTTGATTGAGATACCAATGTTATCATTTCGAACTTTTCCTTAAACATCTGCAAACATATCTTTGTGATGTTCGAGAGTGACTTACCACTATAAAAATAAGACCATTCGTAATAACAACTTGAAGACCGAGTCCTCCTTGTTACACTCCTCACCATTAACGCGTCTTCCATGGGAAATTTGCAAGGCTCGGTCCTGGCCAAGACCAGGTCGTGTAATGTGTGTTTGTGTGTGTGTGCGTGTGTGTGTTTTGGTGAGGTATATTTGTGTTAAAGTGTGGTATGTTTTGGTGGTGAAGTTGATTGTCTTATTACACTAATTTGACGATAAAGTTGATTGTAGAATAGGGAAGTGATTGAGACACTCAACTGTACAAACAGTTAAAGCATAATATAAGCACTGTACAAGTATGTAATGCATACAGTAGAGTGTCTCAATCAAAAGTGTGAGTGTGCAAATCAATTCCCTAATGAATATTGTCTTGAGAACTCCTTATTATACCCGACCTAAAATTTGTTTTTATACATGGGTGAGATAGAAATCATAACATATCCAAATTAGTGTCACAAGCAGGGGTGAGTAAAAACAGCACCGCAAACCGCAAAAATTGCAAAAAACCGAATCACAAAAACTGCACCACGGCAAAACTGGTGGATCGGTTTTCAGAAAAAAGAAAAACCGCAAAATGCGATGCGGTTGCGATTTTACTTGTAAAACCGAACCACAAAACCCCGCACATTGATTATTTAAAACCAAAAACGAGACTGATTATTTAATCCGAAACCAAGGCCAAAAACAAACAAAATTCCACACTTTCACTTCTCGAACTCATCACCCACAAATCACATCTTTCTCTCTCACACACTAAAAACACACACAACCACCACCACTTCACCACTCTCACTCACACTTCATCATCATCATCACTAATTTAATATAAAAAAACATAATAATAATATTAACATTTGAATTAAGAATCAATGGAAGCAGTAATGTATAATCCTAGAACAGTTGAAGAAGTTTTCAGGGATTTCAAAGGTCGCCGTCAAGGAATCATTAAAGCTCTCACCACTGGTCTCTCTCTCTCTCTCCTTTTTTTTTTTTTTTTTTTTTTTTCTTTTAATAACTTTTTGGTTTTTTGAAATGGGTTTTTGATTTTCTATAATGGGTTTTCATCATTTTTTTTTAATAAATTTTTGGTTTTTTGAAATGGGTTTTTGATTTTCTATAATGGGTTTTCATCTTTTTCTGTTTTTCCTTTTTTTTTAATAAATTTTTGGTTTTTTGAAATGGGTTTTTGATTTTCTATAATGGGTTTTCATCTTTTTTCTGTTTTTTTTGTTGTTTTTGCAGAAGTTGAAGATTTTTATCAGCAGTGTGATCCTGGTTAGTTTTTTTTTTTTTAAATCTGCATGTTGGTTTCATGCATTAAGGTAAACTTGGAGTTAATTGTAATTAGTTCAGTGTTTTTGTAAATGGATTAATGGGGTTTTAGTTATTGGTAATTATTACCTAAGAAAACAGGCAGATTAAAAAAAACATAATTATTACTGCAATCTTTCTTACTTTTTGAAGAATGACATTTTTACCCTCGACTAAGTAGTTAATGTATTCCTTAAATTTTATAATATTAATTTTAATGAAGGGTAATATGATAAACTCGATAAAATTTCTCTATCTATTTTTACGGGTGGATAATTAATTTAACACATGCGAAAAAAGAATTAATTTGGGATAAAGGGAGTATTTAGTTTATGTATGCTAATTATGTGTACTTGGTGTTTGGCTAATGAAACAGTATTGTCTAAAGAGAAAATTATGGCAAGTGACTAAAAATATAAGGTATTTTTTAAGCCAATCTTGTTACGCAAGGTGGGCGCGTTTTCCAGACGAGTTCTTACGCGGACTAGAACACGCAAATTCCCTCTATTTTGGTCCCTTGCCTTAAATTTCTCTTATTTAAATGTAATTTTTGCTACATTTGGTTAATTTTTGTTTTTGTTTTTTTATTAATTGGAGTGAAATGATATGAATATCGAATTCGCCAATGTGGGGGTATGAAATACTTTCTTGCTCCGTAAAAGTTGATATAAGGTCACTTTATGATAGAAAGGACTATAAAATTTGGTTTATAACAGAAATGAAATTTTTTGTCAAACTTGAAAAATTTTGAGTTTTTTGTTGGATCCTTAAATATGTCAATATTGATGTTTTACTTTTACCTTTTTACTGGTATAAAATTGAACATTTACTCCTTTTGGATCAAAAGTAAACTTATGTTGCCTTTTGATGAGCGGGAAAGTAGTCTATACTCTACGTTGGAAAATATGATATATGTTACCTTGTTTGGTTTTCACCTTTAATTATGCATGAAAGGAAATTACTAGCGTAATCTGCAGTGCATAATGCTAGGATATTTTCATAGATTCTTAAAAAGAATACATATTATGCTCCATCGTTGAGTCTTTTTGTATTATATGTAAGGAGGGGTGTCATTATCGTTGTGATAATCTAATTGAAAGTACATTTGTGGTCTAATCTGAGATATTGAGTGACTGAAAACGGTTTGAGTTATTTCTTTTAAAAAGCGTCTAGTTTCTCTTGGTGGTCCTTTAAGAAAGCATATTCAGGCTTATTTCACACCGCAGGACTTTTAAAATGCATAAAAATGATTCTATTTACTTCTTTACTTCTTAGTTTGAATTCTTGATTGTACAAAATGTTTAGGATCTAAAATTACATTTTTGAATGAGTTTTGATTGTGAATAATCTAAATACAGTTTCTTGTTTTCAATGTAAATGGTTTTGGATGATTTTTCTTCTTACACTTGCAAAAAAAGGACAGATGGTTATAGCCCAGGTGCAACATGTCGTTTTAGGAGATGCATGTAGCTTCTGCCCTTTACTATTGCGGTTTTAAATATGTTGATGGTTTTCAAATGAGTTTTCACCTGTGTAAAAGACCTTTATGGAATCGCCGGGCGGTATGATTTGTAGTTTTTACAAGAACTAACGAAATTTCATTCTGCATTGTTCAAGTAACAAAATCCATTGTTCATCATCCTATCTGTGATGTGATCACTTCTTGTCAATAAAGATGATAACAAATCGTTTACTTGGTCTATGAAGTTTTCACGCGTGGCTTTTATTAATCTTTGAAGAACTTATATCAAGTATTATGGGGTCTAACAAATTCATACATGTGCCTAACGTTGTTGACGCCTGAAATCAGAAGTGAATTTCTAGATTAAAGACTGGCATTGTTTTTTCATTCTTATCTATAGTAGGTTACCTTTTTGTTATTCTTTTGTTTCTGTCAACTAAAACTTTGTTCATTTTGTCTGCACAGAAAAAGAAAATTTGTGTTTGTATGGCTTTCCGAGCGAGCAATGGGAGGTCAATCTGCCAGCTGAAGAGGTGCCACCGGAACTCCCAGAACCAGCACTCGGTATTAACTTTTCTAGAGATGGGATGCAAGAAAAGGACTGGTTATCTTTGGTTGCGGTCCATAGTGATGCTTGGTTGCTTTCTGTCGCTTTCTATTTTGGTGCCAGATTTGGATTTGAAAAAGCGGAAAGGTAAATCTTTTTTGTATTCATTATGTTCTAATAGAAAAGGCGTGCATTTTTTCATCAAAAGAAATTCAATTTTGAGACAAGCTACTTTATGTTCTTGTATTTTAGCTATTATTGCTACTTTACTTTATTCGATTTTAGCTGTCATTTCCTTGTCATACTGGAAATAATTGAAAAGTCTCTATTTGTACAATATGGGGTACGCCGACACTAAAGCTTTAGTCCATCTTCTAAAGTTACCTGACACATCAATTTACCTTCCAATCCTAGACCAGAGCTAACTTTTTGTACTGGCTCCTTGAAACCTACTGTTTGTTTAATTTAAGCTGATCATCAAGGGACCCTATATGGTTGTTGGCAAAGAATTATTGGTCAAAACTTTGGACACTCAAATCGTTTTTCTGTAATATTTAGCATATCTGATAGAGAAGTTGAACATTGGCCTGTTAAACTTTAATAACTGATACAAATCTATTTAGCCTTATATTTTGAAGTTAATAGTTAATACCATGATCTCGCATTTAACTGCCAGTTATGCATCACATCCCATTAAATTATATCAACAGGAACGTGTGACTACTTGATATGGCACATTCACTTGTTGTACAACTTAATTTAGCACGTTCATGTGCAATCGTGTATTTTGGCTGGTATCTGGATGTTACTGTGTGTTATAATGTAATAAAATACTGCTTATCTGTGTATACTGTGTACGCATACAACTTAAATGTGTTGAAATGGGACCATGTCTTTTTCTTGCAATATTTATTTTCTTTCTAGTTTTGGCAGAGTTTAACAAATAAGGAAATTCCTATATTGCCTATTCGCATCCTTATATCGTGTTTTGTGTTTTGACATCATAGAACTAACTGGTCTACGACATAAATTCCTTCTTACAAACTAGAGCTAAATCTTACTGAATCAGTTTTTTATGCTTTATCTCACATTTAGATATTGAAATATTGCAGAACTTCAACCATATTCTTACCTTTGCTGGCAATTGCGCTAAACCAAGTTTTTTTTTTCGAACATTTTTTTTCCATTGATTCAGGAAGAGGCTATTCAACATGATAAATGATCTTCCAACAATATTCGAGGTTGTAAGCGGCATTGCAAAGAATAGTCAGAAGGATAAAAAATCTGTCTCTAATCACAGTAACACCAAATCCAAGTCAAACTCGAAGGTGGTAAAGGAATTTTAATACTTTTCTTTGTACTTGCAATAATTTTTATACACTTCTTTCTTCTCAAATCATACTCATTTAATTAAGAGTTAAGAGTCGTCAACTTGAACTCATTTACTAAGAACTGAGCTGATCTGTTCATCTACTACTCGTAAAGGGTCAAGTTGGTAAATTCTTAAAAGAGTGTTAAAACTGGAGCGGGTTGAATGGGTCAAAAGTGGCTGTAGTGTATAAGTGTATTTAAGTGCCTACCTTTTTATAAGAAAAATCGAGGTTAGTATCATAATTATATAGTTATCTTAATAGTATCTAGTAATATGACCAGATATAAAGTTTAAGAGGGACAAAAAAAGTATTTGCAGGCCAACACGACCTGGTCCGTTTGGACCTGTATTAGAAATAGTTTTATTCTGGCTCGGACTTGTTTCGACCCATTACCCAACCCTCCCGACCCACCCATTTCCACCATCTTTTGCAACTTCTGCTCTTTAACAGGACAATTAATTGGTTTTCTTTCTTTCTTGGTGACTGAGCAGCGAGACCCAGAATCTCAAGGCAAGTATCCAAAGCAGCAGCCACTAGCACCAGCAATGAAAGATGATGACGATGGGTTGGATGATGAAGACGATGATGAACATGGTGAAACTTTATGTGGGTCATGTGGCGAAAGTTATGCGTCTGATGAGTTCTGGATATGCTGCGACATTTGTGAGAGGTGGTTTCATGGTAAGTGTGTGAAGATCACTCCAGCCAGAGCCGAACACATCAAGCAGTACAAGTGCCCAACATGCAGCAACAAAAGAGCCCGTCCTTGATGCTGTATCTGTATCGTGGTGTTCTTAGCTGTGTACTCTGGTAGTCTCTAACTGCATGTTTAGTTATGTTTAGCTTTTTTCTTGCATGCATTTTTTGCTTAGCGGACCTCAGTTGCTGTATAATCGGTCAGTAATGTCTGCAAGTACTTCATGTTGACATTATGCATCATCTTGTTAGTCCATGAATTTAACTGTCGAAAAAGTTGTTATGGTATGTTACCCTTTAGTCAACAACTTTATTTAAGCCTATTTTTGCCATTTCTTTTAGCACTTAAGCCTGCATAACCCAAATGACAGCAACGATAAACCTGGTTTATATGAATTAAGATGATATCCTGAACAATAATCTCAGATTCTTTTGTTCTCAACAAATCGTAAGACTGTTGACAATGCATAAATATGAGATAATGAAAAGGAAAATTTCGTTACAATGACAGTTTACCAGATTCTTTTTGCAGTGCTTCGGATATCCAACTTTCTGTTTTGACTTGTTGAGATACCGGCCAGTTCGATGTGTTTGCAACATTTATGTTCTGTTTGTTTATTCGGCCTGTAAGGTTGCATCGTTTTGCATTGCAAACCATTGTACCCAGAACTCATCAGACGCATAACTTTCGCCACATGACCCACAACATTTGTGAGAGGTGGTTTTTAATGTGGTGAAACTTTATTGTGGATCAAAGCATTCGACTTGTAACAAAGATTACGAACAGTTTGATGTTATGAGCATCCGATCTCGTTTACTACCACTTGAAACGTACCGAGGTTTATAAAACATTAAAATGAGTAAAAGCGAGGCTATGAACTCACCGTAAGCAAAAGTGAACGATCAAGTGAGGTAATGAAGAAATAACCGCAAGAACCCTACGAGCAACTTAGAATATACACGCATGTCTTAGCTTCTAAGAATAATGATACATTTATTTCTATATGCCATGTAAGTTATAATCTCAATTATGCTTGGTACATAATGTTTAAATAATTATCAAAATTTAATTTGGCATTTTAAAAATGATTACATATGTGAAATATTTATTTTCTTACCAAATTTTAAGTTTTATATCTATTTTTGTTCCTAAGTCCAAGATAAGTATTAAGGGTTCAATTAAGTCTAAGGGTTCAATTTTAGTCAAAGGGTTCAATTTTTAGTCAAAAGGTTCAGATTATGTCTAAGGGTCCAAAATATATTAGGTGGTTCAAAAATAAAACTTAAGGTCCAAATTCATAAGTCATTAATCCTTTCATATTTTTAATCCAAATCTGATGGAATTTTTATAGCTTGTTTACTTTCAAAAATTCATAACTTGCAAACTGTAAGTCGAAAAATCATGTTCTTTATATCCCTAGTTTCCTCTAATTCGCTAGTTTACTGTAAAAATGAGTTTACTCAAAAATTTGCAGGTATGAACACTTTTTACAAATTTTCTTTACAGGTCAGTCCTAAAGGTCAAAGTGACTGAGTTTTACGTCTTACCAAATCGGCCATAACTTGAAATCTACAGGTCCTATGAAGGTGAGACCAATTGGAGGTGATAGCTCTATTTGTCTAGTACAGGCTACATATTTACTTTTCAAAAAGTTATGCCATAAAACTTGATTTTTGCCCCGAATGCCAACAATATACAAATCTGACCCCTTTTTACTAATAAATTCATAATTAAATCATCGGGTGTCGTCACGGAAATCACCATCCGAGGAAATGACCACAAGACATAGATTTATAACTAAATATTTTTATTTTATGTCCAAAGTCTACTGATCAATACAGTTAATTCCATTTTTACCCTGAACAGAAGACTGTTTTGCATGATAAGTCCTATTAGGGTTTTCTAGTGATTAAGAGTATGTACCAAGTATAATCAAGCATAAATAACTTTTGAAACATATAAAATGCATAAAGTAACATGAATCTCAGTAGTGAAATAAATAATAAAAAAAAAATGAGTGTTGGTTCCTTACAAATAATGAAGAACAAGAAACCAAGAAAACCAAGACCTAAATCTCCACCAAAACCCTTGCTTCCAAAACCACCAAGAACACTTTGAAAAACCCTTTGAAATCAGAGCCTTTAGACACCCTAGAAAGCCTTTAAAAATCTTTGAATAAACTCTTAAACAACTTGAGGAAGACTTCAAGAAAAACTCAAAAAAAACATCAAGAAACTTCAATAAAACCTTCAAAACTTTGATTCAAATCACCATCTTTCACACTACCTCGTTTGCTAGTGGTTCCCAAAAGTTGTCAGGCTGACTTGAACCACTCTGACTTGAACCAGACAACCAATTCACTTTCAATGTGAAAATCCCCAAAATGCTTTCTACTTCCCAAATGTCGACATCGTCCTGCCTCGCGGAGAATTCCACATTTTTATCCACAATAACTTTACCAGAATTAACGTCCGTTAAAAATGCTTTGATCGTAAGGCAGCCGTTGACGGGTACTGCCAACGTGGACTTGAGTAGTGGCAGGTCCTCATCTTTTAATCCAATAGTTGGATTGGCTCTAAAGATTAGAGCGTAATAATGACCAAGGAGACCCCGGTCTCCAAGAGCAGCGTCTCCATAATAAGCCACTATGTCTCCAGATACTTTTGCACCAGCAGATGTGACGTTTGTAAGCTTCAACTCGAGTTTTGTATCTAGTGCATCTCTAATTAGACCATAATTTAAATAGACGCGGCCATCTATACCTTCATATCTAAGGGTGCCATACTCGAGGGCTGAACCACGTGACCAAAAGTCCAAGAGGGGTGGAGCACCCTTGCAATTGGTAAGTTGATATGTTTGATCTTTATCATCGCTCGTAGCATGGATCCTCACTTGAACCTCGATAGATGATCCAAAAGGGACGGAGTGAAGACAACTTGGGTCTCCAAAGGGTATACAAGAATCATTGCTTATGTGTTCCGGTTCATACCATTCACGCTTGAAGTAAGATACAAAACAATTATCATATTTATCAATGCCCACCCACCCATCAGCTCTTGACCGATAAGTATCTAAGACCAAAACATTCCCATATATGCTGCATGTGTCAAAAGGCGAATGTTCAACCCTCACATTCATCGAAAAGATCTCAAATCGAGGATTTAGACCTTCAAACCTAGCATATTCAGATAACGGAATTATAGGATAATCGGTGGGCCTCGGTTCTTTGCGTCCATAAGATGACATGAGTGTTGTTCGCCATTCTTCGTCCATGACATGAGTGTTGATCCCCAAAAGATGACAGCATTTGTCCATTACCTTTTCAGTTGCGGTACACAGACTTAACGTGTTCCTGCTAGGCCGACGAACATCCAATAACTCGTAGTATCTGGTAAATAACTTAGATAGGTCACAAAGGTAATCACAAAGAATAACTGGCAGCATTTTGTTACAACAAATCTCTACAGCATCAGTAAACTCCACCAACTGTAATCCCAACTCTCGTTCTATCCCTTCTAACTTAGAGAGGTTTCCACCGGGAGAGTTTATGTCAACTTTCCTGATAACACACCGCACTAACAATAGTGTCCGGAGTATATATCCAAACGTATTTCCCTCGCTATCAATAAGCAAATCCTCATATTTGAATGTGCATTCTGCTAGTCTCACTCTTTTTAAACATGTAAATTTGCACGCAAGTTGAAAAAATGTCTTCTCAGAATAGTCGGCTCTTGCTAGTATTTCAAATATGTCACCGGCCCGTCGGCTATCTCTTAATCTTCTCCATCCTTTCCACAACTTAAACATCTCTTGTTGTTCGCCACTGAATGTTCGGAACCCACAAAAATTTATACCATCCCAATCAACTGGGAGCAAGTCTTCTTTTGTAGCAGCAACATGACATTGTTGAATGTACCCTCTTAGTCGGTGAGGGGTCATACATATCATCAGGTCTGCTCTTTGCTTGTGAAATCCATACCACAACGTTGCGAGATCATTATAGAAATCCTTTAACACACCCTCGTTTACCTCTCCCTGAACACGAAAGTAAGAAGTATCCGGCCGCCCTTTACCTACAATCTCACTTTGTCTTAGAGTAAATTGCCGACGTACCATCCTCAGAGCCAAATCATCAAAATCTCCGCAGCCCACATCTACTGATCCCGAATACAAATATATGTTAGCAATCACGTCTCTGATACAAATGGATCGAATCAAATCAGCAGTCATCATACGCGGAGTCGGGAAAATAAAAACAACACTTGCTTTTCCTTGTCGATTAAAAAATCTTGGCGCCCATGTGTCCATGCCATTAGTAAGCATATTATTGATCCTCTCAGCAATCCAGCGCCCATCTAACCTAAATGTTAAAATGCCAGCTTCGTGTAGAAAAAGTTCTTTAATCATTTTGGATCTCCGATGTTCAATATATGCCTTGATGCACCGTGCAATATCTAATGGTCCTTCTATTTCAAAATAACGTGGGTTATCCTCTCTGAATACTTCACATGCATACGATACACCATAAAATCCATAGTCACCGTATTTTGTACGAGCATTCCCTTCCAAAGGTTGAACGACGGCACTATTCGGTAACTCGTATTCATCATCCATGACGAAAATAAATAAATCTTGGACGTCTTGATGTACAGAGGTTCGATCATCCATGCGGTTTTGTGACATGCTTGAACTAGACATTTCTAGTAGGGTTCGTTGATGTTGTTGATAGGATCGACGATGAGAGACAAGTAATAAAAATTTGGGGATTTTAGAGAGAAGCACAAATTGATAAACGATGATTTTTAGACAGTGAAAACCCTATTATTCTAGCACAATATATATACATAAACCCTAACTCTAATGACCCAACCTACAAGTCGGGCTTGGACTTATTTATTCACTAATACTCCCCTGCAGTTCGAGCGGCGAAATCGCGAAAGCTCAGACTAAAAAAGAAAACTAAGAAAGCAAAATAAAACAATAAACCAAAATAAAACGGGATAACCCAAAATATCCGAAGGATAAACTAAAGTATACCAAACAGTCGTCTCAGGAATAAGAACCCTAGATTCGACACCAACAAAAGTCGTCTCGGGAATAAGTACCTTATATTCAACACCAACAAAAGTCTTCTTGTGAATAAGAACCCTAGATTCGACACTAATAAAAATTGTCTCGAGAATTAATACCCTAGATTCACCATAAAAAAAAAAAAAAAAAACAATTAAATAACTATAATTTTTTATGCAACTAACATAATAAGAATTTAACTTCAACTTGATATATTAAAAGCAATAAAAGTTCAAATTGTAGTACTTTTTTTTTTTTTTTTTTTTTTTTTTTACAAAATATTACTAAAAGGAATACCCTTTTTTCTTGTGGTGATAAAACAAAGGGGAATACCCTTTTCTTATTATAATGCTAATCGTCTACCGTCCTGATTCCTCCCTTTCTTTTGCTTATCGAACCAAAATAATTAGATATTATTGGATGTGTTTTTTTTTTCTTTCTTTTTTTTTGAATGCTGTGTTTTTATGATTAGAGTTTGACGGGGCGGCCTAGGGGAGGCGGCTCAACTTAGCCACCTAGGTCTGAGGATCAGACCCGCTCCGATACCATGTTAGACAATGAAAACCACGTGGGTATGATTTATTATTCAAGCACAATATATAGAGTATAAGACATAAACCATAACTTTTAGGGTTATAGTAACAATGCACAAGGTAAAAAACTAATAACCCTTGATTTGTATTTATAGTGAAAACCTAAATTGGAGCACAAGATGGATCGAGTGGGTTTAGGCAACCTTCAGGCCGATCCCCCCCTCCTCATCCTAATTGGTTTTAGATCATTCTTTAGCCTCTATTTTCACATATCCTTCCTTTATCTACTTAACGGTCGTTAGTCAATTCCGTTAATTACTTAACGTCCGTTAGTTGTTATTTCGTGTCTAAATAATTAAATACATAACATTTATATATATTAATTATTTCATGAATCATTCATAATAAAGTGTGCAATCCATCGGTCCCGTGTTCGATTCTAGTCATACACATTTTTATATTTTTCCATAACTCTAACACGTTTTACATTGCAAACCATTGTACCCAAAAAGAAGGGAGCTACGTCTGAGTTATACTTGGAGATGGAAGTCTTCTTTTGTGCTCACTTTTATGAAGAAACTTTGAGCTAATTCGTAACATACTGCTTAAAATATTTTATTTTATAAACAAACCATCTTTTCAATTGAAGAAACAAATATCTATTGTAAATATGGGTTTATGGGCTATGGGCTTATAGGTTAAGTGATGTCTATTCATCTTCTTAGGGTTTTGTATCATTATAAATACACCCCTAATGTAACTTATTGAATGACCACACAATAAGAATTCACCTTAATCTCATTCTTGTGACTTCATTTGTAACACGTTATCAGCATGAAGTTTGCTCAAATAAAAAGAGGTAAAAAATTGAGATACACGAAAACACAGTTGGCATTAATGGTGTTTCATTTTCTTTTGCATTAATTATCATAACATGTTATGTTAGTTTACTAAAAGGTTAAACAAATAAGATGAAGCTTGTTATCATTCGGCATTACTGTTTTTTTTCTTTCTCTTAAATCGTAACAAACTAACTTTGGCTCTTATATAATTAATGGTGTTTTGTTTATTGTGAGTAGCATGTTTGTTTCTATTGTTGAATAATTGATGAATTATTTCTTTACTGATAATTAACCTCTATTGTAATTTACAAGAACAATTCATGTTCTATAGTAATTACATAAAGAGAATTGCGTTTTTTTATTTATTTTTTATTTATTTTTTATTTTTTTATAATTTTTTTTCATGTTCATCTATTAAAACTCTTTTATAGTTATGAAGAACAATACATGTTCTTTTGTGACTACAAAGAGAAAATAAAAAATAATGCATCATAATGTTTATGTTGAAAAAAAAAATTAGAACCTCAAAGTTAAAAATAATGCATCATAATGTTTATGTTGAAAAAAAAATTAGAACCTCAAAGTTCTAATATGGTTCTTTCAAGAATCAATATGACTAAAAAAAAAATCATAACCTCGTGTTATGACTGGAAAAAAAAATTATAACCTCATGTTATGACTGAAAAAAAATCATAACCTCGTGTTATGACTGAAAAAAAAAATCATAACCTCATGTTATGACGGAAAAAAAAAAGAACCTCAAGTTCTACTGTTGTTAATATTTTTTTTTATTGCATTTTGTTTATGTTTTTAACAATCTACAATTTATTTATTGTTACATTTGTGAATGATATGATAAACTTTATTAAGCATTTTAGATCTTTATACAACTTGTGTTGTGAATTTTATAGACGAAAACAATATTCTGCTCCAAAATTTAAATATTGACATATAATTTTACAGTATATCTTTGTAACTAACTTCAATTCATTTCTATAATTATAAGTTTTGGTCTAATCTACAAATTTAGTGTAAAAACAAGAGGTAAATAAATTAGTTATCAAGTTTAGATGTCTTACAATAGTCTATTTTCAGATTTATAAGTTTATATTGTTCGGCTTATGTTTTCCATCGTATTTTAGACTAGAAAATAAAACTTTGGCCCGTATATTGATTTTTGAATGATATAAGAATATTTTGTTAACTGATATACTTGTTTTTATTTTTATATAGTTACAAATGTCAAACTCAAAGCTTTCGAATATCGATTTTGCTGTTCTTGACATTTCTAGAAAAGACTATCTCCCTTGGACTCTTGATGCTGAGATCCATTTAACTGCAAAAGAATTGGGAGAAACGATCAAAACTGGAAATACGGCCTCTGCACAAGCACGTGCCAAAGCCATGATATTCCTGCGTCATCATCTTCATGAGGACCTAAAAAAGGAATATCTAACGGTGAAAGATCCGTTAATATTATGGCAAAGTTTAAAGGAATGGTTTGATCATAAAAAACAAGTAATCCTTCCTAAAGCTCGCTACGACTGGATGCACCTCAGGTTGCAAGATTTTAAAAGTGTCAGCGAGTACAATTCCGCAATGTTTAGCATCACATCTAAACTAACATTGTGCGGAGAAAAGATTACTGAAGAAGACATGCTAGAGAAAACTTTCTCTACTTTTCATGCTTCAAATATGCTCTTACAACAACAATATCGAGAGCGTGGCTTCAAAAAATACCACGAACTAATATCTGTCCTCCTTGTTGCTGAACAAAATAATGAGCTTTTGATGAAAAATCATCAAGCACGCCCCGCTGGTTCTACTGCATTGCCTGAAGTGCATGCAACATCAAATGTGAGGGGTCGGGGTCGTGAACATGGTAATAAACGTGGACATGAACGAGGTCGTGGTCGTGGTCGAAATATGGTTTGGCATCGTGATGGTTATAATCCTAAGCCATATGATTTCAAGAAAAAAGATGATAAAGGCAAAAGGATTCAACATCAAGCTCCCAAGAAATCTGGAAATGTGTGCCACAGATGTGGCATGAACACTCATTGGGCAAAACAGTGTCGCACCTCTAGACACTTTGTTGATCTTTATCAAGCATCACTAAAAAAGAAAGGAAAAGACATTGAAACAAATTTCATTGATAATTTCAATGATGATGAGCCAATTCCCAATGTGCGCTTCGACTTCTCAGATTTATTTGATGATGTCGACGATGTTGTTGCTTCATTTTCCAACGATGGAAATAATAACTAGCTATCTAGTTGCATTTTTATATTTTTTGCAATAAGTGTTTAAGTCTAAATTTTTTGTGTTGAATAAGCTAGGTTTGTTCTAGTATTGTTACTCATGTTTTGAATTTTAATTAATGAAGTATTTATATTTTCTTTTACTTTGAATTGCTTATTTATTTATTTATTTATTTTATTCAAGGATATGAAACGCATTTTAAAAAACGGTGAAGACGAGTGTCTAGTAGATAGTGGAACAACAAATACTATTTTGAAAAACAGAAAATACTTTTATGAATTTCGTATAGCAAATGAAAATGTCAACACAATTTGTGGTACTAGCAACTTGATTGAAGGCTCTGGCAAAAACTGCATTGTGTTACCTAAAGGTACACAATTAATAATAAATGATGCGTTATATTCTAGTAGATCCAGGCGAAATCTACTAAGTTTTAAGGATATAAGACGCAATGGTTATCATCTTGAAACCATGACTCAAAATGAAATTGAGTATCTCCAAATTACATCCATTGAAAATGGAAAAAAGACCATAATGGAAAGAATGAAAGGTCTATCTTCTGGATTGTATTTTACATACATCAATCAGGCAGAAATAAATATGGTTTCTACCCGAAAGGATATAGATCCCAAAATATTTACCCTTTGGCATGATCGATTGGGTCATCGGGTGATATTATGATGAGGAGAATAATTGAGAGCTCAAATGGGCATTAACTAAAGGATCTCAAGATCCTATTATCAAAAGAATTATCATGTGGAGCATGCTCTCTTAGAAAAATGATAACTAGGCCCTCAATCAATAAACTTGAAAAAGAATCTCCTTTGTTTCTAGAAAGAATTCAAGGAGACATTTGTGGGCCAATTACTCATCCGTTTGGACCATTTCGATAATTTATGGTATTAATTGATGCATCATCCCGATGGTCCCACGTCTGTCTGTTAGCATCAAGAAATGTTGCTTTTGCGAGGCTGTTAGCCCAAATAATCCAATTAAGAGCACATTTCCTAGATCATCAAATCAAAAAGATCAGACTTGATAATGCAGGAGAATTTACATCTCAATCATTTAATGATTTTTGTATGTCACTTGGGATTACGGTTGAGCATCATGTAGCACATGTGCATACACAAAATGGTCTAGCTGAATCTTTAATAAAAAGATTAAAACTTATTGCTAGACCACTACTTATGAAATCAAAATTGCCATCCTCTGCATGGGGACATGCTATCTTACATGTTGCTGCTCTTATTAGATTAAGACCAAGCGCATCTCATAAGTATTCTCCACTCCAACTGGTTTCTGGAAGAGAACCAAATTTGTCTCATCTAAAAGTCTTTGGTTGTGGTGTCTATGTCCCAATAGCACCACCACAACGAACAAAGATGGGACCTCAAAGAAGATTGGGAATTTATGTTGGTTTTAATTCTGCATCAATCATAAAATATTTGGAACCATTAACTGGAGATGTTTTTATAGCACGCTTTGCTGATTGCCAGTTTGATGAAACAATGTTCCCAATCTTAGGAGGAGAAAATAAAAAGTTGGACAAACAAGATGTAACTTGGAATGCATCACAAATATCTTTTCTTGACCCTCGGAGTAGTCAATGTGAATTAGAGGTTCAAAAGCTCATTCACTTGCAAAGAATAGCAAATGAATTGCCTGATGCATTTACAGATACAAAAAGAGTTACAAAATCATATATTCCAGCTTTAAATGCGCCTTCCCGAATTGATATTCCTGAAACTCTGAATGAGTCAAATGTACGCAGAAAGCGTGGAAGACCAATGGGTTCTAAGGATACAAATCCACGAAAAAGGAAAGAGCAGAATACAACTGGCAAAGCCCAAGAAGTTGTTATCAATAAAATCCCAGAAGAGATTAATAATAACACAGAAAATGTGGAAAAATCTCTTGAAAATGGCCATGTACCTAATTAATATGAGATCTCAATAAATTTTGTACAAAATAGTACAACATGGAATCGAAATGAAACATGCGTTGATGAAATTTTTGCATATGCTATAGCAAGTGAAATAATAAATGATGAAGTTTCTGTGCCAAAATCTATTAGAGAATGTCGACAAAGAAAAGATTGGCAAAAATGGCAAGATGCCATACAAGTTGAACTATATTCACTTGAAAAGCGCCAAGTATTTGGCCCTGTGACATTAACCCCAAATAATGTGAAGCCGGTAGGCTATAAATGGGTATTTACTATAAAAAGAAACTAGAAAAATGAAATTGTAAGATACAAAGCAAGACTTGTAGCACAAGGTTTCTCACAAATACCCGGGGTTGATTATGAAGAAACATATTCCCCTGTTGTGGATGCAACGACTCTCAGATTTTTAATTAGTCTTGCAAATGTTGAAAGGCTCCAAATGCGCCTTATGGATGTTGTCACAGCTTACTTGTACGAATCACTTGATAGTGACATTTACATGAAAATCCCCGAAGGATTGAAAATGCCGGAAGCTTGTAAATCTAAGCCTCGTGAAATGTTTTCAATTAAATTGAAAAGATCTTTATACGGTCTAAAACAATCAGGAAGAATGTGGTATAATCGCCTGAGTGAATATCTTTCAAAAGAAGGTTACAAAAGTGATCCAATAAGTCCGTGTGTTTTTATCAAAAGATCAAAGGGGAGTTTCACAATCATTGCAGTGTATGTTGATGATTTAAATATCATCGGAAATATTGATGAAATTGAACATACTACAAATTTGTTAAAGAATGAATTTGAAATGAAAGACCTTGGTATGACAATGTTTTGTCTGGGCTTGCAAATTGAGCATTTGTCAAGTGGAATATTTGTTCATCAATCAAACTATACGGAAAAGATATTGAAACGATTCAATATGGATAAAGCTCATCCACTAAGCTCACCAATGGTCGGTCGTACACTTGACCGGGAACTTGATCCGTTCCGCCCAAAGAACATGATGAGGACATTCTTGGTCCTGAAATACCATATCTAAATGCGATAGGGGTTTTGATGTACCTTTCTGGTAATACACGCCCATATATTGCTTTTTCAGTGAACTTACTAGCAAGATATAGCTCTGAGCCAACACGCCGACATTGGAATGGAATCAAACACATTTTTCGTTATCTTTGTGGTACCCGTGATATGGGATTATTTTACCAAAAGAATTCGAAATCAAAGTTGATTGGATGGGATTATTTTACCAAAAGAATTCGAAATCAAAGTTGGTTGGATATGCTGATGCTGGCTACTTGTCTGATCCACACAAAGCACGATCCCAAACAAGGTATGTTTTCACATATGAAGACACTGCAATTTCTTGGAGGTCGACAAAGCAATCTTTAACTGCAAAATCATCAAATCATGCTGAACTTATTGCACTTTATGAAGCTGGTCGAGAGTATGTTTGGTTAAGATCGATGATTCAAAACATCCAAGAAGAATGTGGGCTCGAGTCTATTAAAGGGAATCCAACCATGTTATATGAAGACAATGCAGCATGTATAGCTCAAATCAAGGAATGGTATATCAAAGGAGACAAAACAAAACACATTTCTCCGAAATTTTTCTTTACATATGATCTACAAAAGGATGAAGTTATTGATGTTCGTCAAGTTCGATCAAGTGACAATTTGGCAGATTTATTCACAAAGTCTTTGCCAACAAGAGTTTTTGAGCTACTGGTTCGGAAGATTGGTCTTCGACGCTTAAAAGATATGCATTAATTTGAGGAGGAGCGTTACGCGTACTGCACTCTTTTCCTTCATCAAGTTTTTATCCCATTGGGTGTTTTCTTGGTAAGGTTTTTAAGGAGACAATTTTATGGCGTGTAATGAACGATAAATATCCAAGGAGGAGTATTGTAAATATGGGTTTATGGGCTATGGGCTTATAAGTTAGGTGATGTCTATTCATCTTCTTAGGGTTTTGTATCATTATAAATACACCCCTAATGTAACCTATTGAATGACCACACAATAAGAATTCACCTTAATCTCATTCTTGTGACTTCATTTGTAACAATATCAAGTGATTTGCAATTTTCAAGCAGTTTAATAAATTTTAATCATTCTCTAAAGTATTTGCATTGAACAATTTATTTAGTTATTGAATAACGTAGGCCAAAAGTTTAAAACTTGAAAGAAATCCAGCCCACTTTAATCACTGGCCCAATCATATAGTTCCATTCCATAAATAATTTTGGCCTATAAATATTAAAAATCATGAAAAATTTACCCTTAAATCTAAATTAAATTTTGCGAGAAAAAAGAAGAGCTCTGAGATTTAATTCGTATGATTTTCTGGTACAATTTTATATTAAAATCGAAGTTATGCTTACACTTAAATTTGAGTATATTTACTTATTAAAATTGATCATGCATGCTATATTGCTATTTACTTCTAGTTAATCCTCTCCCTTTTGTTTTATGAGTTGTTGTTTATTTTCTTGTTTAGAAAATAAAATGTATCTTGTGACATAAGCTTTTTCGTCTATCTAACGGGCTGAGATATAGGATTCACCCATATCCTTTGTACTTAAAATGATTTTTTGGTTAATATATTTACCAGGGTGCAGTACTCCCCTTTACCCAAAAAATCCTCTCCCTTTTGTTTTTGAAAGGTCATGTTGACGTTTTCTATTAGGTGCAATAAAATAAAAGTTTTTTGTAGTTGTAGAGAAAAAAATTATTTCGATTTTTTTAGAAAAAAGGGGAGGGTTTTTATATCTAGAAATCTGTTAGGAATTTGTAAAACGTGTTTAAGTTATATTTTTCTAGAAAATTGACAAGTGTAAGGGAATGTGAAAAAAAAAATAAAAAATAAAAAGATAAAATAAAAAATAGGTTAGAAGAATGATGATGTTGAATAAGCCTTAGATGGGTCGAGTTTTGGGAAAGAAAAAACTTACCTTTACCCGACCCTAATAAGATGCAGATGCAGGTTATTCGTGTACGAGTTAACTTATATAAGCCAAAGTATAATATAAAAATTAAACAAAAGGTAAATTTTTACAATAAACCAAGGAAATATATGAAAAAGTTAAAAGAAAAATCCCTTATGCGGGTTAAGCTTTAAACTCTCACCCGAAACCTAACCGTAATAAGAGTTCGGGTTAGCCGAGTTAAACCCGAATAACCCGATTAAGATTTTTTTAACCAATTTAACCCGATCTGAATAAGGTTATACGGGTACGGGTTGGTTGAGATTACGGGGGTACGGGTATTTTTTACGGTCTTAGTTGAAACCAATATGAGAAATATACATTGTATGGAGTAGATTGAGAAATTGTTATGTCCTTATATAGTTTTACAAATTAAATACTGCAGCTGATTCAAATGCCAAAGGAGTTAAGTAAAGAACGGGTGACGATGTATGTGGTACATGATAATAGAACACACATCAACACTGAAGAAGAAGATGGAGATAGAATAAGCAACTTGCCCGATGATATTATTCACCGCATTCTCTCTTTCATTGACATGAAATATGTTGTTCAAGCTAGTACATTGTGTCGGAGATGGAGGCATATTTGGACTTCAATGCCTTATCTTAAGTTAAATAGTCGTATGTTAGGTAATGTAGTCCAGTTTGCCAAATTTGTGGATCATGCACTATCTAAACGCAACGACGAAATAGAAGTTTCTGAAGTTGAGCTCACATTCACTGGACTAACCACCCAACTTTTTGTTAAAGATATTGTAAGCTATGCATACTTGCATAATGTTAGGAAACTGACCATCATATGTAACGGTCAGAAATATCACATGGTCCCAGAATACCTTTTCTTTTCTCACAGTCTCGAGCATTTCACCCTCAGTAATGAATGTCGTCGTCGAAGGATCCGTTTACCAGCATTAGCTTGGGATTTTCCTGTTCTAAAAACTCTCTATTTGAGTAATATTAATTTTAGTGGAAATCAGCAGAAGAGCTTCAATCTTTTTTCTAAATGTGTGAACTTAAAAGACATCACTTTACATCGGTTTTCCGTGTATGCTGATGAGTTTAACGTTTGTTGTCCGCAACTTTCTAATCTTACAATTACCGACGGATACTGGTTTCCAAAGGTTTTTAATGTTGTTGCTCCTAAGCTTAAGAATCTGACAGCATCAGTGAGGGCTACTTTTCACGATTTACCATTCTTTGATTGTCTGCAATCAACAGAGGGCTTTGATTCTCTAGAAACAATGAATCTTTTCTTGTCTCGGTCTCTGTCTCCTGTTAAAGGAATATCAAACTTAAGAGACGTTCCCATGCTACTCAGCGCGTTCCAGAAACTCCGCAGTGCTAAATTTCTGATACTTAATAGTGAATTCATAGAGGTATATATACACCACTAGTGATGTTTTTTATGTATTCGTATGCATCTTATCCTTTTGTTTACGTACTAATTGTTTTTTTATTTCTCGTATTCATGCACATTATGTGCCAAGGTTCTTGGATCAGATATGAATCGGCTCTCACAAGAACCTTGTCCATTCAATAACTTAAAGTGCTTGAAGATCATAGGCACGCCTCTGTCTCGAAAGGACCGTATTTCACAAATAGCAAATCCTGTCAAAAACTACTTGCTTGAGAACTCTCCAAATGCCACTTTCATCATGGATTTACCTCAGTTAGTATTATATGGATGTATAAATTTGTGCATTATTTATGGATTTAGGTACCTTTGCACTTTATAATCTGCTTGTTGTCGTGTTACAGAAGAGACCATCGGAGCTGTTATATAAGGTAGAAAAGTCTAAGGTGGCCAAGTTGGAGGAAAAAATACAAGCGCAAGATGAAGTTATTAGAGAGCACAAATTTCAGAATTGCGAGTGCAGGTTGAGGCTGGGAATCCAGACTATGAAATCATCCGTGTAATGGGTAGCGAAATCAAATCAGTCATGGACTCGATGCCAAAGAACTTAAGGTCAGATGTGGAGGCACAGTTTTTCTCTCAGTATGAAGCGTTGAAGTGTTTGCTTCTTACCCTTATTGATGCTAGCTGCTGGGCAAAAATTGAGACTGAGCTCGTGAGTTTAAGAAATTCTAGTGTTTCATGATTTGCAACTTCGCCTAATCAGGAAGAAATGTGGTCGTATGTTTGTTTAACCTTCAAAGAATCCTTGCTGAGTAGTTTTGATCATGATATCAGATGAATGTGTACATTGTTTTAGTAACTTTTTTGCAAAATGTTTGTGGGTTGTAGTAAATGTTTATTCTTTTGTTAAAATTACCTTCGGATAATCAAGGCTTTTATTTGATGCGTAATTTTGTTGTCGGTGTGTTTTATGTCGAATAAGCTAGTGTGAAAAGATGTGTTTGAAGTGAGAAGTGGCTCGAGACGGTCTCATGAAGTAGATATTGGCAAATGCCAATTATGTTAAGCCCATTTGGTACTACAACAAAAATGTCATTCCTACATGAGGAAATGGTCACCGCTGCAGCTCTTGGTGAACTGAACCATAGTGTTAAGTGAGTTGATCTCATGGATCGTTGGGTTCACTCCTATCGAGCGCTATGTATCTAATTATTATAGGTCGTCCCGTAATTAAGCTAAAGTAGGTCGATCTTGTGGTTAACAGGCCTATAACTCGATCAAAATCAAACCAACTCGTTATCTTTTAAATTTACTTAGATTAACAACGAGTACCTAAGTTAAAATCACCCAATTAAAGTTGGGTATTGTGTCATGATATGATCTGCCATGTTTGGTTTAAGTCGGGTTGAAACTAATTAGTCGATCTAGTAGTATTCGATTCTCCTATTGCCACAATTACTATTCCTATACGAATATATCGTGTAGTGTTTCATACCATTTGTTAGTGCGCCATTATATTCCTTTTACGCTGTTTATCTTTTTATTCATTAATCTTTAGACACAACTTATTAAATTAAGTTATTGAGTATAAGAAACTCATGAAAAAACTCACCAAATACCTTAGGACATTCTTTAGTGTCGACATAAAAATATCCATAGATCCACCTGTTGTACAAACCGGCCTTATCTAGAAAACCAACTCCAAAATATCGGCCGACAAGGTTGTCGATCTCTTTATGTAAAGATTATGAGAAGAGTTTAATCTATAATTATTGGCTAATGTGTTATTATACGATCTCGCACGTGTACGGTGGTCTTTCATGCCATGCATCTTCAATTTTCCACGTACCATGTTTCCAATCTCTATTTAACTGCCCTTTAATCCAATCGTATATCTCATCAACCTTCACATACAAAATTATTGGTAACGTACTAAGTATACGCTTTGCATAATCACTTGTAATTCAAACCACTCTTTTTAACTTAAGAATGGCGAAATACGGAGGTGATGAACAATACATGAAGCAAGAGGGTCACAAGACTGATGACCATGGTCGTGGTTGTAAAGAAGGGAAACAAGGTGTGGTGGAGAATGTTAAAATAATGGATCTAGAGCTAGAATCACAACCACAACACCTCAAAGTCACCCAGCCAACCTCCCCACGGTGAAATCTTTTTATTAACAATATGAACAAGAAGATGAGTCCATAAACGTGTGCTCACCAAACGAATACAAAAGAAAAGAGTTTGTCCCCTTCAGAAGGATCCAAACTATCTCACTACAAAGATTCAATACAAACAATCCTCACTACAAATTCTCTCAAACTAGAAGACCAAATCCTAACCTGATCAAGATGATCAATACCAGACTATCAGACTGAGAGAACACAATGAATAACCAAACCCTAATTTTGAGAGAGAGAGAATGACTTTAATCGATAATAGATCCAGAGCTGGGATGATGGTATATATATGCCACAAAGAATCACTTCAGCCCTTGTAGAATGAAAACCTGTCAAAACACAACTAAACATGCAAACATATAAAATAAGTGACATAACAAGTCCCTGGACTTATTAAACCACAACATAAGCTTGCACACAAAGAATAATTTCAACACCCCCTCTCAAGCTTATGGCTTGAACATATCAACCAGTCCAAATTTTTCACAAAACAACTTATGCTGAGAAATACTCAACCCTTTAGTAAACACATCTGCAACATTATTAGCAGATGCCACTTTCAGAGTTTTAATAACCCCAGCTGCAACTTTCTCCCTAACCAAATGCAAGTCTATCTCAAAATGTTTGGTCTTCTCATGAAAGACAGGATTAGTAGCAATCTGAATAGCAGAACTGCTATCACAGAAAAGGTGTGCAGGTAACAAGCCATATATTCCTAGGTCCTTCAAAATTTTAACAACCCATACAATTTCACAAGTAGTAGATGCAAGACATCTATACTCAGCCTCAGCTGAGGACCTAGAAATAGTAGCCTGTTTCTTACTTTTCCAAGACACCAAACTATTGCAAAAATAGACACAAAACCCAAAAACAGACTTCCTGGAGACAGGACACTTGGCCCAGTCTGCATTAGAGAACCCATACAAACTCAACTTATTTCCATACTTAAATTGAATACCTGTACCAGGAGCATGTTTTAAGTACCTCAACACTCTAAGAGCTGCAGTAAAATGGGAATCAAGAGGAGCATGCATATGCTGACTCAAACAATGAACATCATAAGAAATGTCAGGCCTAGTAACAGACAAGTAAATCAATTTACCAACCAACTTCTGATACTCAATCATATTAGACAGGAATTTATCATTTTCAGTCTCAACATGACTCAACACCACATTCTGCTGCATAGGAGTAGCAGCAGGTTTGCAAGCCAACAAACCATACTCATGTAACAAGTCTAAGCAATACTTTCTTTGAGAAAGACATAGACCAACATCATCATTAATAACTTCAATACCCAAGAAGTATCTAAGAGGACCAAGATCCTTGATCATAAACTTAGACTTCAAAAAACACTTAAACTTCTCAATCTCATCAATGTTACTGCCAGTAATAACAATATCATCAACATATACTAACAAAGCCAAGAAATTTCCACTTTTATACTTGGTGTACAAAGAATAATCACTAATGCTCTGTTTAAAGCCATTTTCAATCAAAGCAGTGGTAAGTTTTTCATTCCACTGCCTTGGAGCTTGTTTTAGCCCATATAAAGACTTATTTAGTTTACAAACTCTAGTTTCACCTTTATCATAATAGCCAGGAGGCAACTGCATATAAACATCTTCATGCAAATCACCATACAGGAAAGCATTATTAACATCAAGCTGAAATAATGGCCACTTATTGTAAACAGATAAAGCAATCAAGCATCTCACAGTAACCATCTTAACAACAGGACTAAAAGTCTCCTCATAATCAATGCCTTCTCTTTGGTTAAAACCTTTAGCAAAAAGTCTAGCTTTATATCTATCAATGTCACCAGAAGACTTGTACTTAAGTTTCCACAACCATTTACAACCAATGGCAGACCTACCATCAGGCAGATCACACAACTCCTAAGTATTGTTCCTATGTAATGCCTCCATTTCTAAGTTCATGGCTTCAACCCACTTAGGATTTTTAACAGCCTCATCAAGACTCTTAGGTTCATAAGACTTATTCAAAGTAGTAGAGAAACACACACTAACAGTAGGTAAATTAGCATAAGAAACATAATTTTCAAGACCATACTTCACATTACTACTCATAACAAAGTCATTAAACCTAGTAGGCTGACTTCTCTGTCTACTAGATCTCCTAAGACCTGATGCTTCCATTTGATTCAGGTGATCCCCACCATTGAAAACATTTTGAATGCCCTCAGAGGTGATAGATTCATCTATCTGGGTTGCAGTGGTTGCACCTCCATCATTGACTGTGTTCACAGAATCATTTGGAGGTACCATCACACTACCTTCCACATTAGAAGGGTCCCCCTCTTCATCATTGGGACTTTCAGACCCATGGATGTCAAAAAAGTTTAAACCAGTTACTCTACCTTCATCAAAATTTAGCTCAGATTTATCAACATTATTATCAAATTCACCAGACACACTCTCAAGTTTCATTTTAAAAGGAAACACTGTTTCATAAAATCTCACATCTCTAGCAAAGAAGACAGACTTACTTTCTAAACCATATAGTTTATAGGCCTTTTTTACACCAGAAAAACCAATCAACACACATTTTTCAGATTTAGAGCTAAAATTATCATTTGATTTTAAAATAGTAGAATAACAAAGACACCCAAAAGACCTGATATGAGAGAGACTAGGATCCTTACCATACACTAAAAAATAAGGGGAAACACCAGATATGACAGAGGAGGGAAGCCTGTTAATCAAATACACAGCAGTTATAACACATTCAGGCCACATAGACAAGGGAATCCCCCCCTGAAACATAAGACTCCTAGCAACATTAAGAAGGTGTCTATGTTTCCTCTCAGCAACACCATTTTGCTGAGGAGTATAGGCACAAGAAGTTTGATGGACCATTCCTAACTCATTTACCATTTTAGTCATTTGACTATTAACAAATTCAGTTCCATTATCAGACCTTAACACCTTAACCTTTTTGTTAAACTGAGTAAAAATGAGTTTTATAAAGTAAGCAATATAACCTGCAACTTCAGTTTTAGACTTTAGCAAGTATACCCAGACAGCCCTACTAAAGTCGTCCACTAATGTCAAAAAGTATTTGAACCCATCTCTACTAGTAATCCTATAAGGCCCCCATACATCACAATGTACAAGATCCCCAACAGACTCAGTTTTGTGATCACTCAAAGGAAATGGCTCTCTAGTTTGTTTAGCCTTGTGACACACATCACAAGGAGACCTATGATCCACCTTTTTTAAACCAATTTTACTACCCAGAAGAGATAAGACTTGGTCAGCAGGGTGACCAAGTCTCTGGTGCCATAACTCATTGGAAACATGACAAGCAAACACAGAATTACTTATCCCAAGACTAGACTTACCATTATCACATTTATCAAACACATAGAGACCACCAGATTCACTACCAGTCCCCACAATCTTGCCCAGATTCAAATCCTGAATATAACACTTATGCTCATCAAAACCAACAAAAAACTTACTATCTTTGATCATCTTATTAAGAGACAATAAACTAACATTATACTCAAGAACAACTAACACATCAAACAGAACAACACCAGAAGTAAGTCTAAGACTGCCAATGGCAGAAATCTTAGCCACAGTACCATTAGGATGACCCACTGTTAACATAAGACTAGAAATATCAACAACATTAAACATATTCTTAGTAGAATCAGTCATATGTTGATTGGCACCAGAATCAATAATCCATCCTAAGGTAACATTATAACTCACAGAACCAGACTTAGCACAGAAGAACTTCTCAATATGCAAGTTAAACATCACATTATTATTGACAAAATTAGGAAAAATACCTCCCATACTAGCAGAGACATTAGCAGAAGGCTTTTCATTAATAAGACTCAAGAGTTTCATCATTTGATCATTAGTGAAAGACCCAGACAAGGACCCAGAAGAGGTAGAGGGTTGAGACATATCTGCATTACCACTAAACCTTTTGATAGAAGCAGACTGTTTAGACAGGTTAGGGTTTCTTTTAAAACCAGCAGGATAACCATTCAATTCATAACATCTTTCAATAGTATGACCAATTAGACCACAATGTTTACAAACAAGATTAGGATTAGGCCCCCTATTGCCACTATTATTGTTATTACCTTTTCTAACAAAATTATTAGAATTTGAGTTATTATTGGTCTTAACAACAAAAGCAGCAGGTTGGACCTTGCTGCTGGAACCAGAGCTGGGGTGGAGTCCTCTATGAGACTCCTCCCTAGAAACAACATTAAATGCTTCTTTAACATCTGGTAAAGGGTCCCTAGCCAAAATATTACTACAAATTGGTTGGTATACTTCATTTAAGCCCATTAAAAATTGCATAAGTCTGATAAGTTGATTATGTTTCAAAACACCCTCATGAGCAGCACAAGTACAAGCAGGTAATAAAGTCAAAGTATCAAATTCTCTCTACAATGAATTCAACTTATGATAATAATCAGGCACAGACAAGTCACCTTGTTTTAGACCATTAATTTTATGCATCACATTAAAGATAACAGACCCATCAATCTTATCATAAGTCTCCTCTAATTCTTTCCACACTTCAGAAGCAATTTCAGAGTAAACCTGCCCCAAGTACAACTCAGGGGATAAAGACCCAAGAATCCAGCCAAGAACAATGGCATTACATCTTTCCCATTGCTGAGATAAGACAGGACTAGTAACAGGTTTCACAGAAGTGCCATCAACAAAACTTATTTTATTCTTTCCTTTTAAGGCAATTTTCATAGCAGTAGACCACATCTTATAGTTATCAGATCCAGTAAGCTTAAAATGAACAATAGGCACATTAGAACTATCACTAGAATGCAGATACAATGTGTTGGTCCACAAATTGTATATGGATCACTAAGTAGTTTTGGATACCTAGTAGATGGTTAGGATAAATCCGAACCAATCTAAGTGAGAAACCCTAGGTGATTGTTATTGTTAATGCGGAATCTTAACAAGAACAATTAAGAACACAAGCAGGGATATCACTAACTTCGTATATTGATATTCACTATAATGAATTCGTACAACTCACACACAAACTAACAATCTTTAGGGATCCTTTTATAACACAAGGAAACCCTAGACGACACAGAAGATATACATAAATCTTCTATAAAGATACATACACGCATTGTATCTTTTGCTAACATAACTCTAACAGACTTTCCTATCTTTACGACCAGACTTAACTTTATAAGTCAACCAGACTTAAATATGCTACCAGACTTAACATTACATTACCAGACCTAATAACACAAACAGACCTAACTTAGATTAACTACCAGACCTAAGTTGTCTGCTCTTGATACGCATCATAATTCCCAACAATCCTCCCCTAACTTGATCTTCATGCTCCATGAACTTCAAGTTCTTCTGATTAAACCTTCTGAGGATTGAATCTTGAACACTTTGAACTGTATTTAGGTCTTGTTCCTTTCTAGCAGTTTGAATCTTGATAAGCTCTTCTGATATGGTCTTTGCAGCAACATTGACTATATGTACATAAATTCATATTAAGTTTCATATCTATTCTCATCACTTCCAGGTGTGTTAACTCCTGTGAGAGGTGAATCATTGAAATTTAATGGATTTGATGTCTCTTTACCAATAGCCATCACTACTGGAGTAGCCAAATGTTTTGGTGTGTAAGACCATGGTACACTGATAACCATATGATTTTAAGGAAATCATCAGCTTATCAACGGATTTGTTAAGTCTTTACCAAAAGCCGTTTGCTTCTGGACTAGTCAATTCTTTGATGGAAAAGCACCTCATCATGGTGAATTGATTACCATTTATGGTTTTCCACAGCCTTTACCACAAGCCATAACCTTGTGGGCTAGCCAACTCTTCACTTATCTTAGATATGGTGAGTTGAATACCATACAATTTTTGGCAAATTGTCAGCCATAAACGGATTTGAGCAATCTTTACCTGTTAGCCGTTTGCTCAGGATTAGCCAGTCCTTATGTTGATGAGACAAGGTGGACTGATAACCTTTTGATGTGTTAGTGCAAAGCACCTCCACCAAGTGAGAAGTTCCAATAGTCTCACTCAACAACTTGTGAAAATTCTTTCAAACACCCTTAGGCTACATCCTTCAAAGACTGCTTCTTAATCAAATCCAATAACATCTCATATCCTTCATCCTTTTTACTAGCATACAACTTTTTGCTCATCATTTCCTTGCAAACACTTGATGATAAAGGATATTCCACTTCTGCAAGCATATAAATATCAACATTCTTTAATGAAACACAGTGTACCTTGCAGGTATGAAAATATCTCCAGCTGACAATGTTATGCTCTTCAGGAAGTTTCCACACTATATCAGACTCAGTTGGTGGCTCAAACATCACCTTCAAATTTCCCCAAAAGACTCTTTCAAATTCATCTTCAGGTGGATGATCTCCATATTTAATGTTCACCAACTGATAAAGTTCTTGAAGATCCTCCCTATTCACATCAATTAAAATTCCAGCAAAATTCATATAGACAATGTCAGAATTATCTTCTCTTATTATTTGATATGCAGCCCTCCCACCAGTCATGATAAGTTGATACTTGACAACCTTAGTAGGTTCCTTAGTGCTTTCAATAGTCCCCATTGTAGCTCCTTCAGATGAAGGTTCTTCATCTAATTCCTCTTCAACAACTACTTTCTTGGATTTACTCTTCCTTTCCAAACCTTTTCTTCTTTGAAACACAATAGGCTTAATTACTTCATCTTGCACTTCTTCTGTTGACTTACCAGCTTCAGGTTGTATATCAATCACTTTATCAGGTTCAATGACTAGTTCAGTCTCTTTAGCCTTTCTACCTTGAAAGCAATATTTCTGCACATCATCATAATCAGTAGCTTTGTAACCTTGATCTCTCTCAAATGCCTTGAGATATGCTACTTGTATTTCTTCATATGACTTCCTTTTCATCTGTTCCAAAGAAAGATGCATTTGATTCTTAAGATACATCTTCATGTCATACTTCTTTTCTGCCATAGACATCTTCTTGGAAATCTTTGATTTCTTCTGAAGCTTGAACTTTTCCAAGAATCCACCCAATGTATCATCATTACTTCTTGCATTAATGAAGTCAGCTAACTGTTTGGCTCGTTCATCAGCAGTTAAATCTTCAATAGTTAGCAGCTCTTCATACTTTGCTCTCACTTCATCATCAACATTGAGCAGTTTTGTAAAATCATCAGATTCTTCAGCCAATTGTCTTGCATAGACTGCATCTAGCATCTTTTGTCTTTCTTCATCAGCAATATCTTGAGCCTTAATCCTCTCAATTTCAGCCTCAGATGCAAGTTCTTCTCTTGTTTTTCTTTTAGACTTCTTTGGCAATGAAGTTTCCTCCATGACCTGCTTTCCCTTTCTTAGTGCAGATTGTTGTTCTTCATTACCAGAACTAAGTTCATTACCAGACTTTTCTTCACCAGACTTTTCATCAGATATAGTTCCAAACTTGTCAACCTCTTCCTCAGCAGACAAAATTAACCTTCTTCTCTTCCTATCTTGTTTAATTTTGCCCATTGATTGAGCCAAAGTCTCTACAACTTCCAGTGTCTCTGGACTAATTGTGGTGACATTATCTTGAACAAGTGGTTCTTGAACTGGTGTTTGAAGAATATTTTCCTGTTCTTGCTCCAAATTCCTCCCCTGTTTGGAAGAATTTTCAGCTTCATCTTCCTCATCATCAAAAGAAACACCCTTTTTCTTCATTGCTACTCCCATTTTCTTTACTTTCTTCACCAAAGTCACATAAGCTTTTCTGAGTGCCTCATTAGACTTTTCCAAAATGCCAATCTTCTTTTGTAGTTGAGGAACAATGATAAGAAGATTTTCCACAGTTATAGGATCATGTTCCTCCTCCCTTTCAGGACTTGGAACATTTGGTTGTGGAGGTGAAGATTGTTGGATAGGTGTAGATGATCTTTCAACAGATGGTGAGGGACCTGGTTGAGGTGATGGAATTGGAGAAGACCTAGGTGTAGCAGACCTAGATGATGCTTGGTCTTGTGCTTCATCAGGGTCCACTTGTGCAGCTCCAGAAGTACCTGCATTGTTAGTACCAAGCATAGCAGCAAGCAAAGGTTTGTCTGTCCCTTGAAAACTCCTTTTTAGATTTGCAAAAAGTTTGGGAGTAAAGGCCACACTGATGTAAGGCACTTTATCCTTAGTTTCAAAATTCAAGATCATTTGCAAAAATCTTGGATACATTAAAATTTTTGGGTCCTTAGCATTTTTCACCATTCCTTCAAAAATTAATTTTGAAAAGTTAAATTTCCTTCCAAATGATAAACAGACCAATGCAGAAGCAATTCTGCTTCCAAATTGATCCCATCCACCACTCTTGGGACTTAAGCTCTGAAGTAAATGATGTACTAAAAACCTCCACTGAGGTGAAAAATGACTTTTCCAAAAGGTAAAACTTCCATCTGTGGGGTACCCAATGCTATTCAAACCCTCCAAAATATCCTCACTAGACAAATCAAATTCTCCTAAAGCATCATCCAATTGGAGACTTTCCCTAATCGATGCTTCAGTAATGGTAAAACCATTTTTATCTATGATTGCCCTTAAACATGGTGTCCCATCATCAAGAGTCTCAGAGGTAACCGACCTCCAGAACTGCTTGACAAGGGACTGATAAATAGTAGGATTATGAGTTAATGAATAACAAATGTAAGAACCTTTTAGAAAATCCACAATCTGCTCGAAACCTGCACTTTGATCTGGACACTGACTATAGCGAATGCAAAGCTTTGCAACACCTCATTCCATTCTTTTCTGCAAGAATTAGTTGAAACAACAAGAAAGAGGAGACAAAAACCAATTTTTGCAAGACACATGAGCTACCAGATTTAACACTTAAGGTTACCCGATTTAAAAACATTTAAAACTTGTACATTTGCCTCCCCTTAAATGTACATTACCTCCCCTTAAGTGTAAATCTCCCTTTATCTTTTTTTTTTTTTTTTATCACTAATAAATACTTAACCAAAATAAAGACGAAGGTCAACTTTCCAAAAACACAATTAATAACTCTTTCCCTGCAAGTATTAACTCATACACCAACCAAGCATTAAAAGACATTAAACCTTGATTTTCCCTATAAAACCACCCATAGTTTTATCATAAAAATCATCACAAACCAAAATAAAACCTTATAAGCATAATGGATCCATCCAACTTAAAAACCATAGAGATTTCATCCGATTCTTGGGATCCAAATGACTCATCTTCTGATACATCATCAGGAGGATGGGGTGGATACTTCCCACCAGGGTATTCATCAATCACAAGAAACAAGACATTGAGAGAAGCAACTCTGAAACAATGGCTAGCTGCTTATGACCTTTCTGAAAAGGAACCAGACAATGAAGCACCAAAGACTTCAAGACCAATTCCCCTTTCTGATGTAGATGATAAAAGTGCCTGATATGTGTCGTTTTACACATATCTTTTCGTCCAATTTTCGAGTCAAAATAATCAAAAACACTTTAAAACGATCAAAAAAATGTTAAAAATATCTTTGAGATGTGTTTTTGTATTCCATATGCAAAATGATTGAAAACGTTTGAAAAACAAATAAAATTTGCAAATGGCAAGTCTAGTCCCTCAAGCTTTAAAAAAATAAAAAATAAAAAAATAGTAAAAAATAAATTTTTGGTCCTTGAAATAATAAGCTTGGCAATTTTGGTCCCTGGATTATTTTTGGAGAAATAGCAGATTTGGTCCGTGAGGTTTACCTATTTACAAAGTTGGTCCCTAAATTTATCCTAAACTCTATCTAAAAAACACACCAACCCACTTAACTCATTAAAACCCACGCAGGCCCAACACTAAACTATCCTTAACCCACGCAGGCCCAACACCAAAAATACCCAACCCATTCCCTAAACCCGACCGACCCACACAATCTTAGCTAAAGTCGGATAAGAAGCTTGGTCAAATCCCCAAATTTAGTCAAAATCCAAATCAGATGAACCCTAAATCCCTACTCCCTTGTCTTCTTCCCTATCCCGCCAAAACACAAGCAGCCAACACAACCATCACTATCCACTTCTCTCCCCAAAATTTTCACCGTTTCACCCACTTCTCTTCTCCCCAACACCAAAACCCTTCCCCTTATACCTCCCCACTCACGGGTTTCACCTCCACCTCACCTATCCGAGGGATTTAGTGGCGCTAAGACCAAAATAAAGGGCCAAGATCATTTCTTTTTAATCCTACGGCTGGGAAAGAGTCAAAGAAGCACAAATCGAAGTTATCAAAGGATTACTCTCACGAAAGAAACACAAGAAGGACCGGAGTATTTTATTTCTTAGTAGTATAAATAGAGTAGGAGGTTATTGTAGTAACCAGGTTTATTTTAGCGTTTTCTTTTAAGGTAATTTGTATTTTATTTTTTAAATTGTAATTTACTCTTGTTTTAATTTAATTTAAGTCGAGTTTTTTGCTTAGATTCTGCTTCTTTCGTACTTGTTACTGCGTATTTTGGTAGTTGTTCTTGGTTATTGTGTTTTTTATGGTGGTTGTTTATTTGATATGATTTGCGAAAAAAAAAAAGTTGTTGTTCTTAGTTTAAGATTGTTTACTGCTTTGAATTCTGCTTATTGAAGCTTGTAGTAAATGCTTTAGTTTAAGATTATTGTTGGATTTGGATCGGTTTAAGATTAGTGCGAGTTGAATTTGGATTTTGAACTTTAGTTTTTATCTTGTTTTAGCTTAGCTGCGTATTAGTTCTTGATACTGCTTATGTTAATAATTAGTTACTGCTTGTACTGAATGTTTTAGTAGGATGTGTTTGTGTTATTCAGTGTTGAATTTTGCACTTGGTTTAAGTTTCTTGTTCTTGTTTGAGTTTCAGTAAGCGAAAAGAAAAAAAAAAAAAAGAAGAAAAAAATAGTTTAAGTTTTGCTTTAGTTTGATTTAAGTGTTGTTTTAGTTTGAGTTGAATTTGGATGCTTTGTGGTGCAATCGGTTAATGTTCAATGTTTGTTATGTACATCGAGTGTAGCAGCAGACCCGTTTGAGTTTTAGCTCCATTAGAGCTTATTTTTGAGGTTATTTTGAATTATAAAAAGTTAAAACTCATATTGTAAGATAATTTTATCAGTTGGCAATCGAGTTTTCAAGAGAAAAGTAAAAGAAAAAAATAGTTTTAAGAATTGGAAGTTAACCAGGATCGAACCTGGGGTATTTCTGTTCTAAAATCATTTTTAGTTTGCCCTTTTTACAAGTCAGTCCATTAGTTTCAGTTTAATCCAAATTGGCCCCTGTCTTTCTTATAAACCGATTTTAGTTTAAAATAAGTTTCAGAAAAGTACAACTCAGTCCCTGTCTTTGTTTTAGTTTATTTGAAGTTTTAATTTTTACACTTTTGACCCCTAAGCTTTTGTAGATTTTTATTTTTTTCTTTTATAAAATTAGTTTTTATTGCATTTGTACCCTAGGTTGAGTATTTCATTTATTTCAAGTTTTTAGCTTCGTGTGTTTACCGTATTTATTTGCGTTTTCATTTATTTCAATTTCTGTTTTTATTTATTTAATTTCAATTACCACAACACCAAATAATCTCCAAATCACATCATCAAGCATTTTAATTCCGAACCTAAAACAAAATCTTCGATTCACACCTCGTTGGGACACGACCCGGGTGATCACTTGCCCGGTATCACACACATCACATTCACGGGTTTTGCAAGTTTGACTTGTCATTTCTCAAAGTATCACGTGTGCACGATACTATATTTATTTATATATATACTACACACGGATCAGTGCCAAAGAAGAAGACCCCTCCAAGGATGATGAAAAGACCTTTCCTTCGAAGATTGTGCCTTCCCTGAGAAGTGGTTCTGTGCCACGTCCCCCACCAAGCAGCGTGATTCTTGCACTTCCATGCCCAAAAGCATGGAATCAGTTTGGTGGCAGAGGAGCCAAGAAGACCATTCCTGACTTCATGGGTAAAGGGAAGCAAAAAGTGTAGGTGGTGATGTTTAGCTGGTTTGGGTTAAAGCTTTTGTCTTATGAAGCATTGTAACTTGCATCCTAGAATGCAATTTCTTGTTAATAAATAAAAGGCTCTTTGGTTCTGATGTTTTAATTTTCCACATATGAATTACTTGCAATAGAGAAGAGCTAACAACTGCAACACAAAGTTAAGCACAAAATACCAAACACACATACTATAGAAAGCAGAAAACAAATTAACTACTGAAAATAAGAATAACCAAGAAGAGTAGCAAGATAAAGAACAAACAAATATACAAACTATACAAGGTTTAAGAAAGAAGGTCAGTTTTTCTTAACAACCCAGGCCTGAGTGGGCTTGAGTCCTTCCTGTGGAGCAACATACTTATAGGTCTTGTATGAACTTGCTCCAGTGAAACCATGTTTGGACTTATAGGTAAATTCATTTTTAAATGGATTCCAAGTCCAGCAATCAGAGAAATTATCAGCAGAACCCCCATTTGTTTGTCTCCTTACAGGTGAATGAGCTTTGTAAAAATTATTTCTTTGAAAATTTGCATTCACCTGAGATTTTTGAAAAGGTTGTTTGGGTCTTACAAAACCAGTGTTCACATTAGGTCTCACAGAGTTAACATAACCAGTATTCACTTTAGGCCTCATAAAGTTAACATTTTGCCTATTTACATTAAAATTTCTGTAGCCAGACCCAAAATTTGGTCTACCAGAATTAACAAAAGAGTTAGGTCTGGTAGTGTTATTTAGTTGTACAGGTCTGGGAACAAACTGGTTAGCATGATTAACTCTACTAGCATTATTCCAAACTGGTTTATTTGAACCATGAACCTTATTAACATTCATTCTCTTTTGCTCAGCCTCTCTTTTCATTCTCTTTTCATGGAAGTCACAATCTCTTATTAAATGACTCAAACTTCCACACACAAAGCATCTTTTAGGAGCATAAGTATAACTACTCCTACTTTCTCTGTGAACACTATTGCTTCTAGGTGACTCATTCAATTTAACAGATTCCCTAGGAGTTTTTATGTGATTGACACAACTAGGTTTAACTGTCTCAGCCTTTTGTTTAGTTACTACAGGTTTAGTAACAACAGGTTCACACTTCTTAACAACCTTAGGTTCAGGATTCTCTTTTTCCTCATTGTTTGACTCAGACTTAGAGTGATCAGAGGAACCATCAATAGATCCTTCAGAGTCATTGGATTGACAAGAAGAATATCTACTGGATTTGTCCTCTGAGGTAGTTGGTTTAGGCACTTGAGGACCTTTCTTACCATACACAAAGAGTGAATCATCCAACTCTTCTTTTTCAAGAGGAGTATAGTCATCACTCAAAGGTGGTGGTACTCCCTTAAAGTCACCAGTCTTAACAAACCTATTATACAAAGGCTTATCAGCATAGTCCTCTTCTCTATTCTTAAATATAGCCCTATTCTCATTTTCCTCATATCCTAAGCCACATTTTTTATTTGACTTAATTTGAGAATCCCAACACTTAAACAGGTTATTATTTGAACTGTTCCATTGATCTACCCTTTTTCTCAGCTCATCCCTTTCCTTCTGAATTTTAAGCCCTAATTGTCTATACCTTTTAAGCTTCTCATCTTGTTCATATATCTTATTAGCTTGAAAGTATAGTTTTTCATTTAAAGCAGCATGTTGGTTTTGAAGGGTGACCTTTTGTGCCTCTAAAGTTTTTACAGCATTTTTATGTGCTAATAAATTTACTTCTAGATCACCTATTTGTTCTTGCTGCTCATCACATAAAGCCTTAACATGATTATATGAGTCAGTACATAATTTAGAGCATAATGATACCTCATTACCAATGGCCATGAGAGCATGATCAGACTCCTCATTTACTCTTGGATGCTCACCCCAATTGACTCCTCCAGCTTCCATTGTCAGCAGGTTCATCTGATTCTTTTCCATCTTCCCATCTTCAACTCTTTTCTCATCAGCAGACTTCTTCTCTGGACAATCTCTTGAAAAATGCCCATGCTTGTGACAGTTGTAGCATTCAACAGTCCTCTTTGTGTATCCCACTGGTGATTTGTTGTTGAAGTTGATAGTCCTACCATATTGCTTCTGAAATCGTTTGACCTTTAAAGCAACCATGGCAATGTGCCATTTTATGTCCATCTCTTCAACTTCAGCATCATTAATCTGTTCAAGGTCTTCACTAATAAAGCTTTCATCTTCCGTTTGATTGGCAAAGAAAGAATGTATCACCTCATCAGTAAAACTTGAAGCAGACCTTTCACTTGAAGGAGTTTCATAGTTACCAGACCTAACACCACCAGATCTAACCTTGTGAGTACTGCTTTTGTTTTGAGACACAAAAGCAACATTTGATGAACTGGTTGAAGCCTGAGTGTTGTTAGTGATGTCCCTTTCAAACATCCTG
This sequence comes from Artemisia tridentata subsp. tridentata, assembly GCA_021014915.2. Lineage (NCBI taxonomy): Eukaryota > Viridiplantae > Streptophyta > Magnoliopsida > Asterales > Asteraceae > Artemisia > Artemisia tridentata. The sequence continues at coordinate 9,328,203 of CP139504.1, forward strand.
AGATTATTGTATAGGTCATCAGGTGTCATAGAATCTACTTCCTCCTTAATCCTCATCGCCACAGATACATTGCCCCATTCTGATGGTAAAGATCTAAGGAATTTGTGATTTACATCCTCATTTGAGACTGCTGCACCATGAACTTCCAGTTGTGTTAACAGATGTTGAAATCTGTCATAGCCCTTCTCCAAACCTTCAGTCTTTGAAACACTGAATGTTTCAAATTGCTGTTTAAGAACAGCCTTTTGCATCTTTTTGGAGTTAGCATTACCTCCAAATCGTTTCTTGATAGCTTCCCACATCTCCTTAGCATCAAGAATGCCATGAAACCTTTGTAGATGCTCCTTAGGAATAGCCATAAGAAGCAAGGTTCTGGCCTTCTTTTCCTTCTCCACAGCCCTAATCTCCTCAGCAGATACTAGTGGCATTATTCTGAGCTGCCCATCATTCCCTTGTGAAATTCTCTTCTTAGAATTTCCCTTTTGAATCACCTTCCATACATCGCTATCAATGTATTCCAGATAATGTTCCATTTCCATGGCCCATATATCATACTCTTCTCTCTTCAGTAATGGAAGTTTTATGTTTGAGATTGTGGTTGTGGAAGGGATGGGTTGTTGTTGTGATTGGGAGTTACTGGTATCGGTTTTTCCTTCATCTTCATGGTTTGATTTCTCATCCTCACTGTTATGGATTGAGAAAGTTTCAGTGAAAACAGGCTTATCGGATTCAGACATTTTGTAGGGTGATTTGAGTGAGAATTAGGTTTTTGAGATTTAGTGTTCTTCGAATTCAGAGTCTCTCCCTCGCTCTGATACCACTTGTTGGTCCACAAATTGTATATGGATCACTAAGTAGTTTTGGATACCTAGTAGATGGTTAGGATAAATCCGAACCAATCTAAGTGAGAAACCCTAGGTGATTGTTATTGTTAATGCGGAATCTTAACAAGAACAATTAAGAACACAAGCAGGGATATCACTAACTTCGTATATTGATATTCACTATAATGAATTCGTACAACTCACACACAAACTAACAATCTTTAGGGATCCTTTTATAACACAAGGAAACCCTAGACGACACAGAAGATATACACAAATCTTCTATAAAGATACATACACGCATTGTATCTTTTCCTAACATAACTCTAACAGACTTTCCTATCTTTACGACCAGACTTAACTTTATAAGTCAACCAGACTTAAATATGCTACCAGACTTAACATTACATTACCAGACCTAATAACACAAACAGACCTAACTTAGATTAACTACCAGACCTAAGTTGTCTGCTCTTGATACGCATCATAATTCCCAACACAATGGATTACCTACATCCAAGCTACTAATAAGAACATCACCCATCACAACAGATAGAAGAACAACAACTAGCAGATATACAAATAGCAACTAAGAACCAACAAATAATAAAAGAACAAACAGATAAGAAGCAACAATCACAAACAAGTAGACAAATAAACCATCTAATCAAACAAGAAATCAGAACCAACACCAGACTCACACCCAATTCTACTGAAGCACCCAGTCTAACTCCTATCTGTGGGAAGAGCAGGTTTTCGTACCTCTCAAGGAGGCAGGTCAAGATGTTACCCACAGAGTTTGCAGAGTTAAAAAACTAAAGTACTCAACGAATTAAAGAAAGAAAAACCCCTTACAGTGCTATTAAGACTCGCAGCGGAATGAAACAATTATTCACAATCAAGATTGTGAACAACCAAGAAAGGGCCCCAACACACCACAGGAATCACCAGAACCACGATCCCCAATTTGACAAATTAGGGTTTCAAGAAACCCTAACTCACAAATTAAAGAATCACCACAAAACCACCAATAACCAACAATTAACCCAACGGCCGTTAAGAAAACAGCTCCAATTGTGCCCAGAAGCACACCAATCAAGAAACCCCCAAAATCAAGGCCAAACCCTAGAATCAAGATCCACGTTCTTTTAGGAACCTGGCTCTGATACCATGTTAAAATAATGGATCTAGAGCTAGAATCACAACCACAACACCTCAAAGTCACCCAGCCAACCTCCCCACGGTGAAATCTTTTTATTAACAATATGAACAAGAAGATGAGTCCACAAACGTGTGCTCACCAAACGAATACAAAAGAAAAGAGTTTGTCCCCTTTAGAAGGATCCAAACTATCTCACTACAAAGATTCAATACAAACAATCCTCACTACAAATTCTCTCAAACTAGAAGACCAAATCCTAACCTGATCAAGATGATCAATACCAGACTATCAGACTGAGAGAACACAATGAATAACCAAACCCTAATTTTGAGAGAGAGAGAATGACTTTAATCGATAATAGATCCAGAGCTGGGATGATGGTATATATATACCACAAAGAATCACTTCAGCCCTTGTAGAATGAAAACCTGTCAAAACCCAACTAAACATGCAAACATATAAAATAAGTGACATAACAAGTCCCTGGACTTATTAAACCACAACATAAGCTTGCACACAAAGAATAATTTCAACAGAGAAGATCAAGGAGAAGCTGCCTGCTGGTGACCATGGTGCGAATGAGCACACGACTCATGCCACGACGACGACTGGTCAAAATATTGGGGGTGCTGGAACCAATATGGGGAAGTGAGGTGGTCATGGTTGTGAAGAAGGGAAACAAGGTGTGGTGGAAAAGATCAAGGAGAAGCTGCCTAGCGGTGATCATGGTGCGAATGAGCACACGACTCATGCCACTACCACCGCAGGCGGTGGTGAATATGGAAATGTAGGAGAGGATGGACATGAGAAGAAGGGACTCGTGGGCAAGATTACGGACAAGATGCCAGGAGGGGGTAACCAGTAAATCCATGTGTTTGTTTAAGATGAATACACACACACACACATGTATAAGGCATATATAGATGTGTTATCGTGTATGTATGATGCTATGATAATAATCTGCTTTGCGGTTGGGTGTCTATTACCGCGAAGCAGAGTTTGAGATGTACTTTTGTATGTTTGGTTCTGATTTCAGTTATATGATGAAGTGCATCTCTTTATGAATATAAGTTAAGCTGTTGCTCTTTTATTTACTCGCAAAATATAAGCAAAAAAAAAAATTAGAAATAGTAAAGTATTATCAATAGATTAATTCATATATTTTTTTTAAATTAATTTTAAAAGTTATTATATAAATTTAAAACATTTTTGAAATGGTTTTTGTATTTAGCGACGACAAATTTCTTTCACTAAACGTATGTATATATATACCAATTAAAAAAATATGTAGTCATTTTTAATTTTTTAAAATAAAATGATTATTTTTAATTCATAAATATGTTTAGCGACGACATGTGTCGTTGCTAAACGGTTGGCAGGGATTTTTTATTTGAGCGGGTTGATTATATACCAACAAAAAAGTTAAAAGAATTTGGGAAAACAAATAGCGACGACATGTGTCGACGCTAAATGAGTGGGACCCACAGTTAACATTTGACAAAAAAAACTATGTTGAAAAAGTGGGCCTCATTGCACCTTTAGCGTCGACATTTGCCGAACTTAAATTTCGGGCGTCGCAAAAAGTTTCAATATTTGTTGTGGTTGTCGGTAGAGGTGGCAAAACGGGCGGGCCGGGCGGGAACGGGCTACGGGCCAAACGGGCGCATTTTATACGAATCGCTTTAGAAATGACCCAAAACGACGAAATAAAATTCCTCAAACGTAACACCTCATTTATATTTAAAAAATTAAATATATTACATCTATAAGTTTTTCTTTAAAAAAAATTGTAATGTTCTCCAATTGAGAGAAAATATATGTCCATTTGTGCCCATTTAAATTTTAAATGGGCAATATATGCCCATTTAAAAAAAAGGGGGTTAAATATGCCCAAATATTTTAAAAATTAGCCCAAATTAGCCTATTATTTTAATTTTGGGCACAAATTACCACCTCTAGTTGTCGGTGAGTAATTATTACGAGGTAAAAGTGGTGAGAAAGTGTTCGAATAGGTTTGATGATATGCCGCTAAGATGACAATAATGGTGAGAGCCCAACCATTGTGGAACTCTTGTTTGTGCATTTGTGCTCATCTTTTTGAAAAACTTTAAGCTAATTTGTACCATACTGCTCATACTCTTACTTTTTTATAAAAGACAAAAAATAAAAAAATTAAATAAATAAACAAAACCATCTTTTCAGTTAAATAAACATATATCAAGTGATTTTCAACAAACCATCTTTGCATTGAATGATTTTCTAAAAAAAAAAAAAAAAAATTTACTAGATCTTAGGAACTCTTAGGTTCCTAGCTATCACTTGCATAGTTGCATATACAAAGAACTTTAAATATATAGATCCATCAACTTGTAATATACAAACTTAAAAAGATACCCTTTCATGTAGGTACTTGTTGACGTATGTGACTGGACGAACCATATCGTCCGGATCAGGAAATGGTCGACGCCGTCTCTCTTTAACTTAAACCGTGACGACCTTGATCACCTTAAAGGGTGAAGCCGTCAGATTTTCCATTGTAAAACTCTCTGGCGTGTCACGTGTATTTTGTCATATCCACCTCTTTTGCCAAGCCGTGACGCCGTCAGGAGCAATTCTTGACGCCGTCATGTGTACTTTTCCAGCAGCTTAGGAGACTTTGTCGTTTTCTTCACTTTTATGCTCCAAAAAAAGTCAAAAATGCTTTCTTTTCCAGATCTCTTCTCCAAAGTACCTAAAATGACAAAAGGAACGATTTAGGGCAATATTTGATCAAATAAATACGATTTAGGGCTTAAATGACCCCCTAAAAGCGTTACACTTTTCGCTTCATCAACCACAAACCATACTACAAACGAACGAGTATACTTGCTCGTATGTGTTTTCTTAAGCAATCGGTAAAAAAATGTTTTATAAATTTAAAATTTGAGTGATAGTTAGGATAATATATATATATATATATATATATATATATATATATATATATATATATATATATATATATATATATATATATATATATATATATATATATTTAAAGAACGCACATCAATGGTCATGGCTTGTATTTGGACATGTCAGTTAGGTTATTTTGGATGGTCATGGCTTGTATGCCATGATATATAATATATATATATATATATATATATATATATATATATATATATATATATATATATATATATATATATATATATATATATATATATATATATATATATATATATATATATATATATATATATATATATATTTAAAGAACGCACATCAATGGTCATGGCTTGTATTTGGACATGTCAGTTAGGTTATTTTGGATGGTCATGGCTTGTATGCCATGATCATTAACTTAACTTGCATTTTAGTATGTGGGGAATGGGTCATTCTAATTGCTACTTGGTTTTTGGTATTTGCAGTTTAGTATGTAGGAAAGATATTAAAGTCAATTTCAGTTTGGTAATGGGTCAATTTTAGTTTTGTAATGGGTCAATTTGAGTTAATACTTATCTGTATTTGGACAACTTACTATGATTTTTTCTTGTTTTGTAACCTCTTGACTTTTACTTGTTTGACCAACATTCTTTGCTAATGGGTCAATACTTTCAACACAAAAAAACCAACAACTCAAAAAGAACCAAGAACTGCCTTTAACCAGTTCAGGGTTTAGAACAAAAGAATCTGTCTCACGATTTGTTGAGAACAAAAGAATCTGAGATTTGTTGAGAACAAAAGAATCTGAGATTATTGTTCAGGATATCATCTTAATTCTTATAAACCAGGTTTATCGTTGCTGTCATTTGGGTTATCCAGGCTTAAGTGCTAAAAGAAATGGCAAAAATAGGCTTAAATAAAGTTGTTGACTAAAGGGGTTACAAAACAAGAAAAAATCATTGATCTATCTCTATAGATCTTGATTCCCATAATGTATGCTGCTTCTCCTAGATCTTTCATGGAAAAACATTTCCTAAGATAGGTTTTCACCTCATTCAATCTTGGAATGTCTTTACCCATGATCAATATGTCATCAACATATAGAACTAGGAAAATAACATCACTCCCACTAGCTTTGTGATATACACAAGGCTCATCAAGATTCTGAGTAAATCCAAACCTTTTTGATTTCTTCGTCAAATCTTTTATTCCATTGACGTGATGCTTGCTTCAATCCATAAATGGATCTTTGAAGTTTGCATACACGGTTTGGAAATTCTGGATTCACAAACCCCTCAGGCTGCGCCATATAGATGTCTTCATCTAGACGACCATTCAAGAAGGCGGTTTTTACATCCATTTGCCAAATCTCATAATCATAGTATGCTGCTATGGCTATGAGAATCCTAATAGCCCTTATGTCAGCTACAGGAGAAAAGGTCTCCTCATAGTCAACACCATATGTTTGGGTAAAGCCTTTAGCTACCAAACGGGCCTTATAGGTGTGTACATTGCCATCCATGTCAGTTTTCTTCTTGAAGAGCCACTTACTCCCAACTACCTTGGCATTGGGAGGAAGGTCCTCTTCAATCCAGACTTCATTATCTTTCAAGGATTGCAATTTTTCATTCATAGCAATCTGCCATTTATCCTTTTCAGGATCATTCATGGCAGCTCTATAATTAACAGGCTCTCCAAGGTCCCCTAATCTAGTTTTCTCAACCTCTACGTTAAGACATAGACGTTCAGGTGCTTTCACAGTCCTTACGGATCTGCGAATGGGAATCACTTCAGGTGGAGGACCCAGACTTTTCGGGTTCCACTGGAAGTTCGCTAGTGTTTTCAGAAGGCAATGTATCCTCTTGATCATCTTCCAGATCATAGAGCCTGTAACACCCCCGTTTTCGATATTCGCAGCGGAAATATAAGTTGGGGAGTTACTAAATAGTTCACAGTCATGATAATAGAAAACGACTCGAAAAGAGACGTTTTTAGATAAAATTGTTATCATTCATTTATATCAGAGTTACAATATGCAGGTCCCAGCAGGAGGTTCTCAAAATACATGTATAAAAATATATTTTTGGTTTGAATGATAACATAGTCCATAGCCAATCCCGTGCCAATCCATGCTTCCGATAACCTGAGAATACATGCTAAAACGTCAACACAAAAGTTGAGTGAATTCATAAAGTTTCGTAAATGAAAAGGTTTCATTTATTTAGAAATATGATGGTTCCAGTTATTCCAAAATAAGCCAGTTTCTGATGTCAAAATAATTTGTTCCAGTTACTCATAAATAATCCTTTTTCAATATTTCAGAAAATAAGCTCTTTTCATATTTCGGTAAATAAGCCCTTTTTCAGTTATTCGGAAATACTTCGTTTAGTCCAGTTCAAACCATTTAAACAGAAGATTAAATGAAATAATTGCAACATTTACAATTATTATTATTAGGGAAAGATGTATTTTATTGCGCTAAGCCTCATGAAACGCAAAACATTAACAGAACATCAACAGTCATGAGCTAATGATGTATTGGTTACCCCATAATTAAATGTAGGTAACCATGCCCCCGGGTAGGAGATTGCCACACCTCTTTATTCATCTCAAATATAATGCTTTGGGTTACGTTACGGTAACACAAAGGGGTTGTCAGCCCAATAGTACTATCCACAATATTCGCGCTCACCCTAAGAGAGTCGGTGATTAGAGGTTCATGATGGGAGGTCTTTTGGCTTTGATTAAACTTAGCGTAAGGCAATAAAATAAGGATAACGTTGGAAAATTACTTGTGTTTAATATGGGAAAAAGTCCTTTAGTGATTCATAATTCTTGTAAATGCAAACAGCGTTTGCCAATCTTGCCAATTTAATTCATATCATATGAAAATAAGGGCTATGAAATTTATATCAATATATGAAAACTTAGAATTGCTTATGAAAGTAAAAACAGATAATTGAGCATGTATATCCCCCAAAAATAGTTCAAAAACATGTAAAAATAGGGGTTATGAACTCACGATAATCCATATAAAAGTTTAGAGTATATAGAAATAGTTAAGCATGTATCTCCCCCAAAAATTATTTAAAACAAGTGAAAGAAGGGGTTACGAACTCACCTGGTCAGTCTGGATGGAAAACAAATGAAAGAAAGTTGATAAACGTCTCCGGTCAAAGAACCTGGGTTGTTATGCCAATATTTAGTAATCATTTCTGATGATTATATGTTTATTTCGTTTCGTTATGTTTTGTTGATTGGTTGATGGTTAAATGTTTTAATTGAGCCAATATGTAGTTTCAAAAGTAAGATTTTATCTTTATCTTTTATCTGTAAGTTTCGGTTCGGTTTGTTCGTTATTAAACATATTATGTTAATATAGAGTCGAGAAAACAAAATAGAAAGGATGAAAATGTTGATTAAGAAAAGTTACGTTTTAATCCCTAAGGTTTGGTCAAATGACAGTTCACACCCTGGACTTTTGGAAAATGACAGTTTCTACCCTCAAGTTTCAAAAATAACAACTTCACCCCTTTTTATTTGTTATTGACAGAAAATACCCTTGATAATATTTATTTACAAAATCAACCTTTGAAAACTTTAATTTAATAAAAATCTCTCTTATGAAATATAGGACTTGGCGAGATTTTTGGACGCAAATAACTTTACGAAAACGGAACCATTTAACGAGCTTTTAGTTTCTATAAATAGTCACCTAGGTCGACTTTAAACATGACAAGTTTCGTATTTTATAGAAATCGTTTGGTATTCGAAAAATAGTCCTAAAGTCGAGTGATCAAACCAGGTTAAAATATAAAATTGGAAAATTTGTTTTAAGACTAGCGATAGGCCAACTTTGGACTGGAATATTTTCTAAATCACTCGATGGTTTTTCAAACAGTTTCTTTCTAAAATTAGTTCACTATATGAACTGTTATATGCCACAAATTCAGGATTTATAGAGATCTAATAAGGGTCGAAAACTAGGTTGGAATTTGGGTGGTTCGAATGATAAATTTGAAAGAAAACAACTGGAAATCAAGTTTCTATTCTAGCGATGGTATGATTTTTGAGGTTTAATAACTTTCGACTCTCTTGATCATTTTAAGAGTTTCTTTCTTCTAAAATAACTTCACTAGGTAAACTTTATTAGGCCAAAAGAGTAGAATTTTTAGTGATCATTTGGGGTTCGAAAAATAGAGCGCAAGTTAGGCACATGGGTGACAGATCTGAAAATCAAATAACTGAAAAACTTTATTTCTATTTAGCGAAATGAGTATAACTTTGGAGCTAAGTATCTTAATGTAAACTTGATCATTTTCAATGATTCCAGTTCCTAAACTGAGCTTGTTGGGTGAACTTAATATATACTGAAAACCAGAAATTAATAAGGTTGTTTGGGTGTCGGTTTTTAGGTTAGAAGTTGGGCTGGTGGGCTGATTTGGACTCGATATAAAATACAGGAAATAACCCGATTAGGGTTTTAATGGTTTTTAGGGTTTCCAACTAAGATTTTTAGATATGGTATGATTATTTTAAGTATATATTGACATGTTTAATCATGATTAACATACTAATGAATTGTTTAAACAAAAATTCAAATATTTTGGGTGTGTTCATGGTTCTGCTCGTAAAGAACAAAGAAAAAGAATGAAAAGCTAATGTTTTTGATTATATTCGTTATTATGGATTATATATTAATACTTTTGAATGTATATAAGTAATTAAAACTGAAAGTTAAAAGGGTTGAGTAACTTACTTAGGGTTGAGGCTCGCTAGGGTTTAGGGCTTTATTTGGTTCGACCTTATTCTTCCCAGTGTTCCTTCTCTTCTTCTGGTCCTTCTAGGTTTGTTTTGAGAGTATGTTGAGGCTGTGATTATGACAGGAGTGGGTTGGGATTGTTTCTGTATTTGGTTCGATCAGTTGTGAAAGGAAGAGAGGATTATGTTGCTATTTATAGAAGGATGAGTTTAGGGTTTAGTAGAAGGTGATAAGGAGACATGTACTGATATAGGGGCTGACAGAAATGGTGAAATAAGCCACTTGGATAGGAGGAGGAGGAGGGAGAAATGGTGGTGATGTGGCCGGTTTGGTTGCCATGGGTTTTAACCACCAATGAAATTCATTCTTGAAGAAGAAGGGTGCCATGTGGAGGGCTTTGTAGGAGAGGGCATGGAATGGCTAGGTTCAATGTATGCTTAGGGTGTAAGCTTAGTTGGGTTGTAGTTGGGATCGAACCAGGAATGGGAGAGGAGGGGCGTTTAGTGCTTAAGGTTGTGGTACTATGAGTTTAGGAAGTAGTATCTTAGGTTTAAGGATCTTAACAAATTTAGTTTAAGTGGTTTAGTTATTTAGAAATTCATTTAGGATTTGTTACATTTTGTAATAACCGGATTTTAAAGAAATGGAATTGAAAATGATTTAAGCTTAAAAGGATTGTAACTTATGCTTAGTAGTGTTGTACAATAATTTAGAATGTGTGAAAAATATATTTTTTAATAGTTTACTAATTTATAAAATTTATTTGTTAAGTTTTATCAAGTTTATAAACAAATAAATAGAGTTTATAGTTTTTGTGCATTAGATACTTGTACTTTGGCTTTAGAGACTTGTAAAAATATTTAAGTAGTTTAGAAAATATCATTTATAAAAGTTATGCATAAATAGTTTGTATTTTATACTTTAAAAATAATATAAATGAGATTTTAATAAGGGTTTTGTAAATAAATGAATTTATGCATAAATGACTTGTACTCTAGCTTAAATAATTTGTAAACTTAATATTTTATAAAAATATTCTAGAAATAAATTAGGGTTTGTGAAATGAATGCATAAAATAACACTTAGGTGAAATTAGGGTTTTACCGGGAAGAAAATAGAATTAGGGTTTTTGGTGCTTTAGTAACTTGTACATTAACTTAGATATGTTATATTTTTATGTTATGAGATTTTGTTGTTCATATTTGGTGTTGTGATGAATTTTAGGGTTTCATAGAAACTCTATTCAGATAATGAATGTTTTGTTAAGGATTTTATCGTAAAGTGGTAATTGGTATTCTGTAATATTTTATATCGTGATGTTTATGAAATAAACATTAGATTTGTTAGGCAGGTCTTGTGGGAGCACGTTTATCAATGATGTGATCTACGTCACATAAGATGAGAGATACATTAAAAAAAAAATTACCCGTGGAAAAAGGATAATAGTTTTGTAAAGTAAATAGGAAATTTTACGAGTGGTTACAGAGCCTCCCACTGAATTCTTGAGATATGAGATCTTTTTCAAGAAAATCTCCATACCTAGCAGCAATTACTTTTTTTTCAGGTAGGAAGTAAAAGTAGTAACCCATCGTTTCCTTTGGGTATCCTACAAAGATACACTTTACAGATCTCTGTTGGAGTTTATCTGCTGAGTCACGTTTAACGAACGCCTCGCAACCCCAGACCTTTAAATAAGACAAGTTAGGCATTTTCCCAAACCATAACTCATGTAAAACCCAAAATTTAACATAATCCGAAATGACTAAAATGCCCCTAAGTTTAAACTTTTAAGAACTTATGAGATACGCTATAAATTAAAACTTCAATGGTATAACATGTTATGACTTGAAACCATATACTATGAACGCATAATCTAAAGTATAATATGAATTTATGTATGAACCTCATAATATAAAGTATGGCATGTTTAATAAGTTCCTTGTAGGCCAAATAAATTAAAACTTGTGCACAACTTAATTAATTGAAGATAAGTATAGAATTTGGTTATTATGGAAAGTGATAAACCTCTCTTAATTCTCACACATAAATTGGCACAAATTAATCCATCATTTTTCCCCAATCTCGGTACTAAAATACCTCTCAAACTACATTTATCGTTTTAATAAATGACTAAATTAGTGACAACATTCCTTATTTTAACCTTTTAATAAATGATTACCACATCTCCACAATTTGTCCCGTACGTCACCTAAAAACACATAACTTCCATTTGTTCATACGTACAAAACATAACACCACACAAATTTACAATTTGAAATCATATTGTACACGTTTTGGAAATAAGGCAAGTGTATGAGACAATTAAGTCCAGTCAATCAACTCCCAAAAGTCTAGCCATCCCACGTTTATTGTACCTGTCATGAGACCAAAAATTTTATGCCTTCCTTTTTAATTCACACGTCTAAAGATAAATGGGGTTGACAAAATATTTTGCTAAAAAAAAAACTAAAGTAACATATTTAATCCTACACTTTGAGTATTGTCATTCTAGACACCAAATTTTCTAAAAGGACATATAAGACCCTAAATTATGATATGTGTCATATTAAATCTTTAAGTTAACTTATTTGCGTTTGGAAAATCTAATTTTGGTTAATTATGAATTATTAACCCCAAAGTTACTGAATAAGGAAAGTTACTAAAAATAGAAAGCCGACTAAAATAAGTAATCTGAATTAAATAAGTTTTAATAAGTTAGTCATGAATTCGTGTAGATCCGCTGAAGAAGGAGTTGCTTCCAGTCTTTATGTTTTCTGTTATGTTTGCACTTGCGGTCTAAGGTACAGATATTCTGCCCTTCTTGTAAGGAGCCTTCGTTTCTCTTGACTTCTGATTTTGATTCGTTTAGGATTCCCCAAGCCATTGCTATGTTCCCTTGTATTGTGAACCCTGACTTGAACCTTTGCTTTGAACTCTTGTCTTGATCATTTGTTTTGAACCCTGCCTTGGACCCTGTTATGTTTCCTTGATACTTGTCATGACCTGTTTATAACCTGGTAACCTGAATAATTATGACCCTGTGATACTTGAAGGTTCATAGGATTTTATAACTACTTTTCTAAATTACATATGAAGAGGTTTTGAGAAATTCTTTTAAAGACTTTCATTATGAAAACTGTTTTAAAGGACACTTTTATAAAGACCATTTAAAATGATTACTTTTAGCAAATGGATATGAACCTTCTGGTATTTTGACCTTTTGACATTGACCTCCTGATAGTGAATCCCTGTATTGATCTCCTGTCCTGAATCCCTGATATGAAACTTGACCTGAGCAACTTGATACTTGATTCTGAGTACCTGATACTTGACACCTGATACTTGATACCTGAGACTTGACACCTGATACTTGATACCTGAGACTTGACACCTGAGACTTGAGACTTGACCTTGACCCACAGTTTGAGACTACGAGCCACCCACTAGGCATGAGGGTTTCATGTCCATGTCATTGATGCACCGATGGCATGACTCTAGGGTAGGAGAGTGATGTCCTATCCCGTCCCCTGTCCTGATTTGATTTGTTACGTAGAGGAAGACCCTGTGGCCTGCGGGGGCGTATGGATGCATCCTAGACATGTCCTGATTTGTTTGTGTTATTTGTATTTCCTGGTGACTGACGAGTGTGTGCGATACACGTCTTTCACAACCCCTGGGAGCTAGCTACTCCAACTCCTGGAGGTATCCCCTCACCCTGTACCTGGTATGCTGAGGTCACCCCTCCATACACCCTGATATATGTAATGTGATTTGATATGTTTTGGGCTCGTAGAGGATTTCTGTTTCCCTGAATCCTTGTAACCTTATGACCTGACACTTGACCTGACATTTGACCTGACTTGATTTGACTTGGGTTGTGGTGGATTACTGGTTATGTTACCCTATGACTTGATACTGGACTTGACTTGATTCGATTTGGGCTGGTGGTGGGTTACGGTTTACTTTACACCTACCTGTTGTAATCCATTTCTTGATAACCCTGTCCCATTCTCTTCCCTACTCCTGTTACATCTTGTAATGTTTCACTTATTTCATTATCCCATATTTCTGCTTTGTCATCGTTATATCTGTTCACTGAGCTCTCGTAGCTCAGCCGCGTTTCTTTTTCCCGCGGTAGGTTTTAGTTGGAGGCTGGGTATGAGTGGAAAGCACCATTGGATTAGAAGACCTTAATAGCTATTGAAGATGACTAGAAGATCCTTTATTTAGACTTAGAGACTTTGCATTGTAACCTTGTAGTTCATATTTCCTTTGTAACCATTAAATTTTATTGTATTATAAATGTCAAATGCTTGTGTCTGTTTCTGATATGTCACCATAACGTAATACTTCTTCCCTTACCGGGTTGGGGTGTTACAACTCATAAGGTGTCTTATCAACCTTCTTGGTCGGAAACATATTTAGTATGCGAATCGCAGATTCCAAGGCATAATCCCAAAAGGATAACGGCAGAGTAGTAAGATTAAACATAGATCGTACCATATCTAATAATGTACGATTCCTTCTCTCAGATACACCATTTTGCTGTGGAGTATATGGAGATGTGAGATGCTGAACAATTCCATTCTCACTTAGATAATCTTTAAACTCCTGACTTAGGTATTCACCACCTCTGTCGGATCGAAGAGCTTTAATCTTCTTTCCTAGTTGCAGTTCTACTTCAGCTTTGAAAACCTTAAATGTTTCAAATACCTCATGTTTATGTTTAAGTAAATAAACATATCCATAACGGCTGAAATCATCCGTAAAGGTTAAGAAGTAGCTAGCACCTCTCTTTGACACATGTCTAAGTGGTCCGCACATATCAGTATGTATTAAACCAAGTAGATCATCAGCCTTTTTTGAATACGGTTATTAAAAGGTTTCTTAGTCATCTTCCCAGATATACAAGATTCACACTTATCAAATGACTCATCATTGATATCCTGCAAAAGCCCATCACGTTGCAGCTTTTGCATGCGAGTCTTGCCTATGTGAGCAAGTCGACAATGCCAAAGATAAGATGAATCCAAGACATTCTTGACTCTCTTATTGTTGATGCTATACATCGAATTATAATCATTGCATTCATTCATATCAATTTCAAATACACCATTCACAACAATAACATTGAAATAAAAAACATTATTTAATGAAACATAAATTTTATTGCTAGTAATAGTATGATGAAATCCCATATCCAACAAACACGAAAAAGGAAATGACACCTCTAACAATAGAAGGTGCATAGTGACAATTATTCAAATTCAGTACTAAGCCCGAAGGCAAAACTAATCTAAATACTCCTATGGCTTCAACAGCTGCATTGCCCACATGCAGATATTGCTCCCCATAGGCGAGTCTCCTTTCCACTCTAAATCCCTGCAGCGTATTACAAATGTGAATACCGCATCCAGTATCATATACCCAGGAATTTAATTTACGAGTTAATGAAAATAATTCAATCATAAAAAAGGTACCTGAAGTACTGGCTTTCCCAGTCTCACCCTTCATCTTTTTCACTTACAACTCCTCGAGATAGAGAGGACAGTTCCTCTTCCAGTGTCCCATCTCGTGGTAGTGATGACAACCCTGATCCTTCTTATTGGGATTTGGCTTGTTCTTCTGAGGGGCCTTCTTAGGTGCAGGCTGATAGGTCACAACTTATTTGCCCTTGTCAGCTTTACCTTCCCCTTCTTGTTCGCTTGCGGTCTTGGCTTTTGAACCCTACCCCATTGTATTACTAGTACTTGAGGAGTAGGAGCCTTGTCCTTTCCTGGTAAACCCTTTTCATAATCAACGAGCATTGCGAGCAATTCTGTTATTGTCTTCCCCGAGCAATGCATGTTGTAATTTTGAACAAAACCCTTAAAGTCCTTGTTCAAGGACCTATTGATTAAGTTCACATTAACATTCTCGGCATAGGCATAGTTCATCTGTTGGAGCCGATCGATGTAACCTTTCATCTCCAACACATGATCGCGAACGGGTTTACCTTCCCCTTGCCTACAGCTATGGAATTGATCGATCAAATCATACAGTTCGACAGCTGGAGGTGTTTCATAGGTCTTTTGGAATTCATCTAGCATATCTTTAGGAAAATAATTCTCAAATTGCTTTTGCAACTTGGAATTCATCTAGCGTATCATACTCCTTTTGCCAGATTGCTTTGACTTCATCAGTTTCAGTGTCAGCAGGCTGCGTAGGGCAAGGCTTAGTCAAATAATCTAGCTTCTTGGACACACGCAGGACAATCCTCAGTGACCGATGCCAATCATTGAAATTTGGGCCAGTCAGTTTTTCCCTTTCAAAATGAGCTTTGAAAGCGGAACTCAGTACAACGTTTTCGGGTTGAGCCATTTCTACAGAAAAAGTTCAAATATTAGTATTCCAATAATACAATTTTTCAAGAAAAGAAAATTACCCAGGAAATGTAATATAACCACATAATTTTCTTGAAAACTAGGGTCCAACTTTCCATAGTTCCACTACATCAGTTGATCTGCTAGTAGTGAAAGTACAAAAGATGGTAACTTGTCGTATAATAATCGGCAAAACAATTTCCAATTCCTAGATCATTATGGGAATTACATTTGCCAAACAATTTGCAATGTAAGCATGTTTCTTCCCATCTCATGCTTTAAGTCTCAAGGTCTCACTTACAACTTAATTAAATCATCTAATTTAGAAACTGCAGATACTCCATGTCACGGTCTCGCGCCATGGAAATTTACCTTGTCATTAATATTTAGGTCAAGGTCTTATTTACGCTAAATATTAACTCCAAGTGTCTATTATAATTAGATAGCATGGACTTAAATTTTAGGGTATTTATTTTGATGTGACAATCAAAATATGTACGAAGAAGCATGCACACATCTTCGTATCATAAGTTTTCAAAACAATTTTTAGTTACCAATTCACTAAGAGTTAAATCAACAAAGTTTTAATTGAGGTATTGGGTTCACCAATCAAAGAATTACCTACAATTATCGCCCACTATATCCTACTACTGCATGAGTCAAAAGACTCAAGTTATTCGGATAATTACCACAGAAGTGGCGCGTGGAATTGAGGTCAATTCACCCTTAAGATGATTTTGCACAAAATAATAGCATTACTTGGTAGCTCCAATTAGACGCACAAAGGAGCGGAGAGGCAAACGTCCGCCCGAAGGCTAATTAAAAACGCGCCCCTTTCGGATGACAATTTAATGTCAAGCCTCCTTATACCCCTCTTATAGTTTGTCTACATTGGGTGAGCCGTTCACACTATGGGTACAAAACTCATCATTCAATCAAAAGTTTATGATTCTAAGTCTTAAAAATTTATGTTGTAAATTATAAAATTGCTAGTCTCGCCTGGGAGCAAATTACCGTGCGAAGCGAACCACTGTCGGCACATAAGACTTGACAATTTATACTTTACCACATCAAGGTTTCATATTTATTAGGTCAATTTATTTTTTTACAAAAAATTACCCTCTTTTTGCTTACAATTCAACAATAATTTAATCAAAAAAAGACAAGTAATTTAACAAAAAAATAAATAAACACATAATAAAGCATATAATCTTAACCATTAATTCATATAGCCACATGCAAACCTTTTGATAAATCCTATTAATAATATCTATGTGAATTATTATGTATATAATTACTAAGACTCTCATTGGTTTTCGAGCGCATTGTACCCAATGAACCACATACACCAACAAGTTGGTAGCGTAAGCCTTAGCAATTATATACCACGTTGCACATAATGGATTCATTAGTTTAATAAATTAGGTATTCCCTAATTTTAGATTTATCTAAATCATGTAGCAAATAAAACAAACCCTAATCCATGATTACCTTGTATGAAGTATCATGGATTAATCAAGGAACGTAACCCTTTACATACATAAACACACATGTTCCTAATTTAGGGTTACAAAACTAGCTTTTTATTAAAAGAGGGTCGAACCCCCCCCCCCCCTCCTCCCTAAAATTAGGTTTGATTTTTTTGTATGTTATAAACCCTAGGAAAAATCGACTAACATGTTAATTCAAATCAAAATTCAATTTTTATGCGTTTCGGTAATACAATTACATGTTAAACGGCTCGTGATGCTACTGTTGAAATTTAGATATCATAACAATTATATAGATAAATAAACACACATCAAATCACATAACGGAAGCAAGATCATTAATTTAACATGTATAGAGTTAACCGAAAAATAAAGATTACATACCTTTGATCCTAGCAAGAACAAGGATCGAACTTCAACTTCTTCTCTTAATCAAACAATTAGGATTAACGTGAAACCCCTTACCGTTTTGTTTCATAATCCAAGATGTGTTAACTAAAGTGAGTTAACTACCAAGTCTTGTACACACGTACTATAACCAATTGACGTTTGATGCTAGTGAAAGAACACGAATTAAACCAAACTTATTTTGTTTAATTATAAAAGTCGATCCCCCCCCCTACAATAGCGGGTCGATCGGTTTTAGAGCAAAAGAGAGGAAGAAAACTTTTAGGGTTATAGTAACAATGCACAAGGTAAAAAACTAATAACCCTTGATTTGTATTTATAGTGAAAACCTAACTTGGAGCACAAGATGGATCGAGTGGGTTTAGGCAACCCTCAGGCCGATCGGGCCCCCCATCCCAATGGGTTTCTAGATCCTTCTTTAGCCTCTATTTTCACATACGGTCCTTCCTTTATTTACTTAACGGTCGTTAGTCAATTCCGTTAATTACTTAACGTCCGTTAGTTGTTATTTCGTGTCCAAGTAATTAAATACATAACATTTATATATATTAATTATTTCATCAATCATTCATACGTAAAGTGTGTAATCCCTCGGTCCCGTGTTCGATTCTAGTCATACACATTTTAATATTTTTCCATAACTCTAACACGTTTTGCATTGCAAACCATTGTACCCAAAAAGAAGGGAGCTACGTCTGAGTTAAACTTGGAGATGGAATTGGGAGCTACGTCTGAGTTAAACTTGGAGATGGAAGTCTTCTTTCGTGCTCATTTTGTTGAAGAAACTTTGAACTATTTTGTAACATACTGCTTAAAATATTTTATTTTATAAACAAACCATCTTTTCAATTGAAGAAACAGATATCAAGTGATTTGCAATTTTCAAGTAGTTTAATAAATTTTAATCATTCTCTAAAATATTTGCATTGAACAATTTATTTAGTTATTGAATAACTTCATGTGAAAAGTCTATTAGTTGACGGTCCTAATATATTAGTAGGCCAAAAGTTTAAAACTTGAAAGAAATCCAGCCCACTTTAATCACTGGCTCAATCATATAGTTCCATTCCATAAATAATTTTGGCCTATAAATATTAAAAATCATGAAAATTTACCCTTAAATCTAAATTAAATTTTGCGAGGAGAAAAAAAAGAGCTCTGAGATTTAATTCGTATGATTTGCTGGTACAATTTTATATTAAAATCGAATTTTTGCTTAAACTTAAATTTGAGTATATTAAAATTGATCATGCATGCATGCTATTAGGGATGGCAAAAAACCCGAACCTGAACTAATTAGGGCGGGACAGGGCATGCTAATCGTGTTACGGGACGGGTTTGGGGATTAAACGGGGATTTTAATCGGGTTTGGGGCGGGGAGCGGGGAATCCTCGCCCCGCCCCGCCCCACTCGATTAATATATATACACCTATACAAATATATCTGTACTTATATAGTATTTTGTTAGTATTTACGTAATAAAAAAATATTAGTCTAATATTGTTAGTTTTTTTTATATATGTAAGAATGCAAAATTGTGATTATACAAACTGGTTTAGTATCATATTTTTAAGTTTTACTTTTTGACGATATAATTTATCATTATTTATGTATAATACTATCATTGAAAATTAATAAGGATTCTTTGTAATTGATTATTAATAGGTTCGTTATTGCTAACAGCCTAAAAATAATAATAAATGTGAAATGGTGCGGCTTTTTTCGAGAATTGCACCCAAATAGGACATCCCGATAAGATCCCCGATTAATACGGGGCGGGTTTGGGGGACCATCACGCCCCAACAGGGCGCCCCGATTAGATCCCGATGAGGATCGGGGCGGGTTTGGGGAGAACTTTGGTAATCGGGTTTGAGGATGGGGATAACCGCCCAACCCCAAACCCGCCCCGTTGCCATCCCTACATGTTATATTGCTATTTACTTCTAGTTAATCCTCTCCCTTTTGTTTTTGAAAGGTTATGTTGGCGTTTTTTATTAGGTGCAATAAAATAAAAGTTTTTTTTAGGTAGTTGTAGAGAAAAAAATTATTTTGATTTTTGTAGAAAAAAGGGGAGGGTTTTTATCTCTAGAAATCTCTTAGGAATTTGTAAAATGTGTTTAGGTTATATTTTTCTAGAAAATTGAAAAGTGCAAGGGAATGTAAAAAAAAAAATAATAATAATAAAAAAAAAAAAGGTAAGGATTTTGAAAAAAAGGAAGTTAGAAGAATGCCTCTTAGTTTTAGTTTAAAGTGGATAATTTTTTTATCCTTGCACTTCTTTAATGATGATGTTGAATAAGCCTTAAATGGGTCGGGTTTTGGGAAAGAAAAAACTTACCCTTACCCGACCCTAATAAGATGCACGTTATTCGTGTACGAGTTAACTTATATAAGCCAAAGTATAATATAAAAATTAAACAAAAGGTAAATTTTTACAATAAACCAAGGAAATATATGAAAAAGTTAAAAGAAAAATCCCTTATGCGGGTTAAGCTTTAAACTCTCACCCGAAACCTAACCGTAATAAGAGTTCGGGTTAGCCGAGTTAAACCCGAATAACCCGATTAAGATTTTTTTAACCAATTTAACCCGATCTGAATAAGGTTATACGGGTACGGGTTGGTTGAGATTACGGGGGTACGGGTATTTTTTAGGGTCTTAGTTGAAACCAATATGAGAAATATACATGTCTCGATTTAAGCAACTTTTTTCCTTCCATTAATCTTGCTACTTTGTATGGAGTAGATTGAGAAATTGTTATGTCCTTATATAGTTTTACAAATTAAATACTGCAGCTGATTCAAATGCCAAAGGAGTTAAGTAAAGAAGGGGTGACGATGTATGTGGTACATGATAATAGAACACACATCAACACTGAAGAAGAAGATGGAGATAGAATAAGCAACTTGCCCGATGATATTATTCACCGCATTCTCTCTTTCATTGACATGAAATATGCTGTTCAAGCTAGTACATTGTGTCAGAGATGGAGGCATATTTGGACTTCAATGCCTTATCTTAAGTTAAATAGTCGTATGTTAGGTGGTGTAGCTCAGTTTGCCAAATTTGTGGATCATGCACTATCTAAACGCAACGACGAAACAGAAGTTTCTGAAGTTGAGCTCACATTCACAGGACTAACCACCCAACTTTTTGTTAAAGATATTGTAAGCTATGCATACTTGCATAATGTTAGGAAACTGACCATCATATGTAACGGTCAGAAATATCAAATGGTCCCAGAATACCTTTTCTTTTCTCACAGTCTCGAGCATTTCACCTTCAGTAATGAATGTCGTCGTCGAAGGATCCGTTTACCAGCATTAGCTTGGGATTTTCCTGTTCTAAAAACTCTCTATTTGAGTAATATATGGTTAAGTGGAAAGCAGGGGAGGCTCAATCTTTTTTCTAAATGCGTGAACTTAAAAGACATCACTTTACATCGGTTTTCCATGAATATTGATGAGTTTAACGTTTGTTGTCCGCAACTTTCTAATCTTACAATTACCGACGGATTCCTGTTTCCAAAGGTTTTTAATGTTGTTGCTCCTAAGCTTAAGAATCTGACAGCATCAGTGAGGGCTATTTTTCACGATTTACAACCTTCATTCTTTGATTGTCTGCAACCAACAGAGGGCTTTGATTCTCTAGAAACAGTGAATCTTTTCTTGTCTCCTGTTAGAGGCATATCCAACAATGGTCGGATGCTACTCAGTGCATTCCAGAAACTCCGCAGTGCTAAATTTCTGATACTTAATAGTGAAGTCATAGAGGTATATATACGCCATTAGTGATTTTTTTTATGTATTCATATGCATCTTATCCTTTTTATGTACTAATCATTTTTTTATTTCTCGCATTCATGCATATTATGTGCCAAGGCTCTTGGATATGATATGAATCGACTCTCACAAGAACCTTGCCCATTCAATAAATTAAAGTGCTTGAAGATGATAGGCACGCCTCTGTCTCGAAAGGACCGTATTTCACAAATAGCAAATCCTGTCAAAAACTACTTGCTTGAGAACTCTCCAAATGCCACTTTCATCATGGATTTACCTCAGGTAGTATTATATGGATGTATAATTTGTGCATTATTTATGGATTTAGGTACCTTTGCACTTTATAATCTGCTTGTTGTCATGCTACAGAAGAGACCATCCGAGCTGTTATATAAGGTAGAAAAGTCTAAGGTGGCCAAGTTGGAGGAAAAAAATACAAGCGCAAGATGAAGTTATTAGAGAGCACAAATCAGTACATGAGAAACTGTTATCATATATTATAAAGTGCAAAATTTCAGAATTGCGAGTGCAGGTTGAGGCTGGGAATCCAGACTATGAAATCATCCGTGTAATGGGTAGCGAAATCAAATCAGTCATGGACTCGATGCCAAAGAACTTAAGGTCAGATGTGGAGGCACAGCTTTTCTCTCAGTATGAAGCATTGAAGTGTTTGCTTCTTACCCGTATTGATGCTAGCCGCTGGGCAAAAATTGAAACTGAGCTCGGGAAAGTAGTCAATACTCTGCATTGGAAAATTTGATATATGTTACCTTGTTTGGTAATTTCACCTTTAGTAATTTCAGAAGTGAGATTGCTAGGGTAATCTGCAGTGCATAATGCTAGGATATTTTCATAGAATCTTAAACGGATGCATATTACGCTCCATCGTTGACTCTTTTTGTATTACATGTAAGGAGAGTTATTATTATCATTGTGATAATCTAATTGAAGGTGCATTTGTGGTCTAATCTGCGTAACTGTATTGATGATTGAAGACAGGTTGTACTAAAGCATCTAGTGTCGCTTAAAGGTCCTTTATGAAAGCAAACCATTTGATTTTACACCATAGGACTTTCAAAATGCATAAGTAATATGTATTTAATTACAAAATCATCACCACCAGATTCTATTTACTCTATTTTACTAAGTTTGATTGTACAAAAGATTTAGAATCTGAAATTACATTTTCGAATGAGTTTTGATTGCAAATAATCTAAATACAGTATCTTGTTTTCAATGTAAATGGTTTTGGATGATTTATTATGTACTGCTACCGTTTCTTCTTATACGTGCAAAAAAGAACAGATGGTTATAGCCCAGTTGCAACATGTCGTTTTAGGAGATGCACGTAGCCTTTGGTCTTTAGTATTGTGGTTTTAAATATGTTGATGAATGACAAACCAGTTTTTACCTGTGTAAAAGACCTTTATGGAATTGTCGGGCGGTATGATTTGTAGTTTTTACAAGAACTAATGAAATTTCATTCTGCATTGTTCAAGTATCAAATTCCATTGTTCGTCATCCTATCTGTGATGTGATCACTTCTTGTCAATAAAGATGATATCAAATCATTTACTTGGTCTATGAAGTTTTCACACATGGCATTTATTAATCTTTGAAGAACTTATATCAAGTATTATGGTGTCTAACAAATGCATACGTCACGTTGTTGACGTCTGAAATCAGAAGTGAATTTCTAGATTAATGAGATTATATTTCTTGAAGGAGACTGACATTGTTTTCTCATTCTTATCTATTGTAGGTTACTTTTTTTTTGTTATCATTTTGTTTCTGTCAACTGATAATTTGTTCATTTTGTCTGTTCAGAAAAGGAAAATTTGTGTTTGTATGGCTTTCCGAGCGAGCAATGGGAGGTCAATTTGCCAGCTGAAGAGGTACCACCAGAACTCCCAGAACCAGCACTCGGTATTAACTTTGCTAGAGATGGGATGCAAGAAAAGGACTGGTTATCTTTGGTTGCGGTCCATAGTGATGCTTGGTTGCTTTCTGTTGCTTTCTATTTTGGTGCCAGATTTGGATTTGAAAAAGCGGAAAGGTAAATCTTTTTTGTATCCATTATGCTCTAATAGAAAAGGCGCGCATTTTTTCATCAAAAGAAAGCCAATTTTGAGACAAGCTGCTTTACGTTCTTAATTTTTTTAGCTATTATTGCTACTTTACTTTATTTGTTTTAGCTGTTATTTTCTTGTCATATTGGAAATATTTAAAAAGTTGCAATTCTTACAATAATTAGGGGGTACACTTGTAGGTTCATAAATTGGTCACACAAAGCATGACACTAAAGTTGCAATTCTTACAATATTGGAAATATATAAAAACTCTATGTACTGGCTCCTTTAAAGCTAATTTTTGTTTAATTCAAGCTGATCATTAAGGGACCCTAAATGGTTGTTGGCAAAGGATTTTTGGTCAATATTCTGGACACTCAAATCGTTATTTTGTACTATTCGGCATATCTGATTTAGAAGTCAAATGTTGCCCGCTTAAACTTTATAACCGATAC
This sequence comes from Artemisia tridentata subsp. tridentata, assembly GCA_021014915.2. NCBI lineage: Eukaryota > Viridiplantae > Streptophyta > Magnoliopsida > Asterales > Asteraceae > Artemisia > Artemisia tridentata. Next base: position 9,352,442 of record CP139504.1, read on the forward strand.
AAATCTATTTAGTCTTTTATTTGAAGCTAATACCATGATCTCACATTTAACTGCCAGTTATGCGTCGCACCCCATTATATGATATTAGCAGGAACGTGTGACTACTTGATATGGCACATTCACGTGCATTGTGGCTGGTATGTGGATGTTCTGCGTGTTATAATGTGATCAAATACTGCTTATCTCTGTGTACTGTGTACGCATACTCAAGTTCACAGGATCGCTGATCACAGAATCAATAACACGCACACAATCTGCTGTTCACAGGTTGCTAAGTCGCTGTAACAAGAAAACAGAAAAACTGGAAACAAAGAACACAACAATAACTGTAATTCGCTTTTCAATTAACAGAGAAATATTTGCTCTAAAACTCTGATGGTTTTTTCATGCTCTACCACAAGCTCGGTAGGTCATGTATTTATAGAGTTTGGAACATGCTTACCAATCCTACTACAATTCGAATACCCTACAGAATCCTAAACCGACTTAACTCAGGAATCCTAAGTAGAGTACAACTCTGATTATGTAACCGACTTATTAGCTTGAGTCTGTTCAGCTTCCATTGGCGGTTCAACTGCCCCATAGGCTCAAGGTCAGTGAATTAGACCAACATTCACCCCCCTAATTTCTGACTCGAGATAGGAAGGTCTTCGATTCCAAGTAGCTCTCTCATCTCCTTGAATTTAATCCTTGCAAGAGCTTTTGTGAGGATATCAGCACGCTGCAAATCACCTCTTACAAATTCAACTCGTACTTGGCCTCTTTCAACACACTCTCGGATAAAATGATAACGTGTATTTATATGTTTGCTTCTCCCGTGAAAAACTGGATTTTTCATAAGTGCAATAGCCGATTTGTTGTCAACAAATAAGACCACCACTCTCTCTTCTATTCCGGTTATTTCACCCAACAATCCACGTAACCATATCCCTTGACACGCGGCTGAGGTTGCAGCCATGAACTCGGCTTCACAAGACGATAGAGCCACCGTGTTTTGCTTTTGTGAGCACCAAGTAATAGGTGATTTACCTAGATAAAATACGTGCCCAGTTGTGCTTCGACTATCATCTTGGTCCATAGCATAACTACTATCACTAAACCCCACCAACTGCTTGGTTTCCTCTTGGTTATATCGCACTCCAAAATTCAAACTACCTTGGATATACCGTAGTATTTGTTTCACAGCCACCATATGTGATTCTTTTGGTTCTTGCATGTAACGACTAACCAAACCAACCGAATAAGATAAATCGGGTTGTGTGTGTAGTAAATACCTTAAACAACCAACTCGTCGTCTATACAATGTTGCATCAACTGGTTTTCCTTCCTTATCCAAGCTTAACTTGACTCCAGGTTCTAATGGACATTGAGTAGAATTCGATTCATGCATTCCAGCATCTTTTAATATCTTCAAAGCATAGCCCACTTGACTTATTGAGATACTCGAATCCTCTTGCTTTACTTCAATGCCAAGATAATAGCTCAATTTTCCCAAATCACTCATCTCGAACCTCTCTTTCATTTGTTTCTTGAATTCACCAATTTAGCCAAGCTTCGAACCGGTTACCAAGAGATCATCCACATAGACCGCAATAATCAAGATTGACTTGTTTGTCTTCTTCACATACACCGCTTGTTCGTGTTGGCATCGTTTGAACGACATTTGCTTAAGTACTCTATCAAGTTTTGTATTCCACGCCCTCGGGGCTTGTTTAAGTCCATAGAGCGGTTGTGTAACAAACACTTGCTCTTCTAACTTAGGTAAATATGGCCTTGTTCCCGTTGCATAAGCCACACATCCAAATACCCGCAAACCCTCCAAGTTAGGCTTCTTTCCTTTGAAAGCCTCGTATGGTGTTTGATTAACTAGAGCTTGTTGGAATATGTGAACTATAAATAAATCATAAACACATAACATCATCAAAAGCACGCAGCGGAATAGATCTACAAGAACATGTAATTAATTAAATTAAACAAGACACGTACCTTAATGATTCCTAGCAAGAACAAGGAATCTCTTGAACAAGAACAAATAATATAAACCCTAATTGGGAATATATTGGATCGATCACACCAAAGATCACAAGCTAAAGGAAGCTTGTCACTCGTTCTTGTACACACGTAATTATAGCGTTTCAATGAGAAAAGCTAGTTTCTTGATCACCAATAACCAAACACTTTATAGCTTTATTAGACTCGACCAAATCCGAGTGGATTTAGAAAGAGGGTCGATCGTTGGAGCTAGAGGGAAGAGAGGAGAAGAAGTTTGGCTATTTTGGAGATTCAAGATTAGGTGAAAACTAAAACACAATGGAATGTATTTATAGTGTTCCCTTTTCTTCCTCTCCAAGCCAACCGATCGGCTCAAATACCCTAAAAGGGTTGTTTGGCCGACTTCCATACTCCCACAAGAATTCTAGATCCTTCTTTCCTATTTTTCACGTTTAGTCCTTTAACTGTCGTTAGTTAAAACTCCGTTAAGTACTAACCGTCGTTAAGTGTTTTAATTGGTGAAATGAATAAATAAATAAATACATGAAATATATAAATATTTAATTATTCATCATTGAAACTCTCACGCTAATGTGTGCAATCCCGAGCCTCGGGTTCGAAACCGGACATACGTATATTAATATTTATACACAAAACCTAACAGCTCCCACTTGGATAAACATTAATATAGCAATGACATGGGTCAGCCTAGCTTAACCTTCCCAATGCCCCCAGCTCGATCCGAGTTGTGGTTCTCCTGGTAAAAACCACATGTGATGAAATTAATCATCATACTTATCCTTTTGTTACTAATACCGCGTTAATTTGGATATGGATCTTTGTCATTCCATAATTAACTTAGTTTCTCGTTTATACATAATTGAACAAGATTATCAAAACATCTGAACGTCTTCCAGATAGACTTTGGGCGTGCGCACGCAAACATCTTGTCAACCATACGAGTGGCCAAGCAGTATTAAACTTCAACACAAAGTTGAAGGAACAAATCCCTTATTGACTGCGAGCATAACCCTTGAACTTCGCATCATTTCTGAAAATAGCCCTTATAACTACCTTTTACAGTTAGCGTTAGACCACCTTACAGAAAATAAGCTACATCCTCGGCAATTATCTGTCATCTCAAGTCTGAGGATAAATATTCATGATATACTTAATGACTATGATCCATAAAGTATAATCATGTATTTGGGATAAGTCCTATATTCAATTTATCCAATATTGAATATCATGTGACATTGGTGTCTCAACCTTACAGTTCATTCTACCAATCCTCACATTTGTCTTAGTTCAATAATATTCCCATATTATTAATTGACAACGGACTATTTAGAATAAATAAATTATTCACGGATTTAAACATGCAAATATAGGACACAAATATTAATAATGATAATAAACGTTATCCGCACTTTATTTCATTAAAATAATAATTGTTTACACGTCCCTATCGAAATACTAATCCAACAGATTTACATGAAACTATCTGCTAAACGAAGACCAATACCCTGAGCATGCCGATTAAACGTATCTTTAGGTAATGCCTTCGTGAAAGGATCAGCCAGATTGTCATCTGTGTGAACTTTGAGTACTTTGATTTCACCTAGTTCGACTTGTTCACGAACATAGTGCATCTTTCTTTTAAAGTGTCTGGCGCCTTTCATAACTCCAGGTTCATTGGCGAATGTGATTGCAGCAGAGTTGTCACAATACACATTTATAGGTAATTCAATAGACGGCATCACTCCAAGATCCGTAATGAAATTCCTTATCCAAACAGCTTCTTGTGCAGCATCCGATGCAGCATTGTACTCAGCTTCTGTAGCAGACATGGCCTTTGTGCTCTGCTTTTTACTCTTCCAGTCTACTGCTCCTCCATTTATGACAAAGACATAACCCGTTTGCGACTTCGTATCATCTTTATCAGTTTGCCAGGATGCATCGCAGAAACCTGTAACATTCAGTTCTACGTCTGGATTTCCCCCGAAAACTAAAAACATATCTTTGGTATTCCTTAAATACTTAAGAATGTTTTTAACAGCATGCCAGTGATCTCTCCCTGGATTTTGCTGATATCGACTCGTCAAATTTTGAGCGAATGCCACATCAGGCCTTGTGCATCTAACAGCATACATGATAGATCCTACAGCCGAAGCATACGGAACTTTCTGCATGTATTCCACCTCTTCAGGTGTAGAAGCACACATTTCGCTACTTAAGCCATGATCAACTTGCATGGGCAAATATCCCTTCTTGGAATTTTGCATATTGAATCTCTTCAATATTTTATCCATGTAAGCACTTTGGCTTAATCTGATTAACCGTTTAGATCTGTCTCGATAGATCTTGATTCCAAGGATATATGCTGCTTCTCCTAAATCCTTCATGGCAAAGCAATTACCAAGATATTTCTTAACTTCATTAAGACTTGGTATGTGATTTCCCATGATTAATATGTCATCGACATATAGGACAAGAAAAGTAGTGTTACTCCCACTAACTTTGTGGTATACACATGGCTCATTGAAATTTTGAGTAAATCCAAACTTCTTGATTTCCTCATCAAATTTCTTATTCCATTGCCTGGATGCTTGCTTCAATCCATAAATGGATCTTTGAAGTTTGCATACACGCTCAGGAAATTCTGGATTTACAAAACCTTCAGGTTGCGCCATATAGATGTCTTCATCTAGGCGACCATTCAGAAACGCGATTTTGACATCCATTTGCCAAATCTCATAGTCATAGTAGGCAGCTATGGCTATAAGAATCCTAATAGCTCTAATATCGGCTACAGGAGAAAAGATCTCCTCATAGTCAACACCATATGTTTGAGTGAAGCCCTTGGCCACCAAACGAGCTTTATAGGTGTGTACTTTGCCATCCATATCAGTCTTTTTCTTGAAGAGCCACTTACACCCAACTACCTTAGCATTGGGTGGAAGATCTACTTCAATCCAGACTTTATTGTCTTTCATGGATTGCATTTCCCCATCCATGGCTGCTTGCCATTTGTCCTTTTCAGGATTATTAATGGCAGCCTTATAACTAGTTGGTTCATCAATGTGATCCAATAGAAAAGTTTCCTCATCGTCTATGCTTAAACATAGACGCTCAGGTGCCTTTGTAGATCTTGAGGATCTACGGATGGGTACCACTTCAACTTCAGGTGGAGGACCTAAACTTTCAGGTTCCACAGGAAGTGTGTTAGTACTTTCAGAAGGTGACGTATCTTCATGATCATTTTCAAGATCATATGATCTCCCACCGAATTCTTGAGATATTAGATTATCTTCAAGAAATTCACCGTACCTAGCGATGATGACCTTATTTTCTTGTGGGAAGTAAAAGTAGTAACCCTTTGTTTCCTTAGGGTATCCTACGAAGATACACTTAACAGATCTTTGTTGGAGTTTATCAGGTGAGTCACGTTTAACAAACGCCTCACAACCCCAGACCTTTAAGTAAGAAAAGTTGGGAGCTTTTCCAGTCCATACTTCATATGGAGTCTTATCAACCTTCTTAGTTGGAATCCTATTTAAAACGTGAACAGCCGTTTCAAGAGCATAATCCCAAAAGGATAATGAGAGAGTTGTAAGATTAAACATTGATCGTACCATATCTAACAATGTACGATTTCTCCTTTCAGATACACCATTTTGTTGTTGAGTATAAGGAGATGTGAGTTGTTGGACAATGCCACACTCAGTCAGATAATCTTTGAACTCTTGGCTCAAATACTCACCACCACGATCGGATCGAAGTGTCTTAATCTTCTTTCCGAGTTGAAGTTCTACTTCATTTTTAAAAACCTTGAATGTCTCAAAGACTTCATGTTTATGTTTAAGTAAATAAACATAACCATAACGACTATAGTCATCCGTGAAGGTCAAGAAGTAGCTAGCACCGCGTTTTGACACGTGTCTAAGTGGACCACATACATCCGTGTGTATTAATCCAAGTAGATCAGAAGCCTTTTCCATATTGCTATGGAAAGGTTTCTTTGTCATCTTCCCAGATATGCAAGATTCGCATTTATCAACTGAATCATCATTGATATTAGGTAAAAGCCCATCACTTAGCAGCTTTTCCATGCGTTTCTTGCCTATGTGGGCAAGGCGACAATGCCATAAATAAGACGAATCCAAGTTAGACTTGGTTCTCTTATTCCCGATGCTATACATAGAATTATTTCTATTGGATACATGGTTATCCATGTCAATTTCAAACACACCATTTAATGAAATAGCATTAAAATAGAAAACAGAATTTAAAGAAACAGAAATTCCATTATCATTAAAAGTATGCTTAAAACCCAAATCCAATAACAAAGAAACTGAAACGACACCTCTAACAATAGAAGGCGCGTAATGACAATTGTCTAAAACTAAAATTAAACCAGATGGTAAAACTAGCTCAAAAGTCCCTATGGCTTCTACTGCTGCACGTATTCCATTTCCCACGTACAAGTAGCATTCTCCATAGTTCAGCTTCTTTGCTCCTCTAAGCCCCTGCGATGTATTACAAATGTGAGTACCACATCCTGTATCATATATCCAGGCATTTTGCTTACGAGGAAAAGAAAATAATTCAATCATAAAAATACCTGAAGTGCTGGCGCCCTGCCCAACCTTGGCATTCTTATTCTTGCGACACTCCTCTAGCAACAATGGACAGTCACGCTTCTAGTGTCCAGGAGTATGGCAGTGGTGACAAGCAGCCGCATCCTTTTTGGGATAATCCTTCTTGGGAGGAGGATTCTGCTTCTTTGGCTTTTGCTGATGGGTCACAATCTGCTTGCCCTTGTCAGCTTTGCCCTTTCCTTTCTTGTTCACATTTTTCGGTTTACCGGGCTTAGCTACTCTACCACCTCTTATTGCCATAACAGCAGGTGTAGGAGCTTTCTTTGTGAGGGCCTTCTCATGCTCAATAAGCATTGCATGCAATTCAGAAAATGTCTTCCCCTTGCAATGCATGTTAAAGTTGCGCACAAAATCACCATATAATTCCTCATTGAGGGATTTGTTGATGAGGCCAACTTTAACGTCTTCCACAAACCCACAATTAAGTGCATCTAGTTGGTCAAGATAACCTTTCACTTTAAGTGCATGATCACTTACGGGTGTTGTCACATCCTGCTTGCACTTGCCCAAGTTGTCAAGTACATCATACAATTCAGCCATAGGTGATTTCTGAAACATACGTGTCAGTTCATCAATCATGTTTTTCGGGCTATATTTCTCAAACTGTTTGACCAGTTGATCATCCATCCCCGATAGCATGAGACAAGCCGCATCATTGTGCTTGTCATAGGTTTCATTGTACTGCCTAAGTATTTCATTAGACGAGTTTGCAGGAGGAGCTTCTGGAAGAGCCTCAGTAAGACATTCAGAACGTTTGGCAATTCTATGAACAAGCCTTAGATTTCGATGCCAAGCATTGAAGTTCTTAGTCCCGATCAATTTTTCCTTTTCAAGCATCATCTTGAAACAGGAAGTTAAGTTTGACGAGTTTCCGGGTTGGGCCATTTCTACAGAAAAAAATTCAAAAGTTAGTACTTTCGATAATTTTAACATTTCATGAAAATTAAACACCCATTGGTCAAATAACCATTTAATTTTCATTGAAAACTAGGATCCTAATTGACGTCGTTCCATTTGCATCAGCTTTGGCTGCTAGCAATGAAAGTACTCAATAAGGTACGGGATCACCCAATTGCCAATGTCCAATTGCAATTCCTAGAAATCATGGGACTTACAATATATATATATTGCCAACAACTGTTGCAAAAATTGTAAGCATGTTTCATCCCCAATTCTTTATGCCTTGGCGCCGTCCCATTACATCAGCTTTGGCTGCTAGTAATGAAAGTGCCCAATTAAGTCTACCAACTTAAGAAACGTGTAAATTGGCATCGTTTCATCACATCAGCTTTGGCTGCTAGTAATGAAAGTACCCAATTTACCCTTTAGACCGCACCCTTTGAACATCAACATTCAGCTTTGGCTGCTAGTGATGTAGGATGAAACCTTAAGTGTTTCTTTTAGTAGTTGGGTGGCATTTGACTTAAATTTGTAGGGTAATTATTTTTGATGTGTATAATCAAAAAAATATGTACAAAGATGTCATGCATTCATCTTTGTATCATATATGTTTTCAAAAACCAAACCATTTACTCATTCGTAGCTCAAATCATCAAATCTTTTAATTGAGGCGTTGAATAAATTACAACATTGCCTTAAGATGCTTCGTATTTATCGTGTACTTGGTAAGTCTAAAATTGACGCACAGGCGGGCGTAGGGACGACAGCCGCCGAAGCTGGTTAAAACCGTGCCCCTCTAAGGTCACAATTTAATGCGTACCAACTAGAACCCACTTTAGAGTTTGTCAATTTTAGGTCCGCCGCTTCGACCACTTAGTACAGTCGCAATCAATCAACTAAAAGAATATAATTTTCTTGCTAAAATAATTAATGTAGTAAATTTATTATTGCTAGTCTCGCCTGGGAGCAAATTACCGTGCGAAGCGAACCACTGTCGGCACATAAGACTTGGCAATAATTGAAATTACTACAAAGGTTTCATAGTTATTAGTCTTATTTATTTTTATTATGAAAAATTACCCTCTTTTGTAGTTTACAATCCATCATAATATAAAACACAAAAGATCAAGTAATCCACAAAAATAAATAAACACATAATAACAAATACATGATCATCCACGATATCATATAGCCACATGCAAACCTTTTTCAATAAATCCTATTATTAATTCTATGTGTAATTTTAAATGTATGTAACTAACAAAACTCCCATTGGTTTTCGAGCTCATTGTGTCCAATGGACCACAGCACCAAATAAATTTGGCCGCATAAGTTTTAGTTAGTTAGATACCATATTGCACATAACCTTTTAATTAATATTTATTGAGGTCTTCCCCAATTTAAGATTTATTTAAAACATGTAGCAAACAATTCAAAACAAACATACAAATCACTCCATGACAAATATGCAAGATTTGTCAAGGATACCATATTGATCACATAATCATGCATCACATATTATTATGTCAATATTAATTGTACGTATCTAATTAATTAGTAACATCACATACGGTACTTACTAAGTAATTCCTAAAAATTTTCATGCAATCCTAGGGTTTCTCAAGTTTTAATAAAACAATTAAAACCCTAATATCTAATTAATATGTGTCGAACCAAATTAGGGTTTTACAAAAAAAACAAACCCTAATTATTAATTAATGCATGTAATCTCTACAAGATCCAATTTTTTTAGGTTTAAGTAATTAATTACAAGTTCTAAACGAGGCTCATGATGCCACTGTTGGAATATGTGAACTATAAATAAATCATAAACACATAACATCATCAAAAGCACGCAGCGGAATAGATCTACAAGAACATGTAATTAATTAAATTAAACAAGACACGTACCTTAATGATTCCTAGCAAGAACAAGGAATCTCTTGAACAAGAACAAATAATATAAACCCTAATTGGGAATATATTGGATCGATCACACCAAAGATCACAAGCTAAAGGAAGCTTGTCACTCGTTCTTGTACACACGTAATTATAGCGTTTCAATGAGAAAAGCTAGTTTCTTGATCACCAATAACCAAACACTTTATAGCTTTATTAGACTCGACAAATCCGAGTGGATTTAGAAAGAGGGTCGATCGTTGGAGCTAGAGGGAAGAGAGGAGAAGAAGTTTGGCTACTTTGGAGATTCAAGATTAGGTGAAAACTAAAACACAATGGAATGTATTTATAGTGTTCCCTTTTCTTCCTCTCCAAGCCAACCGATCGGCTCAAATACCCTAAAAGGGTTGTTTGGCCGACTTCCATACTCCCACAAGAATTCTAGATCCTTCTTTCCTATTTTTCACGTTTAGTCCTTTAACTGTCGTTAGTTAAAACTCCGTTAAGTACTAACCGTCGTTAAGTGTTTTAATTGGTGAAATGAATAAATAAATAAATACATGAAATATATAAATATTTAATTATTCATCATTGAAACTCTCACGCTAATGTGTGCAATCCCGAGCCTCGGGTTCGAAACCGGACATACGTATATTAATATTTATACACAAAACCTAACAGAGCTCGAGTTGAAACTCTATTAATCAAGAACGTAGCATGTCTTACTCCTTCAGCCCACATATAGTTTGGTACGTCTCGTGCTTTCAAGATGCTTCTAGTCATTCCCATGAGAGTACGGTTTCGCCTCTCCACTACTCCATTCTGTTGCGGTGTGTAGGGAGTGGTTAGATGTCTTGTTATACCCTCGTTTTCACAGAAGTTGGTAAATTCTCTTGAAGTGAATTCACCTCCTCTATCGGTCCTTAGGGTTATAATCTTCTTTCCTGCCTTCCTCTCGACTAAAGCTTTGAACTTCTTGAAATATTCAAATGCCTCTCCTTTTTCCTTCAAGGCAAAAGTCCACATAAACCGTGAAAAGTCATCAATTAAAACGAATACGTACCTGTTTCCCGCTATGGATGATGGAGAAATTGGTCCACATAGGTCGGCATGTATCAGTTGAAGAGAATGTGTTGCCCTAAATTTTGCTGCCTTAGGAAACGCCTTCTTGGTTTGTTTTCCTACCAAGCAAGATTCACACAACTTGTTCTCTTGATGAATTGACGCGGATGCGGATCAAGAACCGGTAGCCGATGATGCGGATGCGGATCAAGAACCGGTATCCACCTGACGACCCGGTTGATTATCCGTGAGCTATGCATGCATGGTTTATTTCAAGCTGTAGATTTCTTTCCTTTTCTAAATTTAGTAATTGCATAATAACCAATCTTTGATTGATTGGGATTTGATGTATTTTCCTTATTTGGTGGTTGAAGACTTTTTATTGTTTTGTTTTGTTGCTGAGTGGGCAGAGACTTTTTTTTGAATGAATAATTGAGATTCTTATCTCCGGTTCTTTTCTTTCTCTATTGTTGTGTTCTTTCATCTTCAGATCCCTATCAAGTGGTATCAGTTTCAGGACTGACGATCATGGTGGGTAGAGGTCGACCTCCACGTAACGCCACACGTCGGGGTGAAGCGCCGGATGCTCCAGTTGTGAACCGCGACCCACGAGATATTGAAGAAATCGAGCGACTACAACAACGGATTAGAGAATTGGAACCTCAACAGGATGAGCGCAACGAGGAAACCGAGTCAGAATCTGTCGTCTGGGATGATGGTTTTGACGGAGAGCAGAATCCTTTTGCCCGTCGTCCGCCGCCGCAACTCCGACAGCAAAATCGCAACGACATCCTCCGTTCTTTGGGGGTACGCGTTGAGATTCCGGAGTTTGAGGGAAAAGCACAACCAGACGAGTTCATCAACTGGTTGAGTAATGTGGAACGTGTGTTTGAACTCCGGGATATTCCGGATCCTCTCAAAGTTAAAGTTGTCGCCATTAAGTTGCGCAAATACGCATCTTTGTGGTGGGATCACGTAAAGAAGAAGCGACTTCAACAGGGTAAATCGCGGGTTGAAACATGGGACAAAATGAAGAAACTTCTATGTGCAAAATTTTTACCCATCAATTACAGGCAAGATGCATTTTTTGAATATCATAGTCTACTTCAAAACAACTCTTCTGTCGAACAGTTCATCGCAGATTTTGATCGGTTACGCATGCGTTGCGGGGCCGATGAAGACGAAGAACAAGTAATTGCCCGATTCTTGGGGGCGTTGCGTCCCGACGTGGCCGATATCATCCAGTTACAACAGTTTTGGACCCTCGATGACGACTTTCGTCTTGCACTTAAAGTTGAAAAACAACTTAAGGGTAAGACCCGTGTCATTCCTACTCGGAACCAACCACCCGTGCGATCTTCTATCGCATCCGGGACACAAACGGGGGCTGCTCCTATGAAGCCATCAGTAGGTACCTCCACGGGAGATGCGAACCAATCGGGGACACGACGTTGTTATAAGTGTCAAGGCTTGGGTCATTATGCTCGAGAATGTCCAAACAAGCAACTTGTTACTTTTGTTGATGATACGTGTGTTTATGATACTGATGGAGAAGACGATGTTGCACATCATGACCAACAAGTTTTGTACCCGGACCGAGGAGAAGCGTTAGTAGTGCAACGAGTCCTCTCTACCACCGTTGACAAAACGACCGATGACACCCTTTGGTTACGTAACAACATTTTCCGCACTAAATGTACAGCAAAAGGCAAGGTGTGTACGGTTATTATTGACGGGGGTAGTTGTGAAAACATGGTAGCAACGACTATGGTGGACAAGCTTGGGTTACCGGTTGAAGACCACCCCGAACCTTACCAGTTAACGTGGCTAAAAAAAGGAAACCTTGTCCGTGTGACTAAACGTTGCTTGGTACAATTTTCGATTGGCAATAAATATAAAGATGAGGTGTGGTGCGAGGTTATTTCTATGGATGCATGTCACTTGTTGTTGGGGCGTCCATGGCAATATGACCGTCGAGTCAAACATGATGGTTTTCGCAACACTTATAGCTTCAAGAAAGATGGTCTCAACATTGTCCTTGCTCCCCTTGACATTAAAGATTCTTCTACAGAAGCTCTCATTCTTACAAAATCAGAATTTTTGGAGTATTCTAAAAACATTGCACCACCTTTCTTACTCGCTCTAGTGGTGACAGAAGCGAACAACCAGATTGACCAGTTACACCCGCAAATTGTACCATTAATATCAGAATTCATCGATGTTTTTCCTAATGATATTCCAGCAGGTCTTCCTCTTATGCGTGACATTCAGCATTGTATTGACTTTTTACCTGGTGCAAGTCTTCCGAACAAACCTGCTTACCGGATGAACCCCAAAGAATATCAGGAGCTCCACCGACAAGTAACTGAACTCCTTGAAAAAGGGCTAATTCGCGAAAGCATGAGTCCATGCGCCGTGCCGGCGTTGCTTGTTCCCAAACACGGAGGTGCTTATCGTATGTGCATCGATAGCCGAGCGGTTAATAAAATCACCATTAAGTATCGGTTCCCTATTCCACGGTTTGAGGACCTGTTGGATCAGTTACATGGAGCTAAGATTTTCTCAAAAGTCGATCTCCGAAGTGGGTACCACCAGATTCGTTTACGACCCGGTGATGAGTGGAAAACCGCGTTTAAGACGCGGGATGGCTTATACGAATGGCTGGTTATGCCGTTCGGTCTCTCCAATGCTCCCAGCACCTTTATGCGACTTATGAACCATGTTTTTAAAGCTTTTATTGGCAGATTCGTGGTCGTCTACTTTGACGATATTTTGATCTTTAGTCAAAACACCCAGCAACATTTAGAGCACCTTCGTGATGTTTTCACTGTCCTTCGTGATCAACAATTATTCGCCAACCGTATGAAGTGCCATTTTCTCACGTCTGAAGTTGTGTTCCTTGGGTATTTGATTCCGGGTGACGGGATCCGGATGGATGAGACTAAAGTTAACGCTATTACTTAATGGCCTACTCCAAAGTCATTACATGATGTTCGTAGTTTTCATGGCTTAGCATCTTTTTACCGACATTTCATCCGCAACTTTAGCACTCTTGTTGCACCCATTACCGAATGCTTGAAAGGTGGGAATTTTGTGTGGACGGAAGCTGCAAATAAGGCCTTTGAAGACCTTAAACACCATGTCACTAGTGCCCCGGTATTGGCCCTCCCAAATTTTAATGACGTTTTTCAAGTTGAGTGTGATGCATCAGGACTGGGCATCGGTGGAGTTCTGAGCCAAAATAATCGCCCTATTGCTTTCTTTAGTGAGAAACTCAATGAAACGAGACGGCGATATAGTACATACGATAAGGAATTCGATGCTATTATTAGAAGTCTCGAATATTGGCGGCATTACTTGTTACCCGGTGAGTTTATTCTTTTTTCTGATCATCAAGCATTACGACATATCCAGGGTCAAGCCAAACTCGACCCAAGGCATGCTAAATGGGTTGAATACCTTCAAGATTATTCTTTTGTTATCCGACACAAAGCGGGTTCCTCCAACACTGTCGCAGATGCTTTGAGCCGTCGTCACTCGCTCTTGACATCGCTACAACTACAAGTACAAGGTTTTGATTTATTCCGACACTTATATCATGATGACCCAGATTTCACAACTGCTTGGAAAGGCTGCCCAAACCGTCCCTATCACGAGTTTTCAAAACAGGATGGTTTTTTGTTTAAAAACAATCGGTTATGTGTACCGCGTTGCTCACTCCGTGACGCCATCATCTTAGAATATCATCAAGGGGGTTTAGGGGGACATTTTGGAAGGGATAAAACAGTGGGTCTCATAAGAGATCGTTTCTATTGGCCTCATTTGGTGAAGGATGTTTCCCGGATTTTGGAACGATGTCGAGTTTGTCACATTGCCAAAACGCATCATACCAATGCGGGTCTTTACACTCCACTTCCGGTACCGGATGGACCTTGGGAAGATGTTAGTCTTGATTTTGTCTTGGGCCTTCCACTTACACAGCGAAAGAAAGACTCAATTATGGTGGTTGTCGATCGGTTTTCCAAAATGGCTCACTTTGTGCCATGTGCAAAAACGTACGATGCGAGCCAAGTCGCCCGTCTTTATTTCAGCGAGATTGTGCGTCTACATGGTATTCCCAAAAGCATTACCTCGGACAGAGACGTGAAGTTTGTGAGTCACTTTTGGCGTACCTTATGGAAGCGTTTGGGTTCTAGGCTACAATTTAGTAGCTCATACCATCCCCAGACGGATGGTCAAACCGAAGTTACTAACCGTACTTTGTGTAATCTCCTTCGCAGTCTTGTTGGTGACAACCCTAAACAGTGGGATTTGGTGCTACCCCAAGCAGAATTTGCCTACAACCGATCGAATCACGGGTCTACGGGTAAGAGTCCGTTCTTTATTGTTTATGGTCGAAATCCTTTTACCCCTCTTGACCTCACCCCGTGCCCCGGAACCGAGCATTATAGCGCTGAGGGTGAAACGCGCGCAAAACAAATACAAGAACTCCATATGCAGGTGCGTGATCAAATTATACAACATAATCTGCAATATCAACAACGCGCGAACCAGCATCGTAAACGAGTTGTGTTTAAAGAAGGTGATCTTGTGTGGATACATTTGCGGAAGGAGCGTTTTCCGAGGACTCGTTTTGGCAAACTTCAGCCTCGTGCGGATGGACCATTTAAAGTTCTACAACGTATCAATGATAATGCGTATAAACTTGATCTACCGGGAGACTATAATGTATCAGCAACCTTTAATGTTGCTGACTTAAAGCCTTACGTTCCAGCTGATGGCGATGTTGCTGTGGACTCGTGGTCGAGTCCTTTTCCAGCGGGGGAGGATGATGCGGATGCGGATCAAGAACCGGTAGCCGATGATGCGGATGCGGATCAAGAACCGGTATCCACCTGACGACCCGGTTGATTATCCGTGAGCTATGCATGCATGGTTTATTTCAAGCTGTAGATTTCTTTCCTTTTCTAAATTTAGTAATTGCATAATAACCAATCTTTGATTGATTGGGATTTGATGTATTTTCCTTATTTGGTGGTTGAAGACTTTTTATTGTTTTGTTTTGTTGCTGAGTGGGCAGAGACTTTTTTTTGAATGAATAATTGAGATTCTTATCTCCGGTTCTTTTCTTTCTCTATTGTTGTGTTCTTTCATCTTCAGATCCCTATCATGAATTATTGGCAAATTTTCAACCATGCCCTTCCTTGCCATTAATTCCATTGTCTCGAAATTAATGTGACCCATCCTAGCATGCCATAACCAAGCATCATCTTCCATCTTTGCTTTAAGACACACCGGACTTCCAACTTGGAGCTTTATTTTGTAGAGCCTATTGCTCGTTCTAGGAACCTTCATCAGAAGCTTACCATCCGAGTCACGCATGGTGAGATAACTACCTCTCATACGAATGTCACATCCACCTTCGGTAGCTTGCCCAAGACTAATAATATTGCTTTTCAGCTCGGGTAGGTAATATACTCCAGTGATCAATCGTTGCTCGCCCGATTTCCCTTCAATGATTATCGAACCCTTCCCTTTTATCTCGATGTAGGAGTTATCACCAAACTTCACTCTGCCGGAGATATTCTCATTCAACTCCGAAAAGTATTCTCGGATCCCCGTCATGTGATTACTTGCTCCATTATCTAAATACCAAGTGTCCTCCTCGTTTGGCTTAGTATTCAATTGGTTTGGGATAATCTTCTCTTCATTCAAGAATACGACTTCTTGAACGCTCTTCATCATAAAAAGTGTCGGGTCATCATCATCCTCCTTTTTCAGAAGGTTTGCTTCATGCTTTTGCTTCTGTTCACGTCGTTCAGGGCATTGAATCTTTGAAAGGTCTCGGCCTTTGTTCTTCTTTTGATCCGTATTGTTCCCGGTGTTGTTTTGGTTTCCTCGGTTGTGGTTATTGGCTTGACCACTACCACGAGATTTGTTTTGACCTTTTCCGTTGCCACCAGAGGAGTTCCTTCCTCGACCTTTCTCACCCTTGTTCTTATCAGATCTTTCAGCCCTTCCGAACATCAACTTGCCTTGATCTTCAGAAGTGGTGTCAACACCCTTCATTCTACCCTCGAATGCTTTCAATCTTCCAATAGCTTCTTGAAAAGACATAGTATTCAAGTCAGCAAATTGTTCAATTGAGGCAACAATTGCAACAAACTTATCCGGTACGGATGCAAGTAGCTTCTTAACAAGTTTCTTGTCTTCATAAACTGTTCCCAAGCTATTTACTTCTGTTACAATTTTGCCCATCCTAGCCGCGAAGTCATCAACTGACTCGTTTGGCTTCATCTTTAGAGCTTCAAATTCAGTCTCTAAAGTTTGCAACCTTGCTTCTCGAACACGATCAACACCTACGTACCTGGTCTTTAAAGCTCCCCAGATTTCTTTGGCCGTGTTGAATTGTGATACTTGAAAAGCAAGTTCTTCTGGAATCGCTTGGAAAAGTAACGCCACTGCCATATGATCTTGCTTTTCATCGACTGGTGTTTCTTCCTTCGGTTCCAGTGCATCTAGTATTCCATGGACTCGGAATACTGCTTTAACTCTTATTGCCCAGATGTTGTAATTCGTGGCTGTTAACATCGGACATTGAAGAGCTGCTTTTGAATCTGAGACAGCAGCAGGTGGTCGACTGGTTTGGCCTTCCACCATCCTTCTCGTACGCCTTCTGCTGTAAGTTATAGGTGTAAATTGTTCTCCTTCCAGCCCGTTAGTAAACCTGTCTCTGATACCAATTCAAGTTCACAGGATCGCTGATCACAGAATCAATAACACGCACACAATCTGCTGTTCACAGGTTCCTAAGTCGCTGTAACAAGAAAACAGAAAAACTGGAAACAAAGAACACAACAATAACTGAAATTCGCTTTTCAATTAACGGAGAAATATTTGCTCTAAAACTCTGATGGTTTTTTCATGCTCTACCACAAGCTCGGTAGGTCATGTATTTATAGATTTTGGAACATGCTTACCAATCCTACTACAATTCGAATACCCTACAGAATCCTAAACCGACTTAACTCAGGAATCCTAAGTAGAGTACAACTCTGATTCTGTAACCGACTTATTAGCTTGAGTCTGTTCAGCTTCCATTGGCGGTTCAACTGCCCCATAGGCTCGAGGTCAGTGAATTAGACCAAGACATACAACTTAAATGTGTTAAAATGGGACCATGTCTTTTTCTTGCAATATTTCTTTTCTTTCTAGTTTTGGCAGAGTTTAACAAAGAAGGAAACTCGTATATTGCCTATTCGCATCCTTATATCTTGTTTTGTGTTTTGAAGTCAACTAATTAACTGGTCTACAGCATAAATTCCTTCTTACAAACTAGAGCTAAATCTTAACGAAACAGTTTTTTATGCTTTATCTCACATTTAGATATTGAAATGTTGCAGAACTTCAACCATATTCTTCTACCTTTGCTGGCAATTGCGATAAAGCAAGTTTTTTTTTTGAATTTTTTTTTCATTGATTCAGGAAGAGGCTATTCGACATGATAAATGATCTTCCAACGATATTCGAGGTTGTAAGCGGCATTGCAAAGAATAGTCAGAAGGATAAAAAATCTGTCTCTAATCACAGTAGCACCAAATCTAAGTCAAACTCGAAGGTGGTAAAGGAATTTTAATACTTTTCTTTGTACTTGCAATAATTGAAAATTGCTCAAGCTTAATCCAACGAGATTATGAGCTCACCACTTCTTTCTTCTCAAATCATACTCATTTAATTAAGAGTTAAGAGTCTTCAACTTGAACTCATTTACTAAGAACTGAGCTGATCTGTTCATCTACTACTCGTAAAGGGTCAAGTTGGTAAATTCTTAAAAGAGTGTTAAAACTGGAGCGGGTTGAATGGGTCAAAAGTGGCTGTAGCGTATAAGTGTATTTAAGTGCCTACCTTTTATAAAAAAAATCGAGGTTAGTATTATAATTATATAGTTATCTTAATAGTATCTAATAATATGACCAGATATAAAGTTTAAGAGGAACAAAAAAAGTATTTGCAGGCCAACGCGACCTGGTCTGTTTGGACCTGTATTAGAAATAGTTTTATTCTGGCTCGGACTTGTTTCGACCCATTACCCAACCCTCCCGACCCACCCATTTCCACCATCTTTTGCAACTTCTGCTCTTTAACTGGACAATTAATTGGTTTTCTTTCTTTCTTGGTGACTGAGCAGCGAGACCCAGAATCTCAAGGCAAGTATCCAAAGCAGCAACCACCACCACCAGCAATGAAAGATGATGACGACGGGTTGGATGATGAAGACGATGATGAACATGGTGAAACTTTATGTGGGTCATGTGGCGAAAGTTATGCGTCTGATGAGTTCTGGATATGCTGCGACATTTGTGAGAGGTGGTTTCATGGTAAGTGTGTGAAGATCACTCCAGCCAGAGCCGAACACATCAAGCAGTACAAGTGCCCAACATTCAGCAACAAAAGAGCCCGTCCTTGATGCTCTGTATCATGGTGTTCTTAACTGTGTAATCCGGTAGTCTCTAACTGTGTGTTTAGTTATGTTTAGCCTTTTTCTTGCATGCACATTTTGCTTAGCGGACCTCAGTTGCTGTATAATCGGTCGGTAATGTGGGTAAGTACTTCATGTTGACATTATGCAACATCTTGTTAGTCCATGAATTTAGCTGTCGAAAAAGTTTTATGGTATGTTACCCTTTAGTCAAAAACTTAATTTAAGCCTATTTTTTCCATTTCTTATTCGGCCTGTAAGATTGCTTCCTTTTGCATTGCAAACCATTGTACCTAAAAAGAAGGGAGCTACGTCTGAGTTAAACTTGGAGATATCAAGTGATTTGCAATTTTCAAGTAGTTTAATAAATTTGGGCTAATGGCCTCTAAATGTATCATAGTTGTCATCATTTCCTTCTATATGTATCGAACAATTTTTTTTGCTATTATGTGTACTAAACTTGATTTTTTGGGCATTTTTATGTACTTTATGACCATTTTGCCCCTCCCATGTTAATAAAATGAGAGGCAAAATGGTCATAAAGTACACAAAAATGCCCAAAAAATAAAGTTTAGTACACAGAATAGCAAAAAAAATTGTTCGATACATATAAAAGGAATAAGTGACAACTATGATACATTTTGGTGCCATTAGCCCAATAAATTTTAATCATTCTCTAAAATATTTGCATTGAACAATTTATTTAGTTATTGAATAACTTCATGTGAAAAGTCTATTA
This sequence comes from Artemisia tridentata subsp. tridentata, assembly GCA_021014915.2. Taxonomy (NCBI): domain Eukaryota; kingdom Viridiplantae; phylum Streptophyta; class Magnoliopsida; order Asterales; family Asteraceae; genus Artemisia; species Artemisia tridentata. Next base: position 9,372,174 of record CP139504.1, read on the forward strand.
GTTGACGGTCCTAATATATCTGTAGGCCAAAAGTTTAAAACTTGAAAGAAATCCAGCCCACTTTAATCACTGGCCCAATCATATAGTTCCATTCCATAAATAATTTTGGCCTATAAATATTAAAAATCATGAAAATTTACCCTTGAATCTAACGAGGAGGGGAAAAAAAAATAGCTCTGAGATTTAGTTCGTGAGATTTGATGGTACAATTTTATATTAAAATCGAAGTTATGCTTACATTTAAATTTGAGTATATTTACTTATCAAAATTTATCATGCATGCATGCTATATTGCTATTTACTTCTAGTTAATCCTCTCCCTTTTGTTTTTGAAAGGTCATGTTGAAGTTTTTTATTAGGTGCAATAAAATAAAAGTTCTTTTTTTTCCAGGTAGTTGTAGGCAAAAGAAATTTTATTTCGATTTTTGTAGGAAGAAGGGGAGAGGTTTTATCTCTAGAAATCTGCTAGGAATTTGTAAAACGTGTTTAGGTTATATTTTTCTAGAAAATTGAAAAGTGTAAGGGAATGTAAAGAAAAAAAAGTAAGGATTTTGAAAAAGAGGAAGTTAGAAGAATGACTCTTTTTCCACCGCACTCTAAACCTCTTTAATATAATTATAAGCATAGTTGTCAAAATCGCGATCCTAATCGTAGGATCGTACGATCGTACACACAAATAATGATCAGGATATTAACAAGATCGTAATTCAAGTAGGATCGTATCAGGATCGTAGGATCGCACGTAGGATCGTAGGATCGGATCGTAAGATCATAAGATCGTAGGATCGCCTATTTTCTTGTTTTTAATTTTTTTTGTTTTAATTTTTTTTTTGTTTTTATTTTTTATTTTTTTTGAATTTTTTGCTATATTAACTTATTATGCAGGCCATGTTTTAAAGCCCAGTGACTAAGAATTATTCATGAAAGCTATTATTTTGATGTTGTTAATTGATTGTCTTTTGCAAGATTAATGAGTGTCAAATCATTATGCTTTTATAGAATATTTAGAGATAGTTTATATGTGTCTTTTTGGGTTTATTGTGAAAAACAATTCCGTGCTTTGTAACATGTCAGAAGCTTGTTTTTGAAGTAAATAATCTAAATACTTGACCCAATTTTGTTCATAATTTATTTTATGTTTCATATAAAAGCATGAATTATATGTTAAAAAATTTCAGTAATATTATCAGAATATCCTAATTTAATTTACTTGATTATCAAGAAAAAAAAATATATTATGTTGCCCTCTATTATAAATTATGTCGTTTCATTTTCAGATACAATATATTTATCTTTTTGCATTAATCTATATAATGTATAATAAAAAAGTCACAGAATCACGTACCAATAACTTAACACTATATTTTTACATTAATCTAAATGTTATCACGAATACCTTTAATAAAAAACATTGAACAAGAAGTAGGTGCACGTATGTAGTAACTTTGTGCAAGTGACCATTGCAATATACTTAATATTCTACTACTATAGTACTTAAACATATAACTTTTTCTTTTATCGTACATTTAGATTCGTTTATCATATGAAATATTATATAGAAATATAAAACTACAACCCCTATACAAAAATATATACATTTTCATAGGATCTTACGATCCCGATCCGATCCTACAATCACGATCTTGCAAAGCCAAAAACGATCCTAGGTAGGATCCTGATCCTGACAACCTTGATTATAAGAGTGCCCCTTAGTTTTAGTTTAAAGTGGATAATTTTTTTATCCTTGCACTTCTTTAATGATGATGTTGAATAAGCCTTAGGTGGGTCGGGTTTTGGGAAAGAAAAAACTTACCCTTACCCGACCCTAATAAGATGCAGGTTATTCGTGTACGAGTTAACTTATATAAGCCAAAGTATAATATAAAAATTAAACAAAAGGTAAATTTTTACAATAAACCAAGGAAATATATGAAAAAGTTAAAAGAAAAATCCCTTATGCGGGTTAAGCTTTAAACTCTCACCCGAAACCTAACCGTAATAAGAGTTCGGGTTAGCCGAGTTAAACCCGATTAAGATTTTTTTAACCAATTTAACCCGATCTGAATAAGGTTATACAGGTACGGGTTGGTTGAGATTACGGGGGTACGGGTATTTTTTACGGTCTTAGTTGAAACCAATATGAGAAATATACATGTCTCGATTTAAGCAACTTTTTTCCTTCCATTAATCTTGCTACTTTGTATGGAGTAGATTGAGAAATTGTTATGTCCTTATATAGTTTTACAAATTAAATACTGCAGCTGATTCAAATGCCAAAGGAGTTAAGTAAAGAAGGGGTGACGATGTATGTGGTACATGATAATAGAACACACATCGACACTGAAGAAGAAGATGGAGATAGAATAAGCAACTTGCCCGATGATATTATTCACCGCATTCTCTCTTTCATTGACATGAAATATGCTGTTCAAGCTAGTACATTGTGTCGGAGATGGAGGCATATTTGGACTTCAATGCCTTATCTTAAGTTAAATAGTCGTATGTTAGGTGGTGTAGCTCAGTTTGCCAAATTTGTGGATCATGCACTATCTAAACGCAACAACGAAACAGAAGTTTCTGAAGTTGAGCTCACATTCACTGGACTAACCACCCAACTTTTTGTTAAAGATATTGTAAGCTATGCATACTTGCATAATGTTAGGAAACTGACCATCATATGTAAGTGTAACAGTCAGAAATATCAAATGGTCCCAGAATACCTTTTCTTTTCTCACAGTCTCGAGCATTTCACCCTCAATAATTATTATAAGACCTGTATACCAGCATTAGCTTGGGATTTTCCTGTTTTAAAAACGCTCTATTTGAGTAATATATATTTAAGTGGAATGCAGGGGAGGCTCAATCTTTTTTCTAAATGCGTGAACTTAAAAGACATCACTTTACATCGGTTTTTCATGTATATTGATGAGTTTGACATTTGTTGTCCGCAACTTTCTAATCTTACAATTACCGACGGATACTGCTTTCCAAAGGTTTTTAATGTTGTTGCTCCTAAGCTTAAGAATCTGACAGCATCAGTGTGGGCTATTTTTCACGATTTACAGCCTTCATTCTTTGATTGTCTGCAATCAACAGAGGGCTTTGATTCTCTAGAAACAGTGAATCTTTTCTTGTCTCCTGTTAGAGGCATATCCAACAACGTTCGGATGCTACTCATTGCGTTCCAGAAACTCCGCAGTGCTAAATTTCTGATACTTAATAGTGAAGTCATAGAGGTATATATACGCCATTAGTGATTTTTTTTATGTATTCATATGCATCTTATCCTTTTTATGTACTAATCGTTTTTCTATTTCTCGTATTCATGCATATTATGTGCCAAGGCTCTCGGATCAGATATGAATCGACTCTCACAAGAACCTTGTCCATTCAATAACTTAAAGTGCTTGAAGATCATAAGCACGCCTCTGTCTCGAAAGGACCGTATTTCACAAATAGCGAATCCTGTCAAAAACTACTTGCTTGAGAACTCTCCAAATGCCACTTTCATCATGGATTTACCTCAGGTAGTATTATATGGATGTATAAATTTGTGCATTATTTATGGATTTAGGTACCTTTGCACTTTATAATCTGCTTGTTGTCGTGTTACAGAAGAGACCATTGGAGCTGTTATATAAGGTAGAAAAGTCTAAGGTGGCCCAGTTGGAGAAAAAAATACAAGCGCAAGATGAAGTTATTAGAGAGCACAAATCAGTACATGAGAAACTGTTTTCATATATTATAAAGTGCAAAATTTCAGAATTGCGAGTGCAGGTAGAGGCTGGGAATCCAGACTATGAAATCATCCGTGTAATGGGTAGCGAAATCAAATCAGTCATGGACTCGATGCCAAAGAACTTAAGGTCAGATGTGGAGGCACAGTTTTTCTCTCAGTATGAAGCGTTGAAGTGTTTGCTTCTTACCCGTATTGATGCTAGTCGCTGGGCAAAAATTGAAACTGAGCTCGGGAAAGTAGTCAATACACTGCGTTGGAAAATTTGATATATGTTACCTTGTTTGGTAATTTCACCTTTAGTAATTTCTGAAGTGAGATTGCTAGGGTAATCTGCAGTGCATAATGCTAGGATATTTTCATAGAATCTTAAACGGATGCATATTACGCTCCATCGTTGACTCTTTTTGTATTACATGTAAGGAGAGTTATTATTATCATTGTGATAATCTAATTGAAAGTGCATTTGTGTTCTAATCTGCGTAACTGTATTGATGATTGAAGACAGGTTGTACTAAAGCATCTAGTGTCGCTTAAAGGTCCTTTATGAAAGCAAACCATTTGATTTTACACCATTGGACTTTCAAAATGCATAAGTAATATGTATTTAATTACAAAATCATCACCACCAGATTCTATTTACTCTATTTTACTAAGTTTGATTGTACAAAAGATTTAGAATCTGAAATTACATTTTCGAATGAGTTTTGATTGCAAATAATCTAAATACAGTATCTTGTTTTCAATGTAAATGGTTTTGGATGATTTATTATGTGCTGCTACCGTTTCTTCTTATACGTGCAAAAAAGGACAGATGGTTATAGCCCAGTTGCAACATGTCGTTTTAGGAGATGCACGTAGCCTTTGGTCTTTAGTATTGTGGTTTTAAATATGTTGATGAATGACAAACCAGTTTTTACCTGTGTAAAAGACCTTTATGGAATTGTCGGGCGATATGATTTGTAGTTTTTACAAGAACTAACGAAATTTCATTCTGCATTGTTCAAGTATCAAAATTTATTGTTCGTCATCCTATCTGTGATGTGATCACTTCTTGTCAATAAAGATGATATCAATTCATTTACTTGGTCTATGAAGTTTTCACACATGGCATTTATTAATCTTTGAAGAACTTATATCAAGTATTATGGTGTCTAACAAATGCATACGTCACGTTGTTGACGTCTGAAATCAGAAGTGAATTTCTAGATTAATGAGATTATATTTCTTGAAGGAGACTGACATTGTTTTCTCATTCTTATCTTTAGTAGGTTACTTTTTTTTTGTTATTATTTTGTTTCTGTCAACTGATAATTTGTTCATTTTGTCTGTTCAGAAAAGGAAAATTTGTGTTTGTATGGCTTTCCGAGCGAGCAATGGGAGGTCAATTTGCCAGCTGAAAAGGTACCACCAGAACTCCCAGAACCAGCACTCGGTATTAACTTTGCTTGAGATGAGATGCAAGAAATTGAAGAAAAGGACTGGTTATCTTTGGTTGCGGTCCATAGTGATGCTTGGTTGCTTTCTATTGCTTTCTATTTTGGTGCCAGATTTGGATTTGAAAAAGCGGAAAGGTAAATCTTTTTTGTATCCATTATGCTCTAATAGAAAAGGCGCGCATTTTTTCATCAAAAGAAATCCAATTTTGAGACAAGCTACTTTACGTTCTTAATTTTTTTAGCTATTATTGCTACTTTACTTTATTCGTTTTAGCTGTTATTTTCTTGTCATATTGGAAATATTTAAAAAGTTGCAATTCTTACAATAATTAGGGGGTACACTTGTAGGTTCATAAATTGGTCACATAAAGCATGACACTAAAGTTGCAATTCTTACAATATTGGAAATATTTAAAAACTCTATGTACTGGCTCCTTTAAAGCTAATTTTTGTTTAATTCAAGCTGATCATTAAGGGACCCTAAATGGTTGTTGGCAAAGGATTTTTGGTCAATATTCTGGACACTCAAATCGTTATTTTGTACTATTCGGCATATCTGATTTAGAAGTCAAATGTTGCCCGCTTAAACTTTATAACCGATACAAATCTATTTAGTCTTTTATTTGAAGTTAATACCATGATCTCACATTTAACTGCCAGTTATGCATCGCACCCCATTATATGATATTAGCAGGAACGTGTGACTACTTGATATGGCACATTCACGTGCATTGTGGCTGGTATGTGGATGTTCTGCGTGTTATAATGTAATCAAATACTGCTTATCTGTGTGTACTGTGTACGCATACAACTTAAATGTGTTAAAATGGGACCATGTCTTTTTCTTGCAATATTTCTTTTCTTTCTAGTTTTGGCAGAGTTTAACAAAGAAGGAAACTCGTATATTGCCTATTCGCATCCTTATATCGTGTTTTGTGTTTTGAAGTCAACTAATTAACTGGTCTACAGTATAAATTCCTTCTTACAAACTAGAGCTAAATCTTAACGAATCAGTTTTTTATGCTTTATCTCACATTTAGATATTGAAATATTGCAGAACTTCAACCATATTCTTCTACCGTTGCTGGCAATTACGCTAAACCAAGTTTTTTTTTTTTTTGAATTTTTTTTTTCATTGATTCAGGAAGAGGCTATTTAACATGATAAATGATCTTCCAACGATATTCGAGGTTGTAAGCGGCATTGCAAAGAATAGTCAGAAGGATAAAAAATCTGTCTCTAATCACAGTAGCACCAAATCCAAGTCAAACTCGAAGGTGGTAAAGGAATTTTTATACTTTTCTTTGTACTTGCAATAATTGAAAATTGCTCAAGCTTAATCCAACGAGATTATGAGCTCACCACTTCTTTCTTCTCAAATCATACTCATTTAATTAAGAGTTAAGAGTCGTCAACTTGAACTCATTTACTAAGAACTGAGCTGATCTGTTCATCTACTACTCGTAAAGGGTCAAGTTGGTAAATTCTTAAAAGAGTGTTAAAACTGGAGCGGGTTGAATGGGTCAAAAGTGGCTGTAGTGTATAAGTGTATTTAAGTGCCTACCTTTTATAAAAAAAAATCGAGGTTAGTATTATAATTATATAGTTATCTTAATAGTATCTAATAATATGACCAGATATAAAGTGTAAGAGGAACAAAAAAAGTATTTGCAGGCCAACACGACCCGGTCCGTTTGGACCTGTATTAGAAATAGTTTTATTCTGGCTCGGACTTGTTACGACCCATTACCCAACCCTCCCTCCCCCACCCATTTCCACCATCTTTTGCAACTTCTGCTCTTTAACTGGACAATTAATTGGTTTTCTTTCTTTCTTGGTGACTGAGCAGCGAGACCCAGAATCTCAAGGCAAGTATCCAAAGCAGCAGCCACCACCACCAGCAATGAAAGATGATGACGACGGGTTGGATGATGAAGACGATGATGAACATGGTGAAACTTTATGTGGGTCATGTGGCGAAAGTTATGCGTCTGATGAGTTCTGGATATGCTGCGACATTTGTGAGAGGTGGTTTCATGGTAAGTGTGTGAAGATCACTCCAGCCAGAGCCGAACACATCAAGCAGTACAAGTGCCCAACATGCAGCAACAAAAGAGCCCGTCCTTGATGCTGTATCTGTATCGTGGTGTTCTTAGCTTTGTACTCTGGTAGTCTCTAACTGCGTGTTTAGTTATGTTTAGCCTTTTTCTTGCATGCATTTTTTGCTTAGCGGACCTCAGTTGCTGTATAATCGGTCAGTAATGTCTGCAAGTACTTCATGTTGACATTATGCATCATCTTGTTAGTCCATGAATTTAACTGTCGAAAAAGTTGTTATGGTATGTTACCCTTTAGTCAAAAACTTAATTTAAGCCTATTTTTTCCATTTCTTATTCGGCCTGTAAGATTGCTTCCTTTTGCATTGCAAACCATTGTACCTAAAAAGAAGGGAGCTATGTCTGAGTTAAACTTGGAGATGGAAGTCTTCTTTCGTGCTCGTTTTGTTGAAGAAACTTTTGTAACATACTGCTTAAAATATTTTATTTTATAAACAAACCATCTTTTCAATTGAAGAAACAAATATCAAGTGATTTGCAATTTTCATGTAGTTTAATAAATTTTAGAAACAGATATTATGGTCTAATTAGAGATGCACTAGATGGGCCGGGTTTTGGGAAAGAAAAAACTTACCCTTACCCGACCGTAATAAGATGCAGGTTATTCGTGTACGAGTTAACTTATATAAGCCAAAGTATAATATAAAAATTAAACAAAAGGCAAATTTTTACAATAAACCAAGGAAATATATGAAAAAGTTAAAAGAAAAATACCTTATGGGGGTTAAGCTTTAAACTCTCACCCGAAACCTAACCGTAATAAGAGTTCGGGTTAGCCGAGTTAAACCCGAATAACCCGATTAAGATTTTTTTAACCAAAGATTACGAACAGTTTGATGTTATGAGCATCCGATCACGTTTACTACCACTTAAAACGTACCACGCTACCACGCTACCTCGTTTGCTAGTGGTTCCCAAAAGTTGTCAGGCTGACTTGAACCACTCTGACTTGAACGAGACAACCAATTCACTTTCACTGTGAAAATCCCCAAAATGCTTTCTACTTCCCAAATGTCGACATCGTCCTGCCTCGCGAATAATTCCACATTTTTATCCACAATAACATTACCAGAATTAACGTCCGTTAAACATGCTTTGATCGTAAGGCAGCCGTTGACGGGTACGGCCAACGTGGACTTGAGTAGTGGCAGGTCCTCATCTTTTAATCCAATAGTTGGATTGGCTCTAAAGATTAGAGCGTAATAATGACCAAGGAGACCCCGATCTCCAAGAGCAGCGTCTCCATAATAAGCCACTATGTCTCCAGATACTTTTGCACCAGCAGATGTGACGTTTGTAAGCTTCAACTCGAGTTTTGTATCTAGTGCATCTCTAATTAGACCATAATTTAAATAGACGCGGCCATCTATACCTTCATATCTAAGGGTGCCATACTCGAGGGCTGAACCACGTGACCAAAAGTCCAAGAGGGGTGGAGCACCCTTGCAATTGGTAAGTTGATATGTTATGTATTATGTTTTATGAAAATATTAAACAGATTTCTATTTTGTCCTCCCAGTTATACTTTGAGAAATGACAATGAAAATGAGCATCCAAGATTTTTCTCATGAACAAGATTTCTCCCATAAAGCTCTGACTTTCGCAGGAATCAAGCAAATCTCTCTTCAGCTCAGCCAAGCTGTTACGCTGATCAGTGATTACTTTAAGCTGAGTACAAACATATTCACAGAAACCTTCTGAAAACCTTATTGCAAGCGAATTTACTTTGTTATAAATTTCCTCCATCTGATCAAACTGCTTCAAAGGCCAACCTCTGTTTCCATTTCCCCATGCCGCTCTAAATAAAACATACCAAATTAAACAATTCGCTGCCTCCTCAAAAACTCCATCCTTCTCCAAAAGATCAGCCATTTTTGGAAGATCACCACATGACCTCGCCAACTCAGCAGCTTCAAGAAAATGACCTGATTCTTCTTCTAACAGCAAAAGCTCATCAAGTCAGCCTAACTTCCTCAAGAATAAACGTTTAGATTGCATAGAGCAAAAATCTCTGACAAATTTCATCATGGATTTAGCATCCTTACGCTGATGGGAATCAAGTGCACATTTTTCTAAAAATTCTTGCACAATTTGTCGTATTTCTTTACTTTGAAAACTAGCATGTTCTTTCCAGTAATTTATATACTGCAACCCTTTATCAAATAGTTTTCCTTTTATGCAAACCGACAGATAATGGGAGAATTGATTGCCTTTGGCGTAGGCTTCTGCGGCTTCATTATAACACCCTGCTAGAAGGAAACACTCTGCTGCTGCATCAATCTTTCCACATGTAGACACATAAATTTTTCCTACAGAAATAATATTATTACCATATTGATCCAGATCAGCTACAAAAAATGGTTCGATTTGGCACTACAATCTCGACCCAAAATACAAAGAAAAGGCGACCCAAACACTTTGGGTCGACATTTTTGACCCTTTCTGGTCGAGCCAAATTTCTCGACCCAAATCGTTTTGTCTCGACAAAAAAACAAAGATTTGGTACGACAAAAAAAAATGGGCCCCACAAACAAGTCAACTATGAGATTCCCCTTTGGGTCGACATCACTTTGTAAATTTGTCACGATATTATCGTGCCAAATATTTATATACTTTTTTAATATAATTAAATCGTTTATTTAATTAAATAAATTATTTTCGTTAATTCGATTTGGTACGACAATTTTGACCCAAAGGGTTATTTATTTTTTTTATTCCCTAACATTTGGTACGACAATTTTGACCCAAATAATTATTTGTTTTTTTATTCCCCTACCATTTGGCACGACATTGTCGTGCCATATGTAATACTATCGAAGAAAAAAAAAATGCAGCAGCATCAACCTGCGTTTCCAGTAACACAACACACCAGTCATGATTCCTCAAACACTCTCATCAAGTCATCTTAAATATCTTTCTATAATCACTAACGCCTCATCCTAAAAACTAAACTCCCTCATATTACAAAATCGCCGATGAACAACTAAACCTTAAACCAACTCGGAGCTCACAATCACAATCACATGGCACACACATAACACGGTCATTACCGCCAAAAACTAACTGTCAACAATCAAAAAACGTATATATTCGGTGGGTCATGGGTGTGACCACCAAGCACATAATATCGAATCTTAACAACCATATTTATATCAACCCACTATCCTCATTCTAGTTGTATTTCCCAGTTCATACACATAAGTCTCATGCCTGCGGTGGTGCTACTGCTGCTGGCGGTGGTGGCTAATGCGGCTGAGGTGGTGGTTCGCCGGCGGTACGTTCATGACGGTGCCATCTAACAAACTCAAACACAACAAACAACAAACAAATATTAACAAACCAAAATTAAACAAAACAATAAACAAATTAACACACAAAAATTAAAAGATAAAACATACCTTTAAAACAAGCCAAAATTCAAAATAAAAAAATAAAAAATCGTGCACAGTGGTGCGTGTGTAAGTGGTGGTTTCGGATGATAGTGGTGTTGAAGGTGGTTGTGGTGGTGTCGAAGGTGGTTGATGGTGGTGTCGAAGGTGTTAAAATCATCTGCAGTGGTGGGTTTTTTTTTTGGGTAACAAAGACTTAGAAAAAAATAATAGCCACAGATAGATCTACTTTTTTTTTTGGAAGGCCACAGAGATCTACTTAAATAATGGACCAAATAAGTGTGTAGGGTATAAATAAGAAAAAATGGCGGTGTGATTTAATTTCATTGAAAATTTTGGTGAAACTTTGGCGGGGTGATTTAAGTCAATAATTGTTAAGTTTGGCACGACACTGTCGTGCCAAATTTAATCCATTAACTTTTTTTTTCTTCTGTTCAAAATTTTGGCACGACAATGTCGTGCCAAACTTCTATTATTATTATTTTTTTTTTTGGCGGGTCGTTTAATTTTGGGAAAAATTTTTGGTGGTAAATTTTGGCACGACATTGTCGTGCCATAATTCTCACTGTATTTTTTTTTTATTGTTTTCCCTTTAACTTATAAATTAAAAATAATTAATATTAAATAAATTAAAAATAATTTAAATTTGTTATAAATTATTTAAATAAATTAAAAATGATTTAAATTAATTATAAATTATTTAAATAAATTAAAAATGATTTAAATTAATTATAAATGAATACATTAAAAATGATTTAAATTAGTTCATAATAGTCGAGATCCCGGCTATCATTTGTTCCTCACACTACAAGAAACAGGAGAACAGGCGACGAAGACGATAGAGCTGAGATGTCACACGATTAACCCGAGATGACTATAGAGCTCTATACAATGCTAACGACATCAACAACGCACATCAGATGCAATTCCTAACCATGGGCCAAGTGTTAACCACAATGTCTCACCAGGCGTAAAGCAGTTTATTAACTCGCTTGTTTCGTTTGAGTCTGTATGAAACGAGCCGAGATGTTTAACGAATGAGCCGAGATGATATGGTTATACACGAGATGTTACACGAATAAGCCGAGATGACTATAGAGCTTTATACAATGCTAACGACATCAACAACGCACATCACATGCAATTCCTAACCATGGGCCAAGTGTTAACCACGATGTCTCACCAGGCGTAAAGCAGTTTATTAACTCGCTTGTTTCGTTTGAGTCTGTATGAAACGAGCCGAGATGTTTAACGAATGAGCCGAGATGATATGGTTATACACGAGATGTTACACGAATAAGCCGAGATGACTATAGAGCTCTATACAATGCTAACGACATCAACAACGCACATCACATGCAATTCCTAACCATGGGCCAAGTGTTAACCACGATGTCTCACCAGGCGTAAAGCAGTTTATTAACTCGCTTGTTTCGTTTGAGTCTGTATGAAACGAGCCGAGATGTTTAACGAATGAGCCGAGATGATATAGTTATACACGAGATGTTACACGAATAAGCCGAGATGACTATAGAGCTCTATACAATGCTAACGACATCAACAACGCACATCACATGCAATTCCTAACCATGGGCCAAGTATTAACCACGATGTCTCACCAGGCGTAAAGCAGTTTATTAACTCGCTTGTTTCGTTTGAGTCTGTATGAAACGAGCCGAGATGTTTAACGAATGAGCCGAGATGATATGGTCATACACGAGATGTTACACGAATAAGCCGAGATGACTATAGAGCTCTATACAATGCTAACGACATCAACAACGCACATCACATGCAATTCCTAACCATGGGCCAAGTGTTAACCACGATGTCTCACCAGGCGTAAAGCAGTTTATTAACTCGCTTGTTTCGTTTGAGTCTGTATGAAACGAGCCGAGATGTTTAACGAATGAGCCGAGATGATATGGTTATACACGAGATGTTACACGAATAAGCCGAGATGACTATAGAGTTCTATACAATGCTAACGACATCAACAACGCACATCACATGCAATTCCTAACCATGGGCCAAGTGTTAACCACGATGTCTCACCAGGCGTAAAGCAGTTTATTAACTCGCTTGTTTCGTTTGAGTCTGTATGAAACGAGCCAAGATGTTTAACGAATGAGCCGAGATGATATGGTTATACACGAGATGTTACACGAATAAGCCGAGATGACTATAGAGCTCTATACAATGCTAACGACATCAACAACGCACATCACATGCAATTCCTAACCATGGGCCAAGTGTTAACCACGATGTCTCACCAGGCGTAAAGCAGTTTATTAACTCGCTTGTTTCGTTTGAGTCCGTATGAAACGAGCCGAGATGTTTAACGAATGAGCCGAGATGACATGGTTGTACACGAGATGTTAAACGAATGAGCCGAGATGATATGGTTGTACACAAGATGTTAAACGAATGAGCCGAGCAATTATGGAACTCGTGCTCAACAACAAAGTTCCAGCTTATCTTGTTCTAGTTTGAAAGATGCAATTCCTAACTATGGGCCAAGTGTTAACCACAATGTTCCTCCTTCCTGTTCCATCCCCAATTACTCCCTTTATCAGTAGTCTGTTCATTTGACCCTTCAGTCCGATCAACATCCATTTCATCAATATTCAGATCTAAACCGTCTTCATATACAGGTTTAGAACCGTTATACATGAGATGTTAAACAAACGAATGAACCGTTATACAAAAGATGAGCAACAACATCAACAACGCACATATTATCTAAAAGGTAAACAAAGAACACACCTGCCGAGTTGTTTCATTTGCTTGTCGAGTTGTTTCGATTGATCTGTTTCGTTTGCTTGTCAAGTTGTTTCGTTTGAGTCTGTATGAAATGAGCCGAGATGTTTAACGAATGAGCCGAGATGATATGGTTATACACGAGATGTTTAACAAATGAGCCGAGATGATATGGTTATACACGAGATGTTAAACGAATGAGCCGAGATGATATGGTTCTACACGATATGTTAAACGAATGAGCCGAGATGATATGGTTGTACACAAGATGTTAAACGAATGAGCCGAGCAATTATGGAACTCGTGCTCAACAACAAAGTTCCAGCTTATCTTGTTCCAGTTTGAAAGATGCAATTCCTAACTATGGGTCAAGTGTTAACCACAATGTCTCACCAGGCGTAAAACAGTTTATTAACTCGCCTGTTTCGTTTAACGAATGAGCCGAGTTGTTTCGATTGATCTGTTTCGTTTGCTTGTCAAGTTGTTTCGTTTGAGTCTGTATGAAATGAGCCGAGATGTTTAACGAATGAGCCGAGATGATATGGTTATACACGAGATGTTTAACGAATGAGCCGAGATGATATGGTATACACGAGATGTTAAACGAATGAGCCGAGATGATATGGTTGTACACGAGATGTTAAACGAATGAGCCGAGATGATATGGTTGTACACGAGATGTTAAAGGAATGAGCCGAGTTGTTTCAATTGATCTGTTTCGTTTGCTTGTCAAGTTGTTTCGTTTGAGTCTGTATGAAATGAGCCGAGATGTTTAACGAATGAGCCGAGATGATTTCATACAGACTCAAACGAAACAACTTGACAAGCAAACGAAACAGATCAAACGAAACAACTCGGCTCATTCGTTAAACGAAACAGGCGAGTTAATAAACTGCTTTACGCCTGGCGAGACATTGTGGTTAACACTTGGCCCATAGTTAGGAATTGCATCTTTCAAACTAGAACAAGATAAGCTGGAACTTTGTTGTTGAGCACGAGTTCTATAATTGCTCGTATCATTCGTTAAACGAAACATATATATATATATATATTTTTATTTTATAAAAGCATTTAATTTTAAATCAAAGTATTCTATGGTCTAAATCTCATCCACCCTTGAATTGTTATGGCATAGTACACATTCATAAGAAGGTGAGGGCCTCATACTTATCTCAATGTTGAAAGCAACCCTATAACCAATCACATGGACTTTGAATGTATTTGTCGACTATAACTTTCAAGAAATTGTAGCAGGTAATACTCTCTCGTCCTAAAATTATTATACCTTTTTTACTTTTTCGGTATTTACTTTTCAACTTTAACCTTAAGTAAATATTAAATAAAAGTACTTAAATTAAATATATTTTTTTAATTTTATAAAAGTATTTAATTTTAAATATAAAGTTTTTAATTTTAATTATATATTAGAAAAGTTTTAATACGTATTTAAAAATCTTTTAAATAAATTAAAATTTTTTTTTGATGCAGTTTGGGTCGACATTGTCGACCCATTCTGCTTTTAATTTTTTTTAATAATGACTTAAAAAGTTTTTATATAAAAAAAAATACAAACACAGTTTGGGTCGACATTGTCGACCCATTCTGCTTTTAATTTTTTTTTAATACGTATTTAAAAAGCTTTTAAATAAAAAAAAATTTGACGCAGTTTGGGTCGACATTGTTGACCCATTCTGCTTTTAAATTTTTTTAATAATGATTTAAAAAGTTTTTATATAAAAAAAAATACAAACACAGTTTGGGTCGACATTGTCGACCCATTCTGCTTTTAAATTTTTTTAATACGTATTTAAAAAGCTTTTAAATAAAATAAAAAAATTGACGCAATTTGGGTCGACATTGTCGACCCATTCTGCTTTAAAAAAATTTTAATACGTATTTAAAAAGCATTTAAATAAAAAAAAAATATTGACGCAGTTTGGGTCGACATTGTCGACCCATCTTGCTTTTAAATTTTTTTAATAATGATTTAAAAAGTTTTTATATAAAAAAAAAAAATACAAACACAGTTTGGGTCGACATTGTCGACCCATACTGCTTTTACAAATTTTTTAATACTTATTTAATAAGTTTTTAAATAAAAAAAATGTAAATGCATTTTGGGTCGACATTGTCGACCCATTTTGCTCAAATATTCAACAAAGTTTGACTGCCTTTTTGTTTGAAAAAGTTGTGGGCCATGGGCAACATTTGGGTCGACAATGTCGACCCAAATTATTTGGTTGTCCCAAACATTCCCTTTTGGTGTAGTGGATCAGATAAAAAATGATTGAAGCTAAATAACCTCTAACAACCTACACTAACAAAACTAACTGACTTGTCCAAGTGATCTAACTTACTTGAATTGAATTAATAGTAATGGAGTTTTTAATGGTAAAAGACCCCATCAGTAAATGATCAACTTACCACTTTGAGAGCTCTAGTTCTAAAGATACTAATTAAACTAGTTCATGCAAATATTCAATTATTCTAAAAACGAGGATTTAAAGTTAAAAAAAAAAATACCAGCTCTTTCATACTCCCCCAAATCACAATAACATGTAGCAGCAAGCTCGAGTTTCCCAATAGACTCAAACAACCTTGCTGCTTCCCCAATGTAACCCTCAAAAGCACGCATAACTTTCGCCACATGACCCACAACATTTGTGAGAGGTAATGGGGTGAAACTTTATTGTGGATCAAAGCATTCGACTTGTAACAAAGATTACGAACAGTTTGATGTTATGAGCATCCGATCTCGTTTACTACCACTTGAAACGTACCACGCTACCTCGTTTGCTAGTGGTTCCCAAAAGTTGTCAGGCTGACTTGAACCACTCTGACTTGAACGAGACAACCAATTCACTTTCAATGTGAAAATCCCCAAAATGCTTTCTACTTCCCAAATGTCGACATCGTCCTGCCTCGCGAAGAATTCCACATTTTTATCCACAATAACTTTACCAGAATTAACGTCCGTTAAACATGCTTTGATCGTAAGGCAGCCGTTGACGGGTACGGCCAACGTGGACTTGAGTAGTGGCAGGTCCTCATCTTTTAATCCAATAGTTGGATTGGCTCTAAAGATTAGAGCGTAATAATGACCAAGGAGACCCCGATCTCCAAGAGCAGCGTCTCCATAATAAGCCACTATGTCTCCAGATACTTTTGCACCAGCAGATGTGACGTTTGTAAGCTTCAACTCGAGTTTTGTATCTAGTGCATCTTTAATTAGACCATAATTTAAATAGACGCGGCCATCTATACCTTCATATCTAAGGGTGCCATACTCGAGGGCTGAACCACGTGACCAAAAGTCCAAGAGGGGTGGAGCACCCTTGCAATTGGTAAGTTGATATGTTTGATCTTTATCATCGCTCGTAGCTTGGAGCCTCACTTGAACCTCGATAGATGATCCAAAAGGGACGGAGTGAAGACAACTTGGGTCTCCAAAGGGTATACAAGAATCATTGCTTATGTGTTCCGGTTCATACCATTCACGCTTGAAGTAAGATACAAAACAATTATCATATTTATCAATGCCCACCCACCCATCAGCTCTTGACAGATAAGTATCTAAGACCAAAACATTCCCATATATGCTGCATGTGTCAAAAGGCGAATGTTCAACCCTCACATTCATCGAAAAGATCTCAAATCGAGGATTTAGACCTTCAAACCTAGCATATTCAGATAACGGAATTATAGGATAATCGGTGGGCCTCGGTTCTTTGCGGCCATAAGATGACATGAGTGTTGTTCGCCATTCTTCGTCCATGACATGAGTGTTGATCCCCAAAAGATGACAGCATTTGTCCATTACCTTTTCAGTTGCGGTACACAGACTTAACGTGTTCCTGCTAGGCCGACGAACATCCAATAACTCGTAGTATCTGGTAAATAACTTAGATAGGTCACAAAGGTAATCACAAAGAATAACTGGCAGCATTTTGTTACAACAAATCTCTACAGCATCAGTAAACTCCACCAACTGTAATCCCAACTCTCGTTCTATCCCTTCTAACTTAGAGAGGTTTCCACCGGGAGAGTTTATGTCAACTTTCCTGATAACACACCGCACTAACAATAGTGTCCGGATTCTTTAATCATTTTGGATCTCCGATGTTCAATATATGCCTTGATGCACCGTGCAATATCTAATGGTCCTTCTATTTCAAAATAACGTGGGTTATCCTCTCTGAATACTTCACATGCATACGATACACCATAAAATCCATAGTCACCGTATTTTGTACGAGCATTCCCTTCCAAAGGTTGAACGACGGCACTATTCGGTAACTCGTATTCATTATCCATGACGAAAATAAATAAATCTTGGACGTCTTGATGTACAGAGGTTCGATCATCCATGCGGTTTTGTGACATGCTTGAACTAGACATTTCTAGTAGGGTTCGTTGATGTTGTTGATAGGATCGACGATGAGAGACAAGTAATAAAAATTTGGGGATTTTAGAGAGAGGCACAAATTGATAAACGATGATTTTTAGACAGTGAAAACCCTATTATTCTAGCACAATATATATACATAAACCCTAACTCTAATGACCCAACCTACAAGTCGGGCTTGGATTTATTTATTCACTAATACTCCCCCGCAGTTCAAGCGGCGAAATCGCGAATGCTCAGACTAAAAAAGAAAACTAAGAAAGCAAAATAAAACAATAAACCAAAATAAAACGGGATAACCCAAAATATCCGAAGGATAAACTAAAGTATACCAAACAGTCGTCTCGGGAATAAGAACCCTAGATTCGACACCAACAAAAGTCGTCTCGGGAATAAGAACCTTATATTCGACACCAACAAATGTCGTCTCGGGAATAAGAACCCTAGATTCGACACCAACAAAAATCGTCTCGAGAATTAATACCCTCGATTCGACATAAAAAAACAAACAATTAAATAACTATAATTTTTTACGCAACTAACATAATAAGAATTTAACAGAGATTCAACTTGATATATTAAAAGCAATAAAAGTTCAAACTGGAGTATTTTTTTTATTTCTTTTATTTTTTTTACCAAATATTACTAAAAGGAATACCCTTTTTTCACTGGTGATAAAACAAAGGGGAATACCCTTTTGTTATTATAATGCTAATCGTCTACCGTCCTGGTCCCTCCCTTTCTTCTGCTTATCGAACCAAAATAATTAGATATTATTGGATGTGTTTTTTTTTTCCTTTCTTTTTTTTTGAATGTTGTGTTTTTACGATTAAGGTTTGACGGGGCGGCCTAGGGAGGCGGCTCAACTTAGCCACCTAGGTCTGAGGATTAGACCCGCTCCGATACCATGTTAGACATTGAAAACCCCGTGGGTATGATTTATTATTCAAGCACAATATATAGAGTATAAGACATAAACCATAACTTTTAGGGTTATAGTAACAATGCACAAGGTAAAAAACTAATAACCCTTGATTTGTATTTATAGTGAAAACCTAAATTGGAGCACAAGATGGATCGAGTGGGTTTAGGCAACCTTCAGGCCGATGACCCCCCCTCCCCCCCCCCCTCCCCCTCCCCATCCCAATTGGTTTTTAGATCCTTTTTTAGCCTCTATTTTCACATATCCTTCCTTTATTTACTTAACGGTCGTTAGTCAATTCCGTTAATTACTTAACGTCCATTAGTTGTTATTTCGTGTCTAAATAATTAACTACATAACATATATATATATATATATTAATTATTTCATCAATCATTCATAATAAAGTGTGCAATCCATCGGTCTCGTGTTCGATTCTAGTCATACACATTTTTATATTTTTCCATAACTCTAACACGTTTTGCATTGCAAACCATTGTACCCAAAAAGAAGGGAGCTATGTCTGAGTTAAACTTGGAGATGGAAGTCTTCTTTTGTGCTGTTTTTATGAAGAAACTTTGAGCTAATTCGTAACATACTGCTTAAAATATTTTATTTTATAAACAAACCATCTTTTCAATTGAAGAAACATATATCAAGTGATTTGCAATTTTCAAGTAGTTTAATAAATTTTAATCATTCTCTAAAATATTTGCATTGAACAATTTATTTAGTTATTGAATAACTTCATGTAGGCCAAAAGTTAGTTTAAAACTTGAAAGAAATCCAGCCCACTTTAATCATTGGCCCAATCATATAGTTCCATTCCATAAATAATTTTGGCCTATAAATATTAAAAATCATGAAAAATTTACCCTTAAATCTAAATTAAATTTTGCGAGGAGAAAAAAGAAGAGCTCTGAGATTTAATTCGTATGATTTGCTGGTAAAACTTTATATTAAAATCGAAGTTATGCTTAAACTTAAATTTGAGTATATTTACTTATTAAAATTGATCATGCATGCTATATTGCTGTTTACTTCTAGTTAATCCTCTCCCTTTTCTTTTATGAGTTGTTGTTTATTTTCTTGTTTAGAAAATAAGAAGTATCTTGTTACATAAGCTTTTTCGCCTATGTAACGAGCTGAGATATAGGATTCACTCATATCCATTGTACTTAAAATAATTTTTTGGTTAATATATTTACCGGGTGCAGGATTACTCCCCTTTACCCAAAAAATCCTCTCCCTTTTTGTAGAAAAAAATTATTTCGATTTTTGTAGAAAAAGGGGAGGGTTTTTATCTCTATAAATCTGTTAGGAATTTGTAAAACGTGTTTAAGTTATATTTTTCTAGAAAATTGACAAGTGTAAGGGAATGTAACAAAAAAAAAAAAAAAAAAAAAAAAAAAAAGGTAAGGATTTTGAACAAAAAAGGTTAGAAGAATGATGATGTTGAATAAGCCTTAGATAGGTCGAGTTTTGGGAAAGCAAAAACTTACCTTTACCCGACCCTAATAAGATGCCTAATAAGATGCAGATGTAGGTTATTCGTGTACGAGTTAACTTATATAAGCCAAAGTATAATATAAAAATTAAACAAAAGGTAAATTTTTACAATAAACCAAGGAAATATATGAAAAAGTTAAAAGAAAAAACCCTTATCCGGGTTAAGCTTTAAACTCTCACCCGAAACCTAACCGTAATAAGAGTTTAGGTTGGCCGAGTTAAACCCGAATAACCCGATTAAGATTTTTTTAACCAATTAAACCCGATCTGAATAAGGTTATACGGGTACGGGTTGGTTGAGATTACGGGGGTACGGGTATTTTTTACGGTCTTAGTTGACACCAATATGAGAAATATACATGTCTCGATTTAAGCAACTTTTTTCCTTCCATTAATCTTGCTACTTTGTATGGAGTAGATTGAGAAATTGTTATGTCCTTATATAGTTTTACAAATTAAATACTGCAGCTGATTTAAATGCCAAAGGAGTTAAGTAAAGAAGCGTGACGATGTATGTGATACATGATAATAGAACACACATCAACACTGAAGAAGAAGATGGAGATAGAATAAGCAACTTGCCCGATGATATTATTCACCGCATTCTCTCTCTCATTGACATGAAATATGTTGTTCAAGCTAGTACATTGTGTCGGAGATGGAGGCATATTTGGACTTCAATGCCTTATCTTAAGTTAAATAGTCGTATGTTAGGTAATGTAGTCCAGTTTGCCAAATTTGTGGATCATGCACTATCTAAACGCAACGACGAAATAGAAGTTTCTGAAGTTGAGCTCACATTCACTGGACTAACCACCCAACTTTTTGTTAAAGATATTGTAAGCTATGCATACTTGCATAATGTTAGGAAACTGACCATCATATGTAACGGTCAGAAACATCACATGGTCCCAGAATACCTTTTCTTTTCTCACAGTCTCGAGCATTTCACCCTCAGTAATGAATGTCGTCGTCGAAGGATCCGTTTACCAGCATTAGCTTGGGATTTTCCTGTTCTAAAAACTCTCTATTTGAGTAATATTATTTTTAGTGGAAATCAGCAGGAGAGCTTCAATCTTTTTTCTAAATGTGTGAACTTAAAAGACATCACTTTACATCGGTTTGCCATGTATATTGATGAGTTTAACATTTGCTGTCCACAACTTTCTAATCTTACAATTACCGGCGGATACAGATTTCCAAAGGTTTTTAATGTTGTTGCTCCTAAGCTTAAGAATCTGACAGCATCAGTGAGGGCTATTTTTCGCGATTTACCACCTTCAATCTTTGATTGTCTGCAATCAACAGAGGGCTTTGATTCTCTAGAAACTGTGAATATTTTCTTGTCTCCTGTTAGAGGCATATCCAACAACGTTCGGAGGCTACTCAGTGCGTTCCAGAAACTCCGCAGTGCTAAATTTCTGAAACTTAATAGTGAAGTCATAGAGGTATATATACGCCATTAGTGATGTTTTTTTATGTATTCATATGCATCTTATCCTTTTTATGTACTAATTTTTTTATTTCTCGTATTCATGCACATTATGTGCCAAGGTTCTTGCATCAGATATGAATCGACTCTCACAAGAACCTTGTCCATTCAATAACTTAAAGTGCTTGAAGATCATAGGCACGCCTCTGTCTCGAAAGGACCTTATTTCACAAATAGCAAATCCTGTCAAAAACTACTTGCTTGAGAACTCTCCAAATGCCACTTTCATCATGGATTTACCTCAGGTAATATTATATGGATGTATAAATTTGTGCATTATTTATGGATTTAGGTACCTTTGAACTTTATAATCTGCTTGTTGTTGTGTTACAGAAGAGACCATTCGAGCTGTTATATAAGGTAGAAAAGTCTAAGGTGGCCCAGTTGGAGGAAAAAATACAAGCGCAAGATGAAGTTATTAGGGAGCACAAATCAATACATGAGAAACTGTTGTCATATATTATAAAGTGTAAAATTTCAGAATTGCGAGTGCAGGTTGAGGCTGGGAATCCAGACTATGAAATCATCCGTGTAATGGCTAGCGAAATCAAATCAGTCATGGACTGGATGCCAAAGAACTTAAGGTCAGATGTGGAGGCACAGTTTTTCTCTCAGTATGAATCGTTGAAGTGTTTGCTTCTTACCTGTATTGATGCTAGCCGCTGGGCAAAAATTGAAACTGAGCTCGGGAAAGTACTCAATACTCTGCGTTGGAGATAGAATACACAGTGATGTTTCATGATTTGCAACTTCGCCTAATCAGGAAGAAATGTGGTCGTATGTTTGTTTAACCTTCAAAGAATCCTTGCTGAGTAGTTTTGATCATGATATCAGATGAATGTGTACATTGTTTTTTTAACTTTTTTGCAAAATTTTTGTGGGTTGTAGCAACTGTTTATTCTTTTGTTAAAATTACCTTCGGATAATAAAGTCTTTTATTTGATATGTAATTTTGTTGTCGGTGTGTTTTATGTCGAATAAGCTAGTGTGAAAAGATGTGTTTGAAGTGAGTCGAGACGGTCTCATGAAGTAGATATTGGCAAATGCCAATTATGTTAAGCCCATTTGGTACTACAACAAAAATGTCATTCCTACATGAGGAAATGGTCACCGCTGCAGCTCTTGGTGAACTGAACCATAGTGTTAAGTGAGTTGATCTCATGGATCGTTGGGTTCGCTCCTATCGAGCGCTATGTATCTAATTATTATAGGTCGTCCCATAATTAAGCTAAAGTAGGTCGATCTTGTGGTTAACAGGCCTATAACTCGATCAAAATCAAACCAACTCGTTATCTTTTAAATTTACTTAGATTAACAACGAGTACCTAAGTTAAAATCACCCAATTAAAGTTGGGTATTGTGTCATGATATGATCTGCCATGTTTGGTTTAAGTCGGGTTGAAACTAATTAGTCGATCTAGTAGTATTCGATTCTCCTATTGCCACAATTACTATTCCTATACGAATATATCGTGTAGTGTTTCATACCATTTGTTAGTGCGCCATTATATTCCTTTTACGCTGTTTATCTTTTTATTCATTAATCTTTAGACACAACTTATTAAATTAAGTTATTGAGTATAAGAAACTCATGAAAAAACTCACCAAATACCTTAGGACATTCTTTAGTGTCGACATAAAAATATCCATAGATCCACCTGTTGTACAAACCGGCCTTATCTAGAAAACCAACTCCAAAATATCGGCCGACAAGGTTGTCGATCTCTTTATGTAAAGATTATGAGAAGAGTTTAATCTATAATTATTGGCTAATGTGTTATTATACGATCTCGCACGTGTACGGTGGTCTTTCATGCCATGCATCTTCAATTTTCCACGTACCATGTTTCCAATCTCTATTTAACTGCCCTTTAATCCAATCGTATATCTCATCAACCTTCACATACAAAATTATTGGTAACGTACTAAGTATACGCTTTGCATAATCACTTGTAATTCAAACCACTCTTTTTAACTTAAGAATGGCGAAATACGGAGGTGATGAACAATACATGAAGCAAGAGGGTCACAAGACTGATGACCATGGTCGTGGTTGTAAAGAAGGGAAACAAGGTGTGGTGGAGAATGTTAAAATAATGGATCTAGAGCTAGAATCACAACCACAACACCTCAAAGTCACCCAGCCAACCTCCCCACGGTGAAATCTTTTTATTAACAATATGAACAAGAAGATGAGTCCACAAGCGTGTGCTCACCAAACGAATACAAAAGAAAAGAGTTTGTCCTCTTCAGAAGGATCCAAACTATCTCACTACAAAGATTCAATACAAACAATCCTCACTACAAATTCTCTCAAACTAGAAGACCAAATCCTAACGTGATCAAGATGATCAATACCAGACTATCAGACTGAGAGAACACAATGAATAACCAAACCCTAATTTTGAGAGAGAGAGAATGACTTTAATCGATAATAGATCCAGAGCTGGGATGATGGTATATATATGCCACAAAGAATCACTTCAGCCCTTGTAGAATGAAAACCTGTCAAAACACAACTAAACATGCAAACATATAAAATAAGTGACATAACAAGTCCTTGGACTTATTAAACCACAACATAAGCTTGCACACAAAGAATAATTTCAACACCCCCTCTCAAGCTTATGGCTTGAACATATCAACCAGTCCAAATTTTTCACAAAACAACTTATGCTGAGAAATACTCAACCCTTTAGTAAACACATCTGCAACATTATTAGCAGATGCCACTTTCAGAGTTTTAATAACCCCAGCTGCAACTTTCTCCCTAACCAAATGCAAGTCTATCTCAAAATGTTTGGTCTTCTCATGAAAGACAGGATTAGCAGCAATCTGAATAGCAGAACTGCTATCACAGAAAAGTTGTGCAGGTAACAAGCCATATATTCCTAGGTCCTTCAAAATTTTAACAACCCATACAATTTCACAAGTAGTAGATGCAAGACATCTATACTCAGCCTCAGCTGAGGACCTAGAAATATGACAGGACACTTGGCCCAGTCTGCATCAGAGAACCCATACAAACTCAACTTATTTCCATACTTAAATTGAATACCTGTACCAGGAGCATGTTTTAAGTACCTCAACACTCTAAGAGCTGCAGTAAAATGGGAATCAAGAGGAGCATGCATATGCTGACTCAAACAATGAACATCATAAGAAATGTCAGGCCTAGTAACAGACAAGTAAATCAATTTACCAACCAACTTCTGATACTCAATCATATTAGACAGGAATTTATCATTTTCAGTCTCAACATGACTCAACACCACATTCTGCTGCATAGGAGTAGCAGCAGGTTTGCAAGCCAACAAACCATACTCATGTAACAAGTCTAAGCAATACTTTCTTTGAGAAAGACATAGACCAACATCATCATTAATAACTTCAATACCCAAGAAGTATCTAAGAGGACCAAGATCCTTGATCATAAACTTAGACTTCAAAAAACACTTAAACTTCTCAATCTCATCAATGTTACTGCCAGTAATAACAATATCATCAACATATACCAACAAAGCCAAGAAATTTCCACTTTTATACTTGGTGTACAAAGAATAATCACTAATGCTCTGTTTAAAGCCATTTTCAATCAAAGCAGTGGTAAGTTTTTCATTCCACTGCCTTGGAGCTTGTTTTAGCCCATACAAAGATTTATTTAGTTTACAAACTCTAGTTTCACCTTTATCATAATAGCCAGGAGGCAACTGCATATAAACATCTTCATGCAAATCACCATACAGGAAAGCATTATTAACATCAAGCTGAAATAATTGCCACTTATTGTAAACAGATAAAGCAATCAAGCATCTCACAGTAACCATCTTAACAACAGGACTAAAAGTCTCCTCATAATCAATGCCTTCTCTTTGGTCAAAACCTTTAGCAAAAAGTCTAGCTTTATATCTATCAATGTCACCAGAAGACTTGTACTTAAGTTTCCACAACCATTTACAACCAATGGCAGACCTACCATCAGGCAGATCACACAACTCATAAGTATTGTTCCTATGTAATGCCTCCATTTCTAAGTTCATGGCTTCAACCCACTTAGGATTTTTAACAGCCTCATCAAGACTCTTAGGTTCATAAGACTTATTCAAAGTAGTAGAGAAACACACACTAACAGTAGGCAAATTAGCATAAGAAACATAATTTTCAAGACCATACTTCACATTACTACTCATAACAAAGTCATTAAACCTAGTAGGTTGACTTCTCTGTCTACTAGATCTCCTAAGACCTGATGCTTCCATTTGATTCAAGTGATCCCCACCATTGAAAACATTTTGAATGCCCTCAGAGGTGATAGATTCATCTATCTGGGTTGCACCTCCATCATTGACTGTGTTCACAGAATCATTTGGAGGTACCATCACACTACCTTCCACATTAGAAGGGTCCCCCTCTTCATCATTGGGACTTTCAGACCCATGGATGTCAAAAAAGTTTAAACCAGTTACTCTACCTTCATCAAAATTTAGCTCAGATTTATCAACATTATTATCAAATTCACCAGACACACTCTCAAGTTTCATTTTAAAAGGAAACACTGTTTCATAAAATCTCACATCTCTAGCAAAGAAGACAGACTTACTTTCTAAACCATATAGTTTATAGGCCTTTTTTACACCAGAAAAACCAATCAACATACATTTTTCAGATTTAGAGCTAAACTTATCATTTGATTTTAAAATAGTAGAATAACAAAGACACCCAAAAGACCTGATATGAGAGAGACTAGGATCCTTACCATACACTAAAAAATAAGGGGAAACACCAGATAAGACAGAGGAGGGAAGCCTGTTAATCAAATACACAGCAGTTATAACACATTCAGGCCACATAGACAAGGGAATCCCCTCCTGAAACATAAGACTCCTAGCAACATTAAGAAGGTGTCTATGTTTCCTCTCAGCAACACCATTTTGCTGAGGAGTATAGGCACAAGAAGTTTGATGGACCATTCCTATCTCATTTACCATTTTAGTCATTTGACTATTAACAAATTCAGTTCCATTATCAGACCTTAACACCTTAACCTTTTTGTTAAACTGAGTAAAAATGAGTTTTATAAAGTAAGCAATATAACCTGCAACTTCAGTTTTAGACTTTAGCAAGTATACCCAGACAGCCCTACTAAAGTCATCCACTAATGTCAAAAAGTAATTGAACCCATCTCTACTAGTAATCCTATAAGGCCCCCATACATCACAATGCACAAGATCCCCAACAGACTCAGTTTTGTGATCACTCAAAGGAAATGGCTCTCTAGTTTGTTTAGCCTTGTGACACACATCACAAGGAGACCTATGATCCACCTTTTTTAAACCAATTTTACTACCCAGAAGAGATAAGACTTGGTCAGCAGGGTGACCAAGTCTCTGGTGCCATAACTCATTGGAAACATGACAAACAAACACAGAATTACTTATCCCAAGACTAGACTTACCATTATCACATTTATCAAACACATAGAGACCACCAGATTCACTACCTGTCCCCACAATCTTGCCCAAATTCAAATCCTGAATATAACACTTATGCTCATCAAAACCAACAAAAAACTTACTATCTTTGATCATCTTATTAAGAGACAATAAACTAACATTATACTCAAGAACAACTAACACATCAAACAGAACAACACCAGAAGTAAGTCTAAGACTGCCAATGGCAGAAATCTTAGCCACAGTACCATTAGGATGACCCACTGTTAACATAAGACTAGAAATATCAACAACATTAAACATATTCTTAGTAGAATCAGTCATATGTTGATTGGCATCAGAATCAATAATCCATCCTAAGGTAACATTATAACTCACAGAACCAGACTTAGCACAGAAGAACTTCTCAATATGCAAGTTAAACATCACATTATTATTGACAAAATTAGGAAAAATACCTCCCATACTAGCAGAGACATTAGCAGAAGGCTTTTCATTAATAAGACTCAAGAGTTTCATCATTTGATCATTAGTGAAAGACCCAGATAAGGACCCAGAAGAGGTAGAGGGTTGAGACATATCTGCATTACCACTAAACCTTTTGACAGAAGTAGACTGTTTAGACAGGTTAGGGTTTCTTTTAAAACCAGCAGGATAACCATTCAATTCATAACATCTTTCAATAGTATGACCAATTAGACCACAATGTTTACAAACAAGATTAGGATTAGGCCCCCTATTGCCACTATTATTGTTATTACCTTTTCTAACAAAATTATTAGAATTTGAGTTATTATTGGTCTTAACAACAAAAGCAGCAGGTTGGACCTTGCTGCTGGAACCAGAGCTGGGGTGGAGTCCTCTATGAGACTCCTCCCTAGAAACAACATTAAATGCTTCTTTAACATCTAGTAAAGGGTCCCTAGCCAAAATATTACTACAAATTGGTTGGTATACTTCATTTAAGCCCATTAAAAATTGCATAAGTCTGATAAGATGATTATGTTTCAAAACACCCTCATGAGCAGCACAAGTACAAGCAGGTAATAAAGTCAAAGTATCAAATTCTCTCCACAATGAATTCAACTTATGATAATAATCAGGCACAAACAAGTCACCTTGTTTTAGACCATTAATTTTATGCATCACATTAAAGATAACAGACCCATCAATCTTATCATAAGTCTCCTCTAATTCTTTCCACACTTCAGAAGCAATTTCAGAGTTAACCTGCCCCAAGTACAACTCAGGGGATAAAGACCCAAGAATCCAGCCAAGAACAATGGCATTACATCTTTCCCATTGCTGAGATAAGACAGGACTAGTAACAGGTTTCACAGAAGTGCCATCAACAAAACTTATTTTATTCTTTCCTTTTAAGGCAATTTTCATAGCAGTAGACCACATCTTATAGTTATCAGATCCAGTAAGCTTAAAATGAACAATAGGCACATTAGAACTATCACTAGAATGCAGATACAGTGGATTACCTACATCCAAGCTACTAATAAGAACATCACCCATCACAACAGATAGAAGAACAACAACTAGCAGATATACAAATAGCAACTAAGAACCAACAAATAATAAAAGAACAAACAGATAAGAAGCAACAATCACAAACAAGCAGACAAATAAACCATCTAATCAAACAAGAAATCAGAACCAACACCAGACTCACACCCAATTCTACTGAAGCACCCAGTCTAACTCCTATCTGTGGGAAGAGCAGGTTTCCGTACCTCTCAAGGAGGCAGGTCAAGATGTTACCCACAGAGTTTGCAGAGTTAAAAAACTAAAGTACTCAACGAATTAAAGAAAGAAAAACCCCTTACAGTGCTATTAAGACTCGCAGCGGAATGAAACAATTATTCACAATCAAGATTGTGAACAACCAAGAAAGGGCCCCAACACAACACAGGAATCACCAGAACCACGATCCCCAATTTGACAAATTAGGGTTTCAAGAAACCCTAACTCACAAATTAAAGAATCACCACAAAACCACCAATAACCAACAATTAACCCAACGACCGTTAAGAAAACAGCTCCAATTGTGCCCAGAAGCACACCAATCAAGAAACCCTCAAAATCAAGACCAAACCCTAGAATCAAGATCCACGTTCTTTTAGGAACCTGGCTCTGATACCATGTTAAAATAATGGATCTAGAGCTAGAATCACAACCACAACACCTCAAAGTCACCCAGCCAACCTCCCCACGGTGAAATCTTTTTATTAACAATATGAACAAGAAGATGAGTCCACAAACGTGTGCTCACCAAACGAATACAAAAGAAAAGAGCTTGTCCCCTTCAGAAGGATCCAAACTATCTCACTACAAAGATTCAATACAAACAATCCTCACTACAAATTCTCTCAAACTAGAAGACCAAATCCTAACCTGATCAAGATGATCAATACCAGACTATCAGACTGAGAGAACACAATGAATAACCAAACCCTAATTTTGAGAGAGAGAGAATGACTTTAATCGATAATAGATCCAGAGCTGGGATGATGGTATATATATACCACAAAGAATCACTTCAGCCCTTGTAGAATGAAAACCTGTCAAAACCCAACTAAACATGCAAACATATAAAATAAGTGACATAACAAGTCCCTGGACTTATTAAACCACAACATAAGCTTGCACACAAAGAATAATTTCAACAGATAAGATCAAGGAGAAGCTTCCTGCTGGTGACCATGGTGCGAATGAGCACACGACTCATGCCACGACGACGACTGGTCAAAATATTGGGGGTACTGGAACCAATATGGGGAAGTGAGGTGGTCATGGTTGTGAAGAAGGGAAACAAGGTGTGGTGGAAAAGATCAAGGAGAAGCTGCCTGGCGGTGATCATGGTGCGAATGAGCACACGACTCATGCCACTACCACTGCAGGCGGTGGTGAATATGGAAATGTAGGAGAGGAAGGACATGAGAAGAAGGGACTCGTGGGCAAGATTACGGACAAGATGCCAGGAGGGGGGTAACCAGTAAATCCATGTGTTTGTTTAAGATGAATACACACACACATGTATAAGGCATATATAGATGTGTTATCGTGTATGTATGATGCTTTGATAATAATCTGCTTTGCGGTTGGGTGTCTATTACCGCGAAGCAGAGTTTGAGATGTACTTTTGTATGTTTGGTTCTGATTTCAGTTATATGATGAAGTGCATCTCTTTATGAATATAAGTCAAGCTGTTGCTCTTTTATTTACTCGCAAAATATAAGCAAAAAAAAAAAAAAAAAAAAAAATTAGAAATAGTAAAGTATTATCAATAGATTAATTCATATATTTTTTTTTAATTAATTTTAAAAGTTATTATATAAATTTAAAACATTTTTGAAATGGTTTTTGTATTTAGCGACGACAAATTTCTGTCACTAAACGTATGTATATATATACCAGTTAAAAAAATATGTAGTCATTTTTAATTTTTTAAAATAAAATGATTATTTTTAATTCATAAATATGTTTAGCGACGACATGTGTCGTTGCTAAACGGTTGGCAGGGATTTTTTATTTGAGCGGGTTGATTACATACCAACAAAAAAGTTAAAAGAATTTGGGAAAACAAATAGCGACGACATGTGTCGACGCTAAATGAGTGGGACCCACAGTTAACATTTGACAAAAAAAAAACTATGTTGAAAAAGTGGGCCTCATTGCACCTTTAGCGTCGACATTTGTCGAACTTAAATTTCGGGCGTCGCAAAAAGTTTCAATATTTGTTGTGGTTGTCGGTAGAGGTGGCAAAACGGGCGGGCCGGGCGGGAACGGGCTACGGGCCAAACGGGCGCATTTTATACGAATCGCTTTAGAAATGACCCAAAACGACGAAATAAAATTCCTCACACGTAACACCTCATTTATATTTAAAAAATTAAATATATTACATCTATAAGTTTTTCTTTAAAAACAATTGTAATGTTCTCCAATTGAGAGAAAATATATGTCCATTTGTGCCCATTTAAAAAAAAGGGGGTTAAATATGCCAAAATATTTTAAAAATTAGCCCAAATTAGCCTATTATTTTGATTTTGGGCACAAATTACCACCTCTAGTTGTCGGTGAGTAATTATTGCGAGGTAAAAGTGGTGAGAAAGTGTTCGAATAGGTTTGATGATATGCCGCTGAGATGACAATAATGGTGAGAGCCCAACCATTGTGGAACTCTTGTTTGTGCATTTGTGCTCATCTTTTTGAAAAACTGATGCGCGTGATGTGTCGTTGCGGTTTAGCAGTTTTAATGCCTACTCAAGTTTTAAATTTATATTTAGCCGACTTATCAATAACACACACACTTAACGAGCAGTGTACCCGGTCAGTATGAAGATAATGGTAAGTAGAGTGTCGATCACTAAGAGTGGAACGTATTATTTCGTTATTCTAATCAGTATTTTAATATCCTAACGCAAGGGGGTTTCAGCCTGAGAGACTGGCACGGTTTGTTTGCAATTAAATAATAAAATAAACCAATAGGCACGAATCAGCAAGTAGCACACACGTACACAGATAGATACTTGAGACAATAAGAGGGCTGTCCTTATGATTAAGTAGATTGTCACTTGTTTTATTGATAGCTTTATATGAAGTGTATGTAGTTAACCCTTTCTCGTTGGTCCTATTCTTATCGGCGAGTAAACCCTTAATGATTACTTATGTCTAAAAGTTATTCCTAAGTGATCAATTTAGAAACAACCGTGGGAGCCACATTATGTCCCGCAGTCAAATGCCCGCAAGCCACTAATAAACACAGAGGTTATCAATGCACTAATAAGTAGTAACCAAAGACATCAACATATAAACTTTAATTGATGGGAAAGCAAGTATTAAAGGGAGTGCAATCTTTCGTTGTCACATTACACAAGCCACCAATCCTGATGAATTAAAGTTTGCTAACACAATAAAACAAAACTACTTAATGAATTAAACACATGCAGCACCTTCTTACAGCTCTTGTATCTTTGATTTGGGTGTGTCTTGTGCTGCCTCCTTGACTGAATTCGTCCTTTGTTCTTCCTGTTTGGTCTTCGGTTTTAGGGTTTTTTGGAACTTGTAATTCGTCTGGTCTACGGGGTATTTATACTTTCTGTCTGAGGGAAGATGTGGCGCATCTACTAAGTAGATGCGGCGCATGTACTTAACTTCGCGTGGGGTCCAAGATTATAATATTCAGGAATATTCGTACACCGCCAGAAGATGCGGCGTAACTCCATGATTAGATGCGGCGCATGTCCTCTTGTATCTTGGATCGTATCTGGTGATATCTTGATAGAGATGCGGCGCATGTTGAGAGTGAGATGCGGCGCATCTGGAGCAGAATTGACTTGATCTTGTCCATGTCAGTAGACTTTCACTTTATGCACGTTTTGCTCCATTATTAGTCCAAAATCACTAAGTTTCACCAAATGCTTGTTTTTACCTGAGAATTACAAAAGTAAACGATTAAGTATCAATCCTCATACATAATATAATAAAACAAGTCAAATTAATAGGATAAATGATAGTAATAAAATGTACTTATTTGAGTTCATCAAATATCCCCCCACTTGAACTTTACTTGTCCCCAAGTAAACCTTAGAATTTCTTTTATGAAAATGTATCCTAAAAGATGTTAGGATTTATTTTTATATTTAAGCATGTATTCGTTCATTTCATAATCACACAACTAAACACTTAACGAATTAGAAGTAAAATAAAATAAGTCGATAAAAGCAAATCTAATCGTTTAACTGTCCAGTCGCGACGAATATTCTATCATAAGCTTGGCAAGTATACACATCTCCACCACTAAAGCTAAGGAATAACAAGTCTAAAGCGGTAAAAAGGGTTTTTAGGCTTAAGGGTTAATTATTCTCTTTCACTATCGATCTCAAATTCCAGAAAAGGCGACAAAATCACAAATACATGATCGAATCCACGAACACGATACTTGCAATTGCTCAAATCCTTAACTCGAATAGGCTAAAGATAGGTCCAAACTTCACCAATAATAATATATCAAAAAGGGCGACAAAATCATAAATACATAGCCGAATCCACGACTACGATACTTAAGATTGCTCAAATCCCCAATCTCAATAAATCAAAGGTTCGGTTGGATAAAGAATAATAAAGGGCATGGATAACATTTGGGATATAAATTGGTGTAAAAATAAAAAATAAACAAAACAAATAAATTAAAATCCTAAGTGTGGTTAATCACTATCCCAACCATCCCATGAATAAGACTCATATCATCGAATAACTCACGCTTTAACACTTGAAACAAACGCTTTAGGTAGACACGAATTATACTCAACAAGGTCTTAATCAAAGAATAAACCTTAATTGGCGTTCCCATAACTGCCAATTCCCATTCAATCCATAGATATAGTACAACAAATAGTGGTGATATCGACCACTTACATAACTTTACATAAGTTGGTTAAAACTAACTTCCAACTTTTCTTTCTTTCTTTTTCTTTTCTTATTTTTTTTCGGTTTTTTTTTTTTTTTTTTTTTTTTTTTTTTTTTTTTTTTATATATAAACATAGATGTGTGAAATTTCACCACATCACTATAACTTTCTTTCCGGATAATTTTTCCATACTTTTCATGACTTCAGAAATAATGGTAATAGTGAAAGTAGTAAACACACGAAAAATAAACTCAAAGATATATAATATTTACTTTCACTCCAATTGCATTGTGCAATTTCCCGACCTAACCATAGATAATGAATTACGCACGCGAACACAGGTAATGTAAGGAAACACACTTTGCCTATAGCAATCAACCAACCACGGATTCTAATCTACAGGGTAGGCTAAGGTGTAAGGGTGTAACGAAACATTTTAAACATAGGTGTAAGAAACGAAAGGAATGGCTCTGAGTGTTTTTCTAGGGGTATCTTACTCTAAAAATGAGAGTAACAAAAGGGTTATACGGGGGTTAACTAACCAGTGTAGTTAGCTAATAACACATAACATATAAAGGCTATTTGGGTGTAATCCTAGAAATTTACCAAGTTAGACAAGTCACTCCAATTATATAAATAATACTTATTATGGTGGTCTCGAATAGTATACAAGCCAAGTTCTAAAGTTTACAAGTCACCGGCACACTCATAGATTTGTGAATTTTGAAAAATCACAATTTTTGAAAATAACGTCATGTGTGCAGCTATGCAACTTAGATCTTAAACAAAAACATGCTAAAAATTTTTAAGTTTGATATATTAAGCACATTTTAAGCATAATTTTTGAAAAAGTTTAGGACAAGTAATTGTTAAGTGTTCTAATTCTCCAATCCCCCCACTTAAGTTAAACAACGTCCTCGTTGTTTGTATAAAAGGTTAAAAACTGGAAAATAAAAGAATTAGAACAGGAAAACTCCCCTGAGATTTGCTCGGTATGATCCTCCATTAGTATAAGAGCAAAAATCAACTTCTTGTGGATTAGAACGTTAAAGCTTCATACTTGATGTATCCACAGGAAATCCAGGAAACTATAATACCACCAATACTTTAAAACACACCTAAGATAAGAAAGGTTCAACTTGCATAACACATTAGTAGTTAGGAAAAAATAAAACTTAAAAATTAAAACTGAAAATCATCAGGTCAGTCGATGCGCCGTATCTTATTGAAGAAGATACGCCGTATCGAGCCTGGAATTAATACGGATCAGAATAAAGATGCGCCGCACCCTTAACCAGGGATGCGCCGCATTAAAAATAAACTGATAAATAGTTTTAAAGTCGAAAATAAAAATGCAGAAAAATAAAATAAGATATGACCATTGCAGGAGATGCGTCGCATCTCAGAATTGAGATGCGCCGTATCCTCATGCGGCCTGGACTGACTCGACACAGAAAACAGAATAATAAAAGATAAATCCGGGTTGTCTTCCGGTAAGCACTTGTCTTTATTCCAGAGTCTTCAAGTTAGACTCACGTTCAGCTCTTTAATATCGATCATTGACTCCTACATTGCCGCGTAGGATCCACTTAGCAACTAATTCGTCACGTATATATTCAGGTCCCAAGTTCAAAACTCCTTTATAGAATCCTTCCATCATCTGATACGGGTATTCAATCCCTCTCTTCATGTCATCATTACTAATAAAAAGGAATGGAGAGAATTTGTAACAGACCCTATTAGTAGCATGTTTAAATCCAGGGTGAGTTCGGGGCATCATATAAGTGATAACGTCGCTTCCACATTGAAAGGTGATCTTTCCTTCAAATCGCTTTGTATTAATAGTGATCTCCCTACAGAATGGTTTTCCAACAATCACGTCGCCCATACTGCTGTCACGATAGGCATTCATGTCTTCAACAACGGCGAACTCAGTTACAATAGTAAAGCGTCCAACGAAGATCGGGACATTAATGAAGGCTCCAACTACATTCTTTCCCCTACACTCCACTTTATTTTTCATAATAGAATTGTAAAAGCTTCTTGACATAACATTGATCGGCAAAATAGGAAAGAAATTGGCGTCAATACATTTGTATCCAATCATGCATGGGAATTGCAAATTGTAAGCACAATTGGCGTGGATCCTTCTACCATAATCCCAAGAACCATCATATCCCTCAAATTCATCGTAATTCCTAGTATTAATAACGTTGACTTTTGGACTATCCACAATTTCTCCTTCTTCTAACTCAGATTCAGCATCATCCATGAACAGGTCATTGGATTCCAATGGTCCATTAAGGTCATTAAGTTCAATGTAGTCCCCATCGTAACGTTCGAGTGATTTATCATGCACTAATACTTCATTCATAAAATTGGCTTCGAAGTCGAAGTCAATCAGTTCTCCGTATCCTTCCATTATCCTTCTGAAACAATCACGAAAGGCATCAGTAGGATTTGTTCGCTAGAAGAGAAATTAATGAATATAGAAACGGATATAAGAATAAAAATAGCTGATATCTGCAGACGATGCGCCGTATCCAAAAAGTTGGATACGCCGTATCTTAATACGTTAAAATTAAATCAGACTTTATTCAGAAAATAGATACGCCGCTTTAGAATTTAAGAATGCGCCGTATCGAATTAATTAATCAAAAATCAACTTATCTAATTAAAATTAAATGCGTCGTATTAACGAAAGTTAATGCGCCGTATTTTCGTTACGTTTAAAAATAAAAGATTTTTGATTCAGTAAGATGCGCCGTATCGACAGAGATCGATACGCCGTATCTGTTTAATAATTCGCAAACTGTTTTTAATTAAAATAATAGATACGCCGTATCTGCAAAAGCAGATGCGTCGTATTACTTTATCGCTTAGAAAAATTTTCTTATTAAAAACAGATACGCCGTATCTTGGGGAAAAGATGCGTCGTATCGAATTAATTAAACGCGTTGTATTAAAAAAATTAAACGCAATACGCCGTATCTGAGAGATCAGATGCGCCGTATCGTTTGATTTAGCACAGTACAACGATAGCAGAACAGAAAAATACGAAAAATAAAAAAAAACAAATAAAACACACAACGAAAATAAACACACAAAAATAAAAAGAAAACAATTAACACACAATACAACAAATATGCAAAATAGTACAATGATGCAATTAATCTAATAAAAAAAAGAAAAACCTAATTAAAATACTAATTAAATTAACAGATAATAACAATTCACTCCCCGGCAGCGGCGCCAAAAACTTGATGCGCGTGATGTGTCGTTGCGGTTTAGCAGTTTTAATGCCTACTCAAGTTTTAAATTTATATTTAGCCGACTTATCAATAACACACACACTTAACGAGCAGTGTACCCGGTCAGTATGAAGATAATGGTAAGTAGAGTGTCGATCACTAAGAGTGGAACGTATTATCTCGTTATTCTAATCAGTATTTTAATATCCTAACGCAAGGGGGTTTCAGCCTGAGAGACTGGCACGGTTTGTTTGCAATTAAATAATAAAATAAACCAATAGGCACGAATCAGCAAGTAGCACACACGTACACAGATAGATACTTGAGACAATAAGAGGGCTGTCCTTATGATTAAGTAGATTGTCACTTGTTTTATTGATAGCTTTATATGAAGTGTATGTAGTTAACCCTTTCTCGTTGGTCCTATTCTTATCGGCGAGTAAACCCTTAATGATTACTTATGTCTAAAAGTTATTCCTAAGTGATCAATTTAGAAACAACCGTGGGAGCCACATTATGTCCCGCAGTCAAATGCCCGCAAGCCACTAATAAACACAGAGGTTATCAATGCACTAATAAGTAGTAACCAAAGACATCAACATATAAACTTTAATTGATGGGAAAGCAAGTATTAAAGGGAGTGCAATCTTTCGTTGTCACATTACACAAGCCACCAATCCTGATGAATTAAAGTTTGCTAACACAATAAAACAAAACTACTTAATGAATTAAACACATGCAGCACCTTCTTACAGCTCTTGTATCTTTGATTTGGGTGTGTCTTGTGCTGCCTCCTTGACTGAATTCGTCCTTTGTTCTTCCTGTTTGGTCTTCGGTTTTAGGGTTTTTTGGAACTTGTAATTCGTCTGGTCTACGGGGTATTTATACTTTCTGTCTGAGGGAAGATGCGGCGCATCTACTAAGTAGATGCGGCGCATGTACTTAACTTCGCGTGGGGTCCAAGATTATAATATTCAGGAATATTCGTACACCGCCAGAAGATGCGGCGTAACTCCATGATTAGATGCGGCGCATGTCCTCTTGTATCTTGGATCGTATCTGGTGATATCTTGATAGAGATGCGGCGCATGTTGAGAGTGAGATGCGGCGCATCTGGAGCAGAATTGACTTGATCTTGTCCATGTCAGTAGACTTTCACTTTATGCACGTTTTGCTCCATTATTAGTCCAAAATCACTAAGTTTCACCAAATGCTTGTTTTTACCTGAGAATTACAAAAGTAAACGATTAAGTATCAATCCTCATACATAATATAATAAAACAAGTCAAATTAATAGGATAAATGATAGTAATAAAATGTACTTATTTGAGTTCATCAAAAACTTTAAGCTAATTTGTACCATACTGCTCATACTCTTACTTTTTTTAAAAAGACAAAAAATAAAAAAATAAAATAAAAAAAATTAAATAAATAAACAAAACCATCTTTTCAGTTAAATAAACATATATCAAGTGATTTTCAACAAACCATCTTTGCATTGAATGATTTTCCAAAAAAAAAAAAAAAAAATTTACTAGATCTTAGGAACTCTTAGGTTCCTAGCTATCACTTGCATAGTTGCATATACAAAGAACTTTAAATATATAGATCCATCAACTTGTAATATACAAACTTAAAAAGATACCCTTTCATGTAGGTACTTGTTGACGTATGTGACTGGACGAACCATATCGTCCGGATCAGGAAATGGTCGAAGGTCACCCACCGTCCGGACCGATCTTCCATCTTCGGTCGCGCTCTCCGCCGCCATCCCAGATTTTACGGGATTATGTTCCCTATGAAGCATGACACCTATCTGCCATGTCAGAAGTAGGTCAACTCGCTTGTTCCCAAGGTAAACAGGTACAGTGGACATGGGTAGTATAAATACCCATGCCTCATATACAATTAAATCCCCAATATATATTCTACACACACATAATTGATCAATCCCATTATTAGATACTTACTCTCACGCAGGAGGTGGGTCTTGGGGCAAACCCTAAGACGAGCCTAATGCGTGTGTCTCTTGTGCGCAGGACCTCAGAAGTCGAAAGGACCGACCCCGAAGACTTCCTCCAAGAAGCAAGACCCACCCGCGGAGTTTTAGTTCAACAAATTGGCGCCATCCGTGGGACCCGCTATTCAATCTACCGAATCATTGAAGTGGCTGGTCCTTCATTTTCTCCTCCGTGCCCCAAGGACAAGTGGACGGATCCGACAGAGAACCGATTACTACCTAAACCCTCACGACAGCATGATAAAAGGTAAATTGGAAAGCCGAAAAAGGAGGTATGGAGGACATGACGATGAGTGGATGGATGTTCCGATAATCTTTCCCCCCATTAAGACGGGAGACCTATCAGAAGAGCCGCTCATCGTTGAGGGAGATATAGAAGGATATCTGGTTCGAAGGATTTATGTTGACGAAGGATCCTCTGTGAACGTTATGTATGAACACTGCTTCAATAACCTCAGTCAGGACATAAAGGCAGGACTCAAAGAAACGAGTACATCCCTAGTTGGCTTCTCGGGAGAAACGAGCAGGCCGTTGGGAAAGATAGAGCTGGACGTATGCTTCGGTGACCACGGTATGTTCCGAACCACTGTTATGAAATTTTGTGTGGTACAATCCCCCTCGCCCTATAGTGTCATATTGGGCCGAACCGGATTGAAAGAACTCAGAGCCATCCCCTCGACAATTCACTCTATGATTAAATTCCCCACACCAAGAGGAGTGGCTACTCTAACCGCACGGTCTGCCATGATTCTGGAATGTCAAAGGCTAGAAGAGAAACAAACGGTGGAGCTACCACAGGAAGCAGAAATTGTCAGCCCAGACACAAATCAAACCGAAGAAATTCTGGTGACCCCCACTTATCCCGAACAGTTGGTTACAATAGGAACATGGTTCTCAAAGGAATGCCAGAGACATTTGGTTGAGCTACTAAGAAAAAATAAGGATGTGTTCGCCTGGCAGCCCTCGGACATGACCGGGGTTCCCCGCCGTCTAATCAAGCACCACCTGAATGTCGCCGACACACCAATAGCGCAGAAAAACAAAATTTGTCTGCTGAAAAAAACCAGGTAGTGATGAAAGAAGTAGAAGAGTGGTTGAAAGCCGGAATTGTTAGACCCGTCCGTTACCCAACCTGGATCTCCAACCCAGTTCTGGTTAAGAAAGGAGACGGAATTTGGCGAATGTGTATTGATTTTAAAAACCTGAACTCCTCTTGCCCGAAAGATTACTATCCGCTTCCGGAAATTGATTGGAAAATAAAATCGGTAGTAGACTTCCGGTACAAATGTTTATTGGACGCATACAAGGGTTATCACCAAGTCCAAATGGCTGAGGAGGACGAAGAAAAAATGGCGTTCTACACGGAACAAGGGACCTACTGCTACATCAAAATTCCCTTCGGTCTAAAGAACGCAGGAGCCACTTATCAATGGCTCATCGACTCGGCCTTCAAAAGTCAAATTGGGAGGAATTAGAGGCATATGTGGATGACATGGTAATCAAAAGCAAAGGAGAGAAAGAAATGCTGGCAGATATCGCCGAAACCTTTTACAACTTGCGAAAAATTAACATGAAGCTGAACCCCAAGAAATGCTCTTTCGGCGTCGAGGAAGGTAAGTTCTTGGGATACATGGTGACTTCCGAGGGCATACGGGCAAATCCAAGCAAAACGAAGGTGATCGCACAAATGAAATCTCTGACGACCCTGAAAGAGATGCAGAGCCTGAGTGGCAAGCTAGCAGCTCTCAATAGGTTCTTAGCGAGGTCGGCCGAAAGATCTCTTCCGTTCTTCAAAACCTTGAAGAATATCACCAAGGAAAATAGAGACGAATACAAGTGGACTAGGGAAGCCGAAGAGGCTTTCCAAGCGCTTAAGAAGTTGATACTAGATCTACCTTCCTTATCTACACCCCGAATAAAAGAAATATTGTACGTCTACCTGGTGGCATCCGAAGGGGCAATCAGCGCAATTTTGTTAACCGTAAGAAACGAAAGTGTTAGGAATATAAATATTCAGATGAAGGTTCGGTCACCCCGAGTATCTATTTAGCATTTATATAGCTCGTAGGTTTATTATTTTTATTATTAGTATTAGTATTATTAGTGTAGTTATATTTATATTTTTGGAGTGGGTCGGGTCTTTACCCATTGTCAGCTCACTCCACAGCCTACTAGGGGCACAATATGCAGTACTATATAAACCCCTTCCCACACATGGGAAGGGTTGGACCTCATTTCACATTCTAATACATTTCACACATTTGTTTCTCTCTCTAAGGTTCCACCTCTCTCTGTACTTCTTTCTTTCATTTGATCCAAACTCTTGTCCCAAACGTGTGTTTCTTGGCTTGTGAATATACTACATTTGGTATCAAGAGCCATGGTTAGGTCCATGCATGGTTATATTCACGGATTTGTGTAGATTTGGGCACTTTTGGTTCGAATAGATAAGTTATTAAAATTCTATTTTGCGCTTTGTTTTGTTGATAAAAGGTGTTAGATCTTGTACTTTCTAGCTTAGGGATAGCATAGAAGTAGTGTTTGGTGTTTGGAATCATAGTTAGAGGCTTTGTGTGGTGGTTTTTGGCAGATTCGAGGGGTATTGGTAAGTTGTTCATCGTAGCGTTTTGTCCCTCTGTAAAAGTGACAACTTTGACTGGTCAACTGCAATCTGACAAAGTTGCGTTTTGTCTAAGTTGCGTTTTGTCTAAGTTGAGATTTTTCTAAGTTGCGATTTGTCTAAGTTGCGATTTGTTTAAGTTGCGATTTGTCAAAGTTGCGTTTTAACAAAGTTGCGTTTTGACAAAGTTGCGTTTTGTCAAAGTTGCGTTTTGACAAAGTTGCGTTTTGAGAAAGTTGCGTTTGACAAAGTTGCGTTTTGACAAAGTTGCGGTTTGACCAAAGTTGATTTTTTACGTCAAAACTTCAAACGGCTATAACTTTTGAACCGTAACTCCGTTTTCAGCCCATGACCTGTCAAAACGACCGTGAGACCCAACTTTCGAAGCCTGAAACCGCTCCAGAAAGAAGTTATCAAGCTATGAAGTTGTCAGACCATAATTTCACCGTAACAACCTGCATCAACCAAACCAAACCAAACCAAATCACAACTATACAACAGATCAACAAGTCTACCAAACCTTCATCATAACACATATCAAGCATCATTTCACGGTTTATTCTTGATTTTGTAAAATACCGTGAAAGAATCTATTTCTCGGTTTAAATCATAGAATTGTAAAATCCCGTGCACGTTTACATCATGACTACTACTTCATATTCCTTCATATCTGAGGTACTCAATTTGTACGACACATATGATATACAAAAGATTTCCAGTTCTGTACAACAAATAAACTTGGGTGATTCTGATAATACCAATGTGGAATCTTCGTGCCCGAATTCACAAGAGAAAGAGCTTCATCAGTCACTTATGGTGCTTAATACAAAGGAAAGTCGCATTGAATGTTTTCGTCTACTTCATTCACATCTCAAGGTTCTGTTTGAACAAACTGAATACGTGATGGGTTACACACGGGCTTTCACAACACTCTTTGGTCAAGATGTTCATGATTTCACAGTTGAAATGACTCTATATTTAGATCAACTTGAACAACAAATTGACAAAGAAGAATTCTATGAAGCAAGATCCAGAGCAGCTTTCAGTGTGATCAACAACCAACTCCAGGTGTTCATTGATTCGCAATACACTGAGGACTATGACTATGACAGTCAAATGACAAAAGAGTGTTTTGCTAAATACACTGGAACTGAGGTTGCCATGTTCAGAACAACATTACTACAATTGATGGTAATGTTAATGGGTTCATTGATGAAAGGGCAAACCAAATGGGGAACGAAACAAGATCAGACAAGTATGATGATGGTGACAGCGTAGGAGGTGATTTCACAATGTGTGAGAATACAGCCTACGAACCTGAAAATCACCAAGCACAGTCTGCTGAGGTACATCTATCTGATACAGATAATGATCCTTCTAATGAACTACAACATACTGATCCAATGAAACTTACATATGACACCTATCTGATGAAAAAGACTGATAGCAATATCATCTCTGATTTAACAAATACGTGGCATATGGAAGGAGAAACGGATCAGGATAGTGAGCATGATGATGTGTCTAGTACTTTGCCTACGGGTGAGTTTTTCAAATCAAATGATATGGTTGAAAAGGATGTTTACAATGAACTTTCAAAAAGATTCTTACAGCTTGAAAAGCATTGTATTTCTCTTGAAATTGCAATGCAACAAAAGGAAGAAAGTTTTCAAACTA
This sequence comes from Artemisia tridentata subsp. tridentata, assembly GCA_021014915.2. Lineage (NCBI taxonomy): Eukaryota > Viridiplantae > Streptophyta > Magnoliopsida > Asterales > Asteraceae > Artemisia > Artemisia tridentata. The sequence goes on from CP139504.1 coordinate 9,415,385, forward strand.
AACTACCATGTAAAAATCCGAAATATCCCGAATTCCGAGAATTTTTTATAATAAACGATTTGAAAGCTCAACTAGAGGCCAAAAACTCGACGATCAACAATTTGAAAAAACGTATTACTGAGATGTGTGGTATGCTTAATGAAGTTAAGACTAAACATGACAATGATGTTAGAAGTACAACAAAACATGCAGAATTAGATCATAAAGTGACTGAATTGTTTAAATAAAATGAGTCTTTGAAAATTCATTGCAAAGAACTGTGTAATACAATCAAAGAAGAGAAAACTAAAACTATAGAGCAAACAACCTCTTTGATTGCCAAAAATGATGAATTCAATGCTCAACTTCAGGATAAGGGTTTTGTGATTACATCGTTGAAAAATGAGTTGAGAAAATTGATTGAAAATGGTGTGAACACTAAGTTTGAAAAACCATCAATCTTGGGGAAACCACCACTTATAAACCAATTAGTTGTTAGACAACTGACTGCGTTTAGATCTGAACGGCCAAAATTTTCAAAAACACGGTTTGCCTCCCAAGTTGATGCAAAACAAGTTTTGTCAAAACCAGTCACTTCACAATCTAAACCTACTGATAAGAAATGTGCTCCTGCAAAACCTCATCATATGAGTGCCACTAGCTTTTCTAGGGATAGTTCAAAGCATGTGTCATTTGTGAAACCAAAAGAACGTGTTAGACATAAAGACATTGTTCAAAATCACAACCTAGAGGATGCTAAGAGAAACACACATGAAAAGACTAGGAATTTGCCTGTTTCTAAGAGTAGTTGCGTGCCAATTAAGACAATTCCCGTAGCAGACCACTCTAAGAATCCTAGATCCTTTTCTGATTCCAAACACTTTGTTTGCTCGACTTGTCAGAAATGTGTTTTTAATGCAACCCATAATGATTGTATAACAAAATTCCTGAAGGAAGTGAATGCATGTTCCAAGGTTCCATCCTCTAAGACTAGAAACAACAACAAGCCCGTAGAACCAAAGAGGTGTATGCAAAAACCTGATAGGCCGGTTGCCCTAGGACAAAGGTTTCTCCCAAAAAGTCTGTCACTGTGCATGAGAAACCAAACACTCCTAGATCTTGCCTTAGGTGGATACCGATGGATAGAACTTTTAAGATTGTTGGTCTTAGATGGATACCTATTCGAAAGATGTTCACTAAGTGCGAAACCGAAGTTGACAGTGAAACCCCAAATGGTCTAAATGCTGATATCACTAACCCATATATATGCAAACAAACTCTTAATGTCAATGCAGGAAGTCTTTACTTAAGTGCAGGTACATCGTTCAGGCCTTGTATTAAGGAAAGACTCAGAGTTTGGGTGCCGAAAAGAGTGATATCTCATGATGTAGGGGTTCAAACAATTCATGCTTGATGAACATCAACGACAATGACGTCTGTTCAAATCAGTTCAGGCCTCGTTCTTCAATGACTATGACGTCTGTACACATCAGTGCAGGCCTCGCTCTTCATCACTATGATGTCTGAACACCTCAGTTCAGGCCTCGTACTTCAACGACAATGACGTCTGTATACATCAGTGCAGGCCTCGCTCTTCAACATTATGACGTTTGTACACATCAGTGCAGGCCTCGCTCTTCATCATTATGACGCCTGTTCATATCAGTTCAGGCCTCGTTCATTAAAGAAAAGAAAAGTGTACGCTTGAGTGCACCTTATCTTCAAAAGAAGAGAAGTCTTCTTATTTATGGCCATTCTCATCATCAAGTTTCATGCTCTTTCCGTGCTTATTCAGTCTTCAATTGGATCGACGCATATTGGAGTATACTATTATTCACTTATTCAACCAAAAATTGAAGTTGACAGGCATATGCAATTTTTGAGGGGGAGGGGGGGAAAGGGTGAATAAACAACATGTCAGTCTTCAAGTACCGTCAAGTGAAGCTACTTACCGTTGATGGTATTCATATTCACTAGTTCAATCATCAAAAATTGCAGTTGGCAGGCATATGCAATTTTTGAGAGGGGGGGGGGGAAGGGTGAATATTAATCTACATATTGATTGATGATTGAGAAATGGTCATACAACTCCTGAATACATCAGTTCAGGAGTCGTGCAAACCATGGTTCTCCAACACTACATATTCCTCCGTCTATCAAGGTGTTGAAGAACATGGTCATGGAATGCTAATCGACATCGTCTCACGGGCTGGTACAATCAGCAACAAAGGGTTTCTAGTCAATGCTTCATGTACACGTCATTACGTTGCATGTACACATCATGATGATGATTCCAATTAATTGTAACCATCATGGGGGAGAGAAATGTGTACACCAAGGACGCACAACAGGTTCACGTGATCGGGCTTAATCATTTATTCCGGTGTTGATAACCGCAGAGATGATCAGTGGTTCAACTTGTTACCTTGGTATTAACGTTTCACTGTTACGTCATGGGCTGATTAATCGTAACCATCAGGGGAGAGAGAATGTGTACATCAAGGACGCACAACAGGTTCACGTGATCAGGGGTTAATATCCAAGGATGGATACATACTATAGATGATCAGTGGTTCAACTTGTTACTTTGGTGTTATACTAAAGACTGAAGAAGGTCGAGTCGTCAGTCTATTCTACATTCTCTGTTGTGTGTTATCATCTCATGTGTATGCTGCGGGCTGATGGGTTATATGTAAGGTTACTGGAAAGCATTTGGTGAGATGAAGATGATTGGTATTCTGTTCCTCCATATTGGGAAATCTTAAAGAAGGTTGAGTCTACAGTCTTCTCTACACTCTCCGCTATGTGTTAGAAGACTAAAGATGGCATGCATTTGGTTATCAAAAGACTTCTTCATATTATGGGCGTTCATCCAAAGTCTTCCTCCTATTATGGGTGTTCATCAGAAAGGTTGTCAGATTGGGGGAGAGCACTAATTAGGGGAGAGTGAAAAGCCAATATTAATCCCTAATTAAAAGTGCTCACATTGCTCTTCAGCAAGTCAAGTGGTGGCAGCGAAAAAGATTCAGGATGCTGAGGAGTAATGGTTTTGTTTCGTATCCTTGTATATATTTTGCTTCATACATTTTTGCTCATATCTTTTACTATTTTGTAAATAGATATATAGAAAACCTGCAAATTGTATATAGAGAAACGTAAAACCAGAAAATCCATAAAAATTAAAAAAAAATGAAAATACCAAAAATAGTTTCACCTAGGCATGTCTTCTGTTTATCGATAACATTTACGGACTTAGAAATGTCATTCAATAATGGCACGGGTCTTTAAATGAAGTTCAAGCAGAAGTTAAAATGGATAATTAAAACATGTCTAAATGGCTTGCTATTACTTTAGATAGCAACCCGCGCTTCAAACTGGGGAAAGCATGTCACCAAAAAGATGGTTGTTCCTCCAACTGGGTGATGTTCACCAGGGCATGGATTACTTTATATCCATGTTTCTTCGATCTGATGTACATTTCAGTGCATCATTTCTGGTAAAGGAAGAGAAATCTTCTTTGCATACAAATAGTTTTCATTCAATGATTCTTCTGAAAATTATTTGTGAGACATTTTGTGATTATGTATTGCTTGAAATTCTTTTAGATTTGGATTGTGCATAAAATTTGTCACTCAATCAACGACTACAAATATTTAACTAGAATACGGGTCATTGATTGAGGGGGAGAGTGAATTCAAATTTTATATCATCAAACGGGTTTCTTGATTAATTCATAACTCTTTGAAAAGGTTTTGTAGTTAATGGGGTCTTAGCTGAAGAGGAAATTGGTAAACTTTATATCAAATGGCCAAATGTGTTAGTTGCTAGAAAGTTTAGGACATTATGTGCAATTTGCTTATAGTATCCTAGCTTCATATAACTAGAAGGTTCATTTTTATTACTTTGGAATCCTCGTTTAATCCTCTAGATACATTAAAACTCAAAATATGAAAGAAGTTTGAAAGCCCGATGTGTTTTGATGTTCTTGAATACTCCACTGGCATTTGAATGATCTAAATGAATGAGTTTCAAATGTTGTTGCATTTTTGTTAGTTGATTGCTGCTCAATTGTTGTTGATATAATCCATATGTTCTCAAGATTCGCTTAGGTATATAGTTATCATGTTAGAATCATGTTCCTAAGATCCTGAATTGAATATTGAAATCTGTGTGAATTGCCATGTTCATGATTGCTATTTGCTCTTCATGCTAGATAGTGGTTTGACGTATTTCCTGATTGTGGTTTGAATATAAGATGAACTTGGTACTATAATGTGGCAAGCTGCTATGGGGTAGCTAGCTATTAAGGAATAGTGTATCTGTATGTATGTATATCTATGTTGATATTCTTATCCAGATTCCATAGCCAAAATGAATGTGCCAGTTCCCGCTCTAACCATTTGATCAGACGTTCAAACTCTATTGATTGGCTCGGAATTCACCACGACAACAACATCGGCAACAACAACAACAACAACACTTTCACCACCACCACCACCTTCATTTCAACAAAGCAGTTCTTATTCTGATCTCGCCAAGTGGAGATCTTCAACATGTGGGAAATTTTTGTTGGTGGATGGACAATCGATGTTGACCACTGACTCACTCAGAAAAGCGGGTGATTACATCATCTGCGCCAAAAGGTCAATATCATTTGTGTCATAATAGTTGATTTGTGCAAAATAAGCAGTGAATCTCCCTCTTAGATTAAGGGGGAGCATAGTATGTTCCATTATCAGAAAACATTAAATCGGACACATTTTCTCCCACATTTTCTAACTTATTTAAATCAATTGGGATCACAAATCTCAAAGGGTTTGAAATTTTTGATCGGGGGAGTGAATGTGATTTAAATATGAAATCTGATAAAATGTGATGTTTGGATGTAAAGGTAAGCTCTCCCATATGTGCTAAACTCTTTCGTATATTGATGCACATATTGAGGGGGAGCAAATGGACAAAAGGATTTGGCATCTTATGTGAGCAAGGCTCAGACTTCACCAATGAATTGACGAAACAAATACTGTCATCAATCGAAAGGATACGTCTTGGTCGGGTAATAATTTCAAGCTGGTCTAACCAGTGATGTAAGCGCGTCTCGAAAAAGACGTATCTGAGTAGAGTGTACCATTTCGAGAAACTTTCATTGGACTTGACCAGGCCAGGTAATAATTTCAAGCTGGGTCAACCAGTGATGTAAGCGGGTCTCGAATCGGTCATGCAAGCTCTACCCAACATGTGCAAATTTATATAGCAATCATCTGAGCACATGTTGAGGGGGAGTATTTGAAATATATAAAACTCTCAAAGTGTTAACAAAATTTGTTTCATAATCATGAACACTTTGAGAGATTTTTCATGGATTTGGTGAATGGAAATTGTGGAAGAACTTCAAAGACCGACCATTTAATTTAAAGCATTGGAGCTATAAGGATGGTAAGGTTAGGAATACGTTCCCACGATCCCCCCAAAACCGGAGGAATCTACCCAGGGACAATCCACTAGTTAGTGTAGAAGTCCTTAGGTATGATTAAAAAAAGGAGAAAAGTAAATAAGGGAAGAGTGTCGACTGAGATGGAGCTAGCACTGGAACAAACCCAACAAGGTGCTAGTTATGAAGTCTCGGTAAGCACTTAAGGGGTTGAAGAATGAAAAAGAAATGTAAAGATAAAGGGTGAAAAGAAAGAAGCCCTCCTTACACTTTAGGCAGAAACCGGGTCAATACATATGCTGTCAGAATCACTTGGTTGATTGCTGACATTGAAGACAAAGTATCATGGACCCAGTGATACGCTACACAACCCTCCCTAGCCACTCAAGGTCCCTCAAAGGATTCTTGTTTCAATTGTCACGGAGTTCAATACATTTCTATCGTCTCTCTCACTCCGAGTTAGATGATATTGAAAAGGTGGCAATTCTCTCCAGCCTCCGCTCACTAAATCAAAATGCACTATCGAGTCTAGAGCCACGAGATGCATAATAAGATCTCATAGGAACACGTATTATTTCTACACTGGTTGTTCAACATTAAGGACACCAGTTGTAAACTATGAGTCCTGCGCAGATCTTAGCAATCTACCAGAACATTTATGAGAGAATTCATGAATGTGATTCTCAATGATTGAATCGAAATTCCTGCCAGGGTCAACATCAAACAGCCCTAAAAGCAGGTCACTTCGGTAATTCCTTGTGGATTACGCTTAGTGATCATAGCAGTTTCAAATGGTCTACAGTCGTGGAGTGATCTCCAGCGACTCACCTAATCGTTGATTTGCTACGGTAAATCTTTAAAACCCTCTGTGGGTTTCCGATTTAGGAACGGTCTTGGTAAGGATTAGAGAGAGTTTTCACACTATGTTGTTAACAATCTCGAAGTCCGAACCTGTAAGTACCAGAATTTTTATTGCTAACTGTCGTATGCAGGAACATCTGGGGATTGTAGCTGATTGTTGTTGCAGTTGTTTGCAGTTGTAGCTGATTGATGTTGCAGCTGATTGCGGTTGTAGCTGATTGCAGATAAGATGCCAATCCATCACCACATGCTCACACTACATCATCATCATATTCAAAGAGGCCATGATAACCTAAAAGACCTTCAACACAGCTTCTGCAAACTCTAATGCTGAAAGATTATGACTCTAAATAGTGTGAGCATGTCAGGCTCAAAGATTTACACATCACATGGAGACATAGTGTAAAAATATGACCTGGAGACATATGTTGGATGATGGCATCAAAGAATCACCAAAGATCATCCAAAACAGAAGAACGGTCATCAAATGATCACTGCTGAATGTACGAAAAGTAATGACGTTGAAGAATCAAAGACTACGAGCTATGAAGACAAGTTCAGAAGATAGAATGCTAGAATTCGAAATATTATTTCCGGGGTAACCTCCCTTAGGGGGAGATTGTTAAGGATATTACCATCTTCCATGATGTCGGATGGTATGGTTACGAACAAAGACACGAAGAAAATAGATAGACTAAAGAAAATCTAGAAAAAATAAAATAAAAATCTCACTAGAAAGGAATCTAGTGAGTAGACCTAATAGAAATAAAAATTCAACCTAAACAATAACTATTCCCCGGCAGCGGCGCCAAAAACTTGATGCGTGGGTTTTGCAACCTTACAACAGGTTTTACCTCTCGAGGGATCTCAAGAGGCTTACAACCCCACCAGGCAGTGTACCTGACCGATGTAGTATAGTGTAGTGGTAAGTACGGGGGATTGATCGTTCTCCACAGGGAATAGTGTTCGTTAGGAATGAAAGACTACTCTAATAGGTCTAAGGGTTGAGGAAGATTCTTTTTTATGTTTTTATATTTTTATGAAAGCAAGTAAAATCTCGGTTTTGAAGGAGTGGGCGGAATTAGTTGCTAGTCAACTAACCCAAAATTACTACGGATGCAAATAAAATAAATAACTGAAATGAAAATGTGGTGAGAAACTTATGTGTAGAGAAATGTGTTTACTTAGATTTCCTTACTCCCTAACTATCTTTTACCGGTTAATTAGTGTGTATTAGTCGCGTGGATGACGGGTGTATTCCTTAATACCAATCGTGGGGTGGCGTACTTACTTCCCCAACTCTACAAGCTCCTACTTCACTCCTATGTCGAGCCGGCTAGGAAGCTCCTAACATGGGATCACTAGAATTCGCTTGTGCATTAAATACAACCATAAAAACCTTTAGTACGCATTTGGTTCATGTTTCTTAAGACGTTCAAGCAAGTTACCGAATAGGAAGTTAGCCAGTTTTCTTAAGCCTAACATAGATAAACAATCATCCAATACAACTAACAACACACTAATAACCAATAATCAATAGCTAGGTTTCATTAGATCTAAGCAAACACAAGATAAATTTAGCCTAACATGTTAATCAAAAGACAAGAATAAGATAAAATCAAACAACACATAGACATATTGAATGATTAATTGATAACTTATCTTCAATGTAACATGAAAGATCTCAAGGCAAAAAGCCTTGAAAAAGTAGCTAAAATCGTCTTAGGGTTTTCTCCCAAAATTCCACACACTAAGCTCTCCCTTATGACAAAAAATTAGAAAACTATATATAGACTTTTGCATCTGACGGCGTCACCTTATGGAGTGTGACGCCGTCACCTCGCCGCTTTTAGGGTTCCCGGATGACCTTCTTGACGCCGTCCCTCTTTAGCTCTTCAAAAATCCATTCTGGCTTATCAAGGCTTGATGCCGTCGAACCTTGAACGTGACGCCGTCCCCTTTTGATTTAAGCCGTGATGCCCTTGATCAAGTTAAAGCGTGACGCCGTCAGAATTCACATGCTATTTTCACTGGCCTATCATGAGTAAATTTCACGTCCACTTTTTCTTGCCAAAGCATGACGCCGTCCAGAGTTAATTGTGACGCCGTCAAAGGTAACTTTCAGCCGATTTTTGAGACTTTGTCGTTTTCTTCACTTTTATGCTCCAAAAACGTCCAAAATGCCTCCTTTTCCAGATTTCTCCTCAAAAGTACCTAAAATGACAAAAGGAACGATTTAGGGCAATATTTGATCAAATAAATACGATTTAAGGCTTAAATGACCCCTTAAAAGCGGTACACTTTTCGCTTCATCAAATACCCTTACACTTGAGATTTGCTTGTCCTCAAGCAAATGCGCTTTTATTCTAATCAAAATACAAGTTAGGGGTCATTTAATGCAAACATAAAAGTAATTACAACAAATAATCGTTCCACTCTAATCATAATAAGCACGGAGATTACATACTAGCACCTCACAAGTAGTGTTTAGATACTCACATCTCTCAAGTGTCATCAAAATAAATCTCATAAATGAAAACGGATAATATCTCTCACTACCTGTCATAGCAAATAGATTACCATAGGCTTGGGAAAGGATCGAAAACCTCCTCCACTAGGCGTAAGCGCCTAAGATAAACTATCAAAGAGGGCTTTTAAATGGGTTATAACGTTAGGTGTAGGGAAAAGGAAAACACGGTTTTGTTGGATAAAGGATGTTTTACTGGTGGCTAGTTAAAGATCTTGATCAATTACATGTACTATACAATGTTGCTAAGCCAAGACTAGACTCGATCTTAAGCTAGAAACGAAATAACAAAAACAAAAACAAACATAAAACAAAATACAATGAAACGGGATGGTAGTCCGTATGTTTTTTCTATTTTTCTTTTTCTCATTTTTTTGTATTTTTCTTGATTTTTCGATTTTTTTTTTTTTTTTTTTTTTTTTTTTTTTTTGCATACACTTTTGCCCTACCATCCAAAATAATACATCATAGGGGCATTGCATTCCCCTTACACTTGAATTTTTACATAACTTTACAAATACTAATCTAATGACTCGAATTAAGATAATTGAAAAACTTGGAGTACTTTTAAAACATTTAGCACATATGGGGGTAATAAATGATGTTCTTCCCCATTACTCCATTACACTAGTACTTTACCCATGAGTCCCAATCGTCCCAAAACAATACGTACAAGGATATGACTCGACTTAGCAACCATGTAATCAACTAGATAATTAACTTGGGTTTAAACAAATGTTGTAACAATAATGCACTAAAGATGAGTGCATACAAGGTAGGCTAAGGCGATTTGGGTGTACATTTAAGTGGGGTGTAACAAATTCTTCCTTTAAGTAAAATGCTTAAAGGTCGAAACGAAAAGATAGGCTCTGAGGGGTGTACTAGGGGTATCGTGTACTAAAAATGAGTACAACGCAAAGGGTGTGGGAGAATTACTTGACTAATGTAGCCAATGTAATTATAACAAAAACACAGGTGTAAAACAATGGGTTAATCCTAATGCCTCTTATCATGTAGCAAATCTAACTACACGAATGTAGTCTCACTTGTGGCCTCGGAATGGTCCTAACGCAAGTTCTAGAATCTAAGTGCTACCGGTACACACATCATAGCATAAATTCTTTTCCTACCAATTCTAGGGGTGAACCTCACATATTTGGGGTGGAAAATTTTTTTGTGGTACGGTTTTTGTGCTAGTCATATAACTCCTATCCGTGAGACGCTCATTAAGATCAAAGTTTCACTCCTATATGTTGTAAAAAAATTTAAATTTGGCACTAAAATTACCTTAACAAGTATTTCTCTCAGTTTTATTACACATCTACTATTAAACAAACAAAAATCAAGCGCAATGGCATTCTCTAAAATCGTAGTTTTACCCCCCTTACACTTAAGATGAACATTGTCCCCAATGTTCAAATAACAAGATGTAAAAGTAAATAAGGTAAAAGAATGAAATCAAATACTCCCCTGATTCGCTCGGTGGATAATGAAATTACACGGTTAAATCTTCCTCCAAAGTAATGTAGAAGCTCCATGACTAATGCATCGCCACAAGCTTGATTCAAAACATTTCCTTGTCCAAAATAACCTGTTAAACCTGAGAAAACAAACACGAAAACCTGCATAACATCGGCGGGATAAATCTATATATAAGGATATAATGCTTGTGGAATGATAACTTTGCAGATTCCTGGAGATTATAAGTTGGAGATTTTAATAAAAACTTTTCTAAAAACAAAACTTTCAAAAATTTCTGAAAATTAAATCTGACGCCGTCAGGTTATGAACCCTGACGCCGTCAGAAATGACCTGACAAAAATTTTCATTTTAAGTTTCCGGAAAATTTCTGGAAAAACCTTTACCTTACTTCCTGGAAATCCTGCAAAACATCATTATGACTCGATACAAGCATTTGACTCAAACAAATACGAATATGTATGCTATTTTATTATTATTACGATTCATGTTCATTTGTGTTCTAATAAACCGATTTAGATTTCCCTTACACTTATCTTTTGCAAAATACCTTTATATGTAGTTAAGACGAAGTTAAAAACAAAATAAAGCATTTTCACAATTTAGTTTTGAACATGAATCAATACTAATAAAAATTAAACACACATACGGAAAATAAAATCAAACAAACAAATAAATAAACACACAAAGCAAATAAAACAAATAAAGCTTGGGTTGCCTCCCAAGAAGCGCTTTTCTTTATTAACGAGTCTTGTAGCTAGACTCAAAGTCACATACATTACGTGACTCCATCATCGGTCACGGTTCCTAGGCCATTCTCCTTCGATCCTCTATCAGAATCACTTTCATAGTAAAGGTATTTCGGGTCCACGTGATCAAAAGGATTGTTTCGGTATTTAGAACTAAGTTCCTTATCGTGCTTAAAGAATCCGCTTGACAGGTCAAAAGTGTCCTTACATCCCCTTCTCACATCATCATCACATAACACGAGTTGGGAACTTAACCCATCGAGCCCTTTATAATCATTCTCCTTGAATTCTCTCATCTTGTAAGGCGTTTGGTATGAGATTTCCCTAATCCTATCGGTGAAAGTCATGATCCCATTGAGCTCGTCCACAACCAAGCTTGTGGCCTGGCAAAAAGGTGCCCCAAAAACAACTTGTGATAACCTGGGATCGATGTACTCTTCGATATTATCGACGATTGCGAAGCTCATAGTGAATGTCATATTTCCTACAAACACCTGTATATCATCATCTATGCCGATGTCGTCCTTCCCTTTATGAATCATCCCCCATCTGCAAATGTTGTTATAATGAAACAAGGACATCACATTTTTGGGTAAACATGTGTCAATGTAAACATTATAAAAATGCTTGTGACCAATCATGCAAGGTATTTTGAGATTATTTGGATCATGTCGCTTAATTCGGCCAGGTCTTCTACCGTGTAACCCCCATGTGTTGCCACTTGCTGATGGTTGATACTCATACACTTCTTCACAGCCATCCCGAAAAATCACTTTCCTGACACCATCGGTAAATAATGCACTCCTATCATCCTCATCGAGTATCACTCCCGTTGCTTTTATGAATGGTTTGCCTAGAACAAGGCCAGTTAAGGATGGGCTGATGATAGAGTTCATGTTATTAATTACAGTTAACTCGATATGAAAGAGGAACTTTTCTATCACAATTGGTACCCTCCTTATTACCCCGATGATATTAGACCCTTCATATTTGACTTGTTCAGTGAAGGCTTCGTTGTATAGAGAGAGGGATATTGCGCTCATAGAAGAGTTGGGGTTTATGTATGCATCTTTTATAAACTTTTTCCTAGTGGTGCAAGATATCTTAAAGACCCTAGGGGCGCCATCCTCTATTCTCTCTCCGAATCCCATAGGCGACCTTGCTGTGCCCCTCTCAAGTTCCTCTACCAGGGGGCGGTCTAGCAGTCCTGGGAGCCCATGAGGCATTTCGGATTTCTCTTCTGAGCCCTCCTCATCACTCACCTCTATTGTACTCGAGTTCTTTGGTGAGTCTAGATAGTCGTCGGGCGCCTCGGGTTTCTTTTCGGGAACTTCACCCTCCATTTCATTGTCCACATTCTTGGCTGTTTGTTGGTCCAAATTTGGTTTAGGAACAGGTATTGTTGTAATGGTGTTCGCGAAGTGGAGAGGTTTCGAAGGGGTATGAGTATCTCCTGTTTTTTTTTTTTCGTTTTGTGATATGTATTTGAAGAGTTTACTAGGGTGCTTGATTTTTACAGGAGGGGGTGTCTGGTGGGTCACCGTAACAGATTTGATCTCATTAACTCGTGCCAATTCACAAGTTGACCTGCCAGCAAGGCGATCATTGATAACCTTTAACAGGTTATCGACCTTGTTGTTCATATCAACTTGCTGTTGTCTGAATTGATTCTCAAGTTTGGAGAGCTATGTTTCTTGAGAGAGAATGAATTTTTGCAGTGATTCCTCGCGATTTTGTTGTTTATGCGTTGTGTCGCTGAGGATAATGTTCAGACCAGGTGAGCGGGGTAGAGTCATTGAATGATACGCTACGAGTTTGGTTCCAACTAAAATTTGGCTTATTCTTCCATGCCTCATACCCATCTTCGGAATTTTTGGGCCCATAATTAGTGGCGAGCCACTTATCTCCCGCCTTATCGATTCGCGAGGATGCGAATTCTTTGAAAGCCTGTTTGGGAAGTTCCATGCAATCATGAGTGTCGTGGGGACCACTACATAATTTACACGAAGAAGTGATTTTGTTCACTAGGCTTGAAGGTTTAGGAGCCTCGTAGGATTTCATGAGAAACTTGACTTGGTCTTCAAGTTCTATGATCCTACGGTCGGAAGTGCTTGAATTTTTCGAAGGCAAAGATATTGCCTTGACCATTTTATTCAAATCACGGGGATCACTCCAACTTTCGTTGTCATAAAGAGCAAGATCCTCTAGGAGAGCCCATGATTGTTCCGCACTTAGATCACGTAGCTTGCCACCGGCCGATTGGTCAATGGTTTGCCTCGTGGAGAGATTGATATGGTCATAGAAGATTTGGACTTGGAGCCAAAGTTCTATGCCATGGTGAGGGACTTTTTGGAGTAAGTCCTTGAATCGAGTCCATGCCTCGTAGAGAGTTTCGCCTTGACGTTGTTGGAACATCAAGATATCATTCCTTAGCTTGGTAGTTCTTCCCGGTGGGAAAAACTGAGCAAGGAAACGAGTGGTGAGATCATCCCAAGAGGTAATGGATCCTGCGGGTTGACGTTCTAGCCACTGACTAGCTTGGTCCCGCAAAGAGAATTGGAAGAGACGCAATCGGGTCGTCTCTCGAGTGGCAACATCAAGGTCTATAGAATCAACGATTTTAAGAAAGTCCTTGAGATGTTGATTAGGATCTTCAGAACGAAGTCCATGGAATGCGCATCCGCTTTGCACCAACCGGATGGTGTCGGATCGCAAGGGTGTGATATTGGCTCCTTGAGTGAGCTCAATGGTGTTTCGATAGCCATGGTGGCTAGGACGGGAATACTCTCCTAAAGTACGGGCTCTAGGAGGTGGTTGTGGTTGTTGTGGTGGTGGGTTGTGGGGGTTAAGGATATTACCATCTTCCATGATGTCGGATGGTATGGTTACGAACAAAGACACGAAGAAAATAGATAGACTAAAGAAAATCTAGAAAAAATAAAATAAAAATCTCACTAGAAAGGAATCTAGTGAGTAGACCTAATAGAAATAAAAATTCAACCTAAACAATAACTATTCCCCGGCAGCGGCGCCAAAAACTTGATGCGTGGGTTTTGCAACCTTATAACAGGTTTTACCTCTCGAGGGATCTCAAGAGGCTTACAACCCCACCAGGCAGTGTACCTGACCGATGTAGTATAGTGTAGTGGTAAGTACGGGGGATTGATCGTTCTCCACAGGGAATAGTGTTCGTTAGGAATGAAAGACTACTCTAATAGGTCTAAGGGTTGAGGAAGATTCTTTTTTATGTTTTTATATTTTTATGAAAGCAAGTAAAATCTCGGTTTTGAAGGAGTGGGCGGAATTAGTTGCTAGTCAACTAACCCAAAATTACTACGGATGCAAATAAAATAAATAACTGAAATGAAAATGTGGTGAGAAACTTATGTGTAGAGAAATGTGTTTACTTAGATTTCCTTACTCCCTAACTATCTTTTACCGGTTAATTAGTGTGTATTAGTCGCGTGGATGACGGGTGTATTCCTTAATACCAATCGTGGGGTGGCGTACTTACTTCCCCAACTCTACAAGCTCCTACTTCACTCCTATGTCGAGCCGGCTAGGAAGCTCCTAACATGGGATCACTAGAATTCGCTTGTGCATTAAATACAACCATAAAAACCTTTAGTACGCATTTGGTTCATGTTTCTTAAGACGTTCAAGCAAGTTACCGAATAGGAAGTTAGCCAGTTTTCTTAAGCCTAACATAGATAAACAATCATCCAATACAACTAACAACACACTAATAACCAATAATCAATAGCTAGGTTTCATTAGATCTAAGCAAACACAAGATAAATTTAGCCTAACATGTTAATCAAAAGACAAGAATAAGATAAAATCAAACAACACATAGACATATTGAATGATTAATTGATAACTTATCTTCAATGTAACATGAAAGATCTCAAGGCAAAAAGCCTTGAAAAAGTAGCTAAAATCGTCTTAGGGTTTTCTCCCAAAATTCCACACACTAAGCTCTCCCTTATGACAAAAAATTAGAAAACTATATATAGACTTTTGCATCTGACGGCGTCACCTTATGGAGTGTGACCCCGTCACCTCGCCGCTTTTAGGGTTCCCGGATGACCTTCTTGACGCCGTCCCTCTTTAGCTCTTCAAAAATCCATTCTGGCTTATCAAGGCTTGACGCCGTCGAACCTTGAACGTGACGCCGTCCCCTTTTGATTTAAGCCGTGACGCCCTTGATCAAGTTAAAGCGTGACGCCGTCAGAATTCACATGCTATTTTCACTGGCCTATCATGAGTAAATTTCACGTCCACTTTTTCTTGCCAAAGCATGACGCCGTCCAGAGTTAATTGTGACGCCATCAAAGGTAACTTTCAGCCGATTTTTGAGACTTTGTCGTTTTCTTCACTTTTATGCTCCAAAAACGTCCAAAATGCCTCCTTTTCCAGATTTCTCCTCAAAAGTACCTAAAATGACAAAAGGAACGATTTAGGGCAATATTTGATCAAATAAATACGATTTAAGGCTTAAATGACCCCTTAAAAGCGGTACACTTTTCGCTTCATCAGAAAGCATGATGCAGTATTTAGCGAAGGCAAAAGAATATATCAGCGGATTCAAGAAGTTCAGAATTCATAACATACCGAGAGCACAGAACCAAAAGGCCGACGTGCTGAGCAAACTGGCCTCCGTATCCTTCAACCACCTGACCAAAGAAATTTTGGTTGAAATACTAGAAAAACCTTCGACCGAGGAGAAGCAGGTCAGAGCGATAGTTGAAGAAGAGGAGGACAACAGGATGACACTGATCATCCGGTGCTTAAAGGAAGGAATATGGCCGGAAGACCCCAACGAGGCAAGAGCACTACGGATGAAAATACTTCAGTATGTGATGGAAGGAGACGTGATGTTCAAGAAAGCTTACCTGAGTCCAATGTTAAGATGTGTTGGCCCACTACAAGCAAACTACATCATATAGGAGGTCCACGATGGAGCATGCGGAATGCATCCTGGACCCAGGTCGGTGGTGGCCAAACTAATGAGACAGGGTTATTACTTGCCGACCATGCACAGGGATACACGGGAAGAGATAACAAATGCGACTCTCGTCAAATCCATGCACCGGTGCCAAAATTGCCGAAAACCATCATGACATCTATCATGGCGCCGTGGCCCTTCTATCAGTGGGGCATGGACGTCTTAGGACCACTATCGGAAGCCCCAGGGAAAGTTAAATTTGTTATCGTGGCTGTTGACTACTTTACAAAATGGATAGAGGCGAAACCCCTCGCTAAAACCACCGGTAAAGACGTCATAAAATTTGTGTGGGAGAATATAGTCTGCAGATTCGGTCTTCTAGGCATAATAGTCACGGATAACGGGACGAATTTTGTCAAAGACCCATTCAAAAGTTGGTGCGAGAAGTCGAAGATTAAGCAGATAAATACGGCAGTCGCACATGCACAGGCCAATGGTCTAGTAGAAAGGGCCAACAAAAGCTTAATGCACGGCATCAAAACAAGGTTGGGAAAAGAGCGCGCCGGATGGGTCGATGAGTTACCAAATGTCTTGTGTGCCTTCCAGACTATGCTAAAGACAAGCAACGGTGAAACCCCTTTCAGCCTAACCTATAGTAGTGAAGACATTATCCCGGCCGAAATTGGGATGCCCACACACCGCACCATGCTCTATAATCCGGAGGAAAATGAAGAACAGCAGCGATTGAACCTCGACCTATTGCAAAAAAGGCGAGAAATGGCAGCCATCCGAGAAGCTAAGTATAAAACTAAAATTGAGCAATACTACAACCAAAGGGTACAGCCGGTGGCATTTAAAGTAGGAGATTTTGTATACCGGAGAAATGAAGCAAGCAGGGTAGAGAACCAAGGTAAGTTGGGTCCCAACTGGGAAGGCCCATACCAAGTGGTTGAAGCATACAACAATGGCTCGTATAAGCTTCACACGATGGACGACCGGGAGGTTCCGAGGACATGGAACGCAATGAATTTGCGAAATTGTTTCTTGTAAGCAATAAGTCTCATCTTGTTATAATTAATTGCAATCTACAGCTCCCCAGTACCAAGGGAACCATTTTCCGATACGAACTGTTGTACTCTGTGAGCATGCTGTTAATGAAATGGATGGTGGAAAACACTCCCTCTCTCGCGAGCGGATCGTGGAAAACACTCCATATATAATTGAACGGATCGTGGCTAAACACTCCTTCTCTCATGAGTGGATTGTGCAAAACACTCCGCACATAATAAAATGGATAGTGGCTAAACACTCCCTCTCTTACGAGCGGGTCCTGGAAAATACTCCATAATTGCAAATGGATCGTGGCTTAACACTCCCTCTCTCATGAGCGGATCGTGGATAACACTCCGTACGAAACCTAATGGATCATAATCGAACTATACATAAGCATGCAAGAAATTAGATATTCGAAGAAATACATACAAGTTGTTATAACACCGATCGGCAATACAAAAAGCGGTGCCAGTAATCACAAGATACATACGGGTTACATTTGTTCAAATACATTCATCCAAAATAAATCGAAATAAGCTAAGGGTCCTGGACCACCGTCTCTTGAGTTCTGGAAGTTCCAACTTCCTGAGATAAAGGAGCACCCACAGTCTGCAGCCTGGGCGGAGGTAGGTCCAGAAAGAGGTTCATGAGGTCACCCAACGGAAGACGGCACGAATCCGCAAGCTTTTGGATATACGGATACTAGGCTACGAACAACTTATGATACTCCGCTTGCCAAATCTTCGGAGCTTCCAAGTTGAGTTTCTCGAACCTACCCAAGTATTCCACGATATCTTCTTTTTTCCGCTCATACTTGAGGCCATCTATGAACCCAAAGTTGAATGACAAACTGTAGACTTTTCCCAAACTCTTCTTGTACTCATGACTCTCAAACAACCTCTGGCAAGCAGCCGGGATGAGTTCCTTCACAGTATTATGCCGGACAATTTC
This sequence comes from Artemisia tridentata subsp. tridentata, assembly GCA_021014915.2. Taxonomy (NCBI): domain Eukaryota; kingdom Viridiplantae; phylum Streptophyta; class Magnoliopsida; order Asterales; family Asteraceae; genus Artemisia; species Artemisia tridentata. The sequence continues at coordinate 9,433,363 of CP139504.1, forward strand.
CGACTGGCTTACTTCTTCCATCAACTCTCTTTTCTCACCCTCCAGCATCTGAACAGCCCGGTTCTTCTCCTTTAACTCCTGCTCTAGCTGCCTGATCCTATCAGCTTGCTTACCCGCTGTCCCCCTCCAATCTTCCCTATCCTTTCGAACGTCGTCCAGCTGATCAGCCAAACCCTGCTCCCGGACCATAGTAGCCTGGCGCTCGTCTGACAGTTGTCTTTCCAGATTCTTGAAGTCATCCATCAGATGACCATACTTTTCGATCATAGCAGCATGACCATGCTCAGCGGTCTTTTTGGAATGCTCCAGATCTCTGTACTTTGTGATCAATTCGGTAAAGAGCCGTAACAGTTCTGCTTGAGTGACAATTCCGTTGGCAGATTACACATAAGACGCACGAATTGACCGACTGGTTGACAACTCTTCCAGAGCGGCATGCTCAGCCGGTGTGGCAACGTGCATCAACATCTCGCGGCATACCCTATAAGAACGCAACCTCACATCCTCAGTCAACGACCAATTAGGAACATAAATTTCCCTCCCGGACGAGTCCTCTCAAACATTATTGGTCACACATTAGCGTAAAAAAGGGGGGGAGAAACGCGACAAAAGAACCACAGGGATAGATTCGTACCTTGGTCATTTGAATTATGCCCCTCAAAGTCAGCAGAAAGATGCAGAGAGGGAGAAGGATAGGCAGAATGGCCCGAATGCTCTAACAATAAGAAAACATGAGAAAAAGAAAGATGAGTCGAAAAGAAAGAAATGTAACAGACAAAAGAAAACATGCTAGAATTTCTAACCATCAGAGTGTGGTGGCTGATTCTGCGGATGAGTCTCCTGGCTTGGTTGTTCCTCTACATTCGTCTCAAGTGGACGACCAGTCTTTCCAATCTGCTCCGGGTTTTCCCCTCCATCTTCATCTTCCGGCACCTATTCATGAACTACCCCCTGAACCAAAAACTGAGAAGAACGTTCCTTGACAATGTGAGAAGAAGAGACATTACCCTCAACATCCTCCTGAACACCTTCCTCAACATTTTCCTCAGGAACCTTCCTAGGTTTTTTCCTTCTCTCCTGGACGACATTTAAACCTCCGGTTTTCTTCCTAGCCTCTGCCAACTCCAACAATTTCCTTTTTCTTTCCTTAGTGGTAGCAACCACCCCGGAATCCGATTTTTCAACGGCTTTCTGATGAAAAGTCTTCTCAGGAACCGAGCTACCAGGAACTAACGGATCCACAGTACGATCCGGCCTTAAATTCTCATCCGGTAAACATTCCCCCTTACTCACCTGCACGCCAATCTCTACCAGCAGCTCCAAGTACTCCGACATGGTTAACACTACAAGCAAAAAATAAGGTCAAAACAAGAAGCTTACAATATTTAAGTAAGAAAAAGCTTGTATTACCACGAACCCTGGCATCCTAAAGAATGGCCTCATATCCGGGATGCTCAAAAACCTTGCCGAGATAAGTCATCCACAACAAGGCAGCCGAAGGCTTACACAACGGAATCACTTTTCTCGCAATCTTCTCGGCACCTCTATTGGAGTATGTCTCCAGAAAGTCATCACTCACCTTCGAGTAAGTATGCCTCCATGGCATGGCATCCGGTATCGCTCTCCAGTCTATTAAAAAGAAATATTCCTTCCAATGCTTCAACCCGGTCAACACTTCCTCAAAACACGTTTTCGCCCTTCTTCCCGTTCGGCTTTCAAACCAAAACCAATGCCCTTGTTTACATAACCGATAGAAAACTCTAAACAACGGTACGATCGGTTGCACCTCCAAACTATAACAACGAATCTCAAACATCGTAACTCTATTCAGACCGATCGGAACTAACTGAGAAAAATGTACCTGAAAATAATTTATCACGGCCAGCAAAAACTTGGAAAAAGGAATCCTGACCCCCCCCCCCCCCCGTCCTCAACTGATGAACATAAATGCCTATCTTATGCTCCGACAATTTATCCATGGTCATGCCGTCCGGAGGGAGTGTGGGACGTAAGTTCTAGGTATTCCAAACTCTATAACCACCCTATCTAGATCTCCTTGCGTTAACTTAGAAGTATGAATATGCATATCAAATTTGGGCACAATCTTATCGGACGAAGGTTCGGGTCTACCGGACACTGAAGGAGGTCCAGGATCATTTCCCTGAGTGGCCATTACTAAAAGGATACCAAGGTATGAAGAAACGAACTAAGTATAAGAGAGAAATGAAACGCACCTTTCGGAAACCCCAAGGAGATGTTCAACAACGACGTCCGGGTACCAGAGATGGAGAAACACACAGTAAAAAGTAAAAAAATGAAGAAGGTCAAAGCAGTATATATAGGCAGAACCTAGGGGGAAGAGGAAACGTCAAATCAGCCTACCACCTAATGACGTGGCTAAATCTAGACCGTCAGATCAGACAGCAGATGACTTACGTGTGACATACAGTTGGCCACCACATAAGCAAAATATTATTATATTCGGCCCATGGGCCTTGGTCAAGGCCGGCCCAAATAGATCCTAAAGAAACCTGACTCCACTTACCCGAACCGACGCTCATGCCACCTATGCAACACTAAAACATGACGCTGAAAAAGTCGAACATCCAAGAAGTATTGAACCATCGACTCAAAGCCGATACTTCAATACTGGGGGGGAAATGTTGACGTATGTGCCCGGACGAACCATATCGTCCAGATCAGGAAATGGCCGAAGGTCACCCACCGTCCAGACCGATCTTCCATCTCCGGTCGCGCTCTCCGCCGCCATCCCAGATTTTACGGGATTATGTTCCCTATGAATCCTGACACCTATTTGCCATGTCAGAAGTAGGTCAACTCGCTTGTTCCCAAGGTAAACAGGTACGGTGGACAAGGGTAGTATAAATACCCATGCCTCATTTACAGTTAAATCCCCAATATATATTCTACACACATATAATTGATCAATCTCATTATTAGATATTTACTCTCACGCCGGAGGTGGGTCTTGGGGCAAACCCCAAGACGAGCCTAACGCGTGTGTCTCTTGTGCGCATGACCTCAGAAGTCGAAAGGACCGACCCCGAAGACTTCCTCCAAGAAGCAAGACCCACCCGCGGAGTTTTACTTCAACAAATTGGCGCCATCCGTGGGACCCGCTATTCAATCTACCGAAGCATTGAAGTTTAAGAGGGACAAAAAAAGTATTTGCAGGCCAACACGACCTGGTCCGTTTGGACCCATATTAGAAATAGTTTTATTCTGGCTTGGACTTGTTTCGACCCATTACCCAACCCTCCCGACCCATCCATTTCCACCATCTTTTGCAACTTTTGCTCTTTAAACTGGACAATTCATTGGGTTTCTTTCTTTCTTGGTGACTGAGCAGCCAGACCAAGAATCTCAAGGCAAGTATCCAAAGCAGCCGCCGCCACCACCAGAAATGAAAGATGATGACGACGGGTTGGATGAAGAAGACGATGATGAACATGGTGAAACTTTATGTGGGTCATGTGGCGAAAGTTATGCGTCTGATGAGTTCTGTATATGTTGCGACATTTGTGAGAGGTGGTTTCATGGTAAGTGTGTGAAGATCACTCCAGCCAGAGCCGAACACATCAAGCAGTACAAGTGCCCAGCATGCAGCTACAAAAGAGCCCATCCTTGATGCTGTATCTGTATCGTGGTGTTCTTAGCTGTGTACTCTGGTAGTCTCTAACTGCTTGTTTAGTTATGTTTAGATTTTTTTCTTGCATGCATTTTTTGCTTAGCGGACCTCAATTGCTGTATAATCGGTCAGTAATGTCTGCAAGTACTTCATGTTGACATTATGCATCATCTTGTTAGTCCATGAATTTAACTGTTGAAAAAGTTGTTATGGTATGTTACCCTTTAGTCAACAACTTTATTTAAGCCTGTTTTTGCCATTTCTTTTAGCACTTATTTTTGAACGGCAATTTTGTATTAAAATTTAGCAAGAAGCTAGAAGTTACAAACCATGCAAACATAAAAGAAACACCTACCAAACTACCTAAAACAACACCCATATACAACCACGTCGAAGTCATCTAAAAAACTCCAAACCTAAACAAACCCTCAATAATCTCAGATTCTTTTGTTCTCAACAAATCGTAAGACTGTCGACAATGCATAAATATGAGATAATGAAAAGGAAAATTTCGTTACAATGACAGTTTACCAGATTCTTTTTGCAGTGCTTCGGATATCCAACTTTCTGTTTTGACTTGTTGAGATACCGGCCAGTTCGACGTGTTTGCAACATTTATGTTCTGTTTGTTTATTCGGCCTGTAAGGTTGCATAATCCAACGAGATTATGGTTCCCAAAAGTTGTCAGGCTGACTTGAACCACTCTGACTTGAACCACTTTGAGTTGAACCAGACAACCAATTCCCTTTCAATGTGAAAATCCCCAAAATGCTTTCTACTTCCCAAATGTCGACATCGTCCTGCCTCGCGAAGAATTCCACATTTTTAAAAACATAGATTCGAATTTATGTGAACTCAACTCTTGAACAATGTGAACAAATATATATAAATATAAGTAAGCAATGTAAGTAAGGTAATAAAATGAAATGAAAGATAGAGATGGAAAGATCTAACCGAGAGACGAGAGATTTATAGTGGTTCGGCTACAAGGACACCTTCCTTGCCCTACTCCACTCCCCGAGCACCTAACTCGAGAGTTCACAACACTATGTCAACAAGCTCCCTTATGGCGGAGAAAACCTTACACGACTTTAGCTTACACCGGCTTAACGACACAAAGCTAGATGTCGGGTTCTAATCATAGCTAGAACCAATCTCACAACTTATACACGACTTAATCACACCTTCACAACTTAGACACGACTTGAGCACACCTTCTTCTTCACGACTTCTTCACGACTTCTTCACGACTTCACAACCTAGCACAACCTATGTACACTTCTACTTCTTCACACCTTCACTTCTTACACACCTTAACTACACAACTTTACTACTTACACACTAACCTATCCCAAACAATTATACACACAACAATCTAACAACTATACAACTTATATACAAATGAATGATGACACAAACAACTTAGATAGCTAAGTTGCAATACTTCTTCTTTAGTTGTTGAAGGAGTATTCTTTTTTTGCACTTGAATGGAGGAAGCTTGGATCACTTGAAAACCAATGCTTAAGAAGATATGATCAAAGGATTTTTGAAAGTATTTACAAAGATTAGAGAAGATTTAGAACAGAAAGTTGAGTGTGCAAAAGGTGAGAAAAAATCCAGGGGAAGGCTGGTATTTATAAGCAAAAATCTGGACAGCTGAAAGCCTACTCGAGCGTGCCGGCCCCCTTAAATAAGGGGCGGTCCCCTAAAATTTAATGGGGCCGCCTAGCAAAATTAAGGGGGCCGCCCAAGCTAGCCGTTTCCCAGTTTTGTCTTTTTGTGGGGAAGGTTTTTCTGGAATATTTTTACTTATTTTGGTTAAAAATTTGAATTCATATTTTTATAGTTAATTAAACCTTTTTATTTATTACCAAAAATATTTTTCTAAAAGATATAAAATGTTTTTGACATTTTATAAAAAATCTAGTGATTAAGAAAATGTTCCTTTGATCATATAAAGCATTAAGCATTATGTTTATTCATACCTTAAGTGATTAAGTTGTAGAAGTGAATATTTACAACTAAATACTTGTTTATTTGATAAGTTTATGTTTAATGAGTTTATATTTTGTGATCATTAAAACATAGAGATATGAATAAGTATTAATAATGTTTTTAGGCATTATTTATGTCAACAATCTCCCCCTTTTTGATGATTACAAAACTTAAACTCATTAAATCCAAAAATTTATGTTTGGACAAGTATTTATTGAGTTTATATTCACTTCTCCCCCTTTTTGTAGAATCAAAAAGGTTATGCCGACAAGTTTTAGAATCTAAATTTGTCGGGATGAGAACTCCCCCTTGATGTATGCTCCCCCTCATTCGAGGGCACCAAGGAGACGAGCTATGGAAATCTTGGCTGCAAAAACAAGTTAGGAGAACAAGACATATATGCATAGCAAAAATATTTAGAACAAGCAACTAATTTATTCAGTCATTCAAAATGATCATGCATAACATATGAGTCATCATTACATCGCATAATTAGCTTAAAGCAAAACTATTACAACAAAATAAAAGATGCAAATGGTCCTAAAATTGCCAAAGAGAGCGCTTGGACTTGCTTGCGACACAAAAGGGTGAGGGTTTTATTTTGGGGCGGAAAGCATGGTAGTAGGGCTTAGTTATTTGATGGTGAGGGAAATGGAGCGGATGAGGTGGATCTAACGATGTTGTATCGGTTTAGTGGAGGAATGGGATGAGGACGAGTGAGTAGATATTCGATCCAAGAAATATCTTCACTCAAGTAGAGAATTTGTTTTTGAAGGAAGATGCAACAAGGGCAATAATGGGTGTGGTTTGTGACTTGATCCAAGTTGAGAGAGTGGGGTAGACAATTTGAGTAGGGTAAAGATGGAGGTTGTCCCTTGTTGCGTTGGGCAATATGCATTGCAAGGAGATCACTAAGATCATGGATTTGATTGATCTCTTCATGAAACTTTTGTCTTTCATGAAAGTGGGTTTGGTCATGTGGAGGAAATGGATGGTATTGAGGTGTGTGATTTGAGTTAAAGTTTGATGGTTGACCAAGGTGATGAGGGTTTTCAAAGGTTTCATTGAAGTTGGTTTGAGGAATAGGAATGTAGTTTGGAATGGATGTGGATTGTTGGCCAAAATGATAGGGTTTGTGAAATGGTTCAATGGAGTGGGGTTGAGATCTTGGAGAGTAGTTGGGTATGAATGAGGATGGAGGTGTTGGTTGTCTAGTTGCACCATTTGTGATGGACTTGTTATGAGGGCGAGGTTTTCTTTTCCACCCAGGTTTTAGGGTCATCCTTGCTAGCTTTGAGGTTTTTGGTTTTGGGTTGATTGGAGAAGACATGATGAGGTGAGTAAATGTGGTGAGGAATGGAGTTATTTATAGTGGAGGATTTGTATGATTTAAGGATGGATAGACATGTTTGGGTGACCAAGACAGAATGTGTTTGTGAATTTAGGGAAGGATAGGATAAAATGGGCTAAAAAGCAGAAAAAGATTCTGTGAACCCGTTCAGCAGATGGCCGGTCCCCTTAATTATGGGCGGTCCCCTTAATAATTAAGGGGGTCGCCTTATGAATTAAGGGGCCCGCCCATCTGGTACCATCCTGGTTCCAAAAATGGGTTTTTCTGCAAAAATAGATAGGAAAGGCTATGTTTTGAGCTTTTGGTTTTAGGCAAGTCCCACTCTATGAGGCAATAGAGTAATATATTAAGCATGCATGGCATATAAGATGAACAAATAAGAAAGCAATAGATTATATCTAGCAATTTAGAGAATTAAGACAATTAATCATCTAAGGCAAGAATAATTAAGGGGTAACGGCATTAGAAACTAATGTGAAATTGGTGATGGAACAATTTTGAGGATGTGATTAATAATCTTGTTCTAGTGTGTGCCTATATGCAACAAATGTGGAGATGCAATTGTTTCGACTCCTAAATGCAAAAATTTCCTAAGAAACAATCCAAGGTCTCCTTAATTTGATTTTGCTCAACATATGAATATCAAATATACATATTAGATTATATATTTTGACAATTCATGTTAGACATTATGCATGAAAATGTTTTTAGCATTATTCAACAATGTAAGGAAAATGGTTTTCGTGTGTTTTTCCTAGATGTGAGAATGATTTTAATAAAATAGATAATTTTTTTTTTAAATATTTATGCAAAAGAAAGATATTTCCCAATCTTTAATTTTGTGCAAAACAGATTCCTAGACTCAGAAGAGAGAAAGAAAGAAAATAATAGTTTTATCAAAAATACAGAAAATTTAGTCAATTTGTTCCATCATTCCTAGGCCTAAACGTAAGTGGTTAAATAGTTCGCGCTTAAGGGGTTTAGTGAATATGTCTGCTAAGTTATCTTCCGATGCAATCTTTTCTATAGATATGTTCCCTTTTTGAACATTATCTCTAAGGAAATGGTGGCGTATTTCTATATGTTTAGTCCTAGAGTGTTGTACGGGATTCTTACTTAAATCTATAGCACCTTTATTATCACACATAATTGGGACATCATCTAACCTAATGCCATAATCTACGAGAGCTTGTTTCATCCATAATGCTTGTTGACATGCCTTTCCAGCGCTTACATATTCGGCTTCTGTAGTAGAAATAGCAAGAGCGGTTTGCTTCTTCGAAAACCAAGATGTTAGACAACATCCCATAAAAGTGAAAATGCCGCTAGTGATTTTTCTATCCACGTAGTCTCCCGCATGATCCGAATCCGCATAGACGATGGTTTCTATGCCCGATCCCTTAGGATACCATAATCCTAAGTGTATAGTGCCTTTAATGTATCAGAAGATATGCTTAACTGCTTCTAGGTGAGAGGTTTTGGGATCCTCTTGAAAACGGGCACAAAGGCAGACACTAAACATGATATCCGGTCTACTTTCCGTTAGATATAGTAAACTACCTATCATTCCCCTATACTTAGTGTTTTCTACAGGCTCTCCTTCTTCATCTCTTGTAAGTTTTACTTCTGTGGACATTGGTGTTTTCATAGGCTTAGAGTCTTCTAATCCAAATTTCTTAAGCATTCCTTTAATGTACTTAGATTGATTAAAAAATATTCCATATTCTAATTGTTTTATTTGTAATCCTAGGAAGAAATTTAATTCACCCATCATACTCATTTCAAACTCATCATGCATGATTTTGGTGAATTCATCACACATATCCTGACAAGTTGATCCACATATAATGTCGTCGATATATATTTGAACAATGATGAGATTTGGGCTTCTCTTTTTAGTGAAAAGAGGGTTATCTACCATTCCCATGGAATAATCATGTTTAATAAGAAAAGCTTTTAATCGATCATACCAAGCCTTAGGAGCTTGTTTGAGTCCATATAAAGCTTTCTTGAGTTTATAAACATAATTAGGTTTTGCAAAGTCAATGAATCCTGGAGGTGGTGCCACGTATACCTCCTCATTGATAAAACCGTTAAGGAATGCACTTTTCACGTCCATTTGAAATAACTTAAAGTCTAGGGCGCATGCATAGGCAAGTAATATTCTTATAGATTCTAACCTAGCTACGGGGGCATAAGTCTCGTCAGAGTCTATTCCTTCTTGTTGATTATATCCTTGGGCAACTAACCTAGCTTTGTTCCTAGTAACAATTCCATTTTCATCTAACTTATTTCTATATACCCAGTTGGTTCCTATGATGGTCATGTTCACGGGATTTGGGACTAGTTCCCAAACATCATTTGCCTTAAATTGATTTAGTTCCTCTTGCATAGCCATTACCCAACTTTCATCTTTTAAAGCCTCATTTATATTCTTAGGTTCTATTGTTGAGAGAAAACAAAAGAAGTTATTTTTATCCTGAGCTTGTGATCTAAGTGTTCTTTGATTTAAGTTTCCTATTACATTATCTAATGGGTGTGATTTTGATTCCTTAATATTTACTATTTCATTTTCTCCTAGCGTTATATTGTCATTATCATCACTTAAGGGTTTTGTTTTACTAACCTCAATAGCTTCTTCTTCAACTAGGTCATCATCTTATAGAGGCAATGTTTTAGGTGGTGGTGGAGTTTCATCAAATGTTACGTTCAATGATTCTTCTACTTTCATAGTGTGTTTATTAAGTATTATATAGGCTTTACTATTCTGTGAATATCCTAGAAAAATTCCTTCGTACGACTTATGGTCAAACTTAGTAAGGTAATCTTTTGTATTGAGAACAAAACATTTGCTCCCGAATACCCTAAATTAATTTAGATTAGGTTTTCTACCTCTTAAAAGCTCATATGGGGTTTTTCCTAATATTCGCCTAATTGAGACTCTATTTATTATGTATGTTGATGTATCTACGGCATGACACCAAAATTTTTGTAGGATAGATTGTTCATTTAGCATTGTTCTACTCATTTCTTTCAAGGAACGATTCTTTCTTTCTACTACCCCATTTGATTGTGGAGTGCGAGGAGCGGAGAAATTGTGAGATATTCCGTTTAAATCACAATATTTTCCAAACTGCACTTCATTATCAAATTCCTGACCATGGTACGTCCTAATAGATACTATAGAACATCCTAGTTTATTTTGAATCATTTTACTAAATATTTCAAATTTATTAAAGGCTTCGGTTTTATCACTTAAAAATCTAGTCCACGTGTATCGTGAATAATCGTCTACAATTACCAAGGTATAACGGTTACCTCCGTAACTCCGCACAGCGGATGGACCAAAAAGGTCCATGTGTAATAATTCTAGGCATCTAGTAGTGGAGACTATGTTCTTAGCTTTATGACCAGCATGTGCTTGTTTTCCTATTTTACAGGCATCACAAAAATGTTGATCATATCTTAGGTTTGGCAAATTTCTAACTAATTCCTTAGAGGCTAGGATTGTATTTGTTGCATATTAGCGTGACCTAATCTTCTATGCCACAATGTAGAGTTTTCATCTAAGGTTGCTAGAAATATTTTATCTTCCGGTTTATTTCCTAGTTTCATAACATATACGCCACCTTTCCTAATTCCTCTACCTATAAATCTTCCGTCCTTAACTATTTCGCTATCTCTATCGGTAAAAGTAACTCTACACTTATTATCACATATTTGTCCTATACTAAGCAAGTTGTATGTTAAATTATCTACATGCTCAACATTTTCAATAGTTAGAGAGTCTTGAGAAATCGTACCTTTGCCAATGATTTTACCACGAAAATCACTACCGAAAATAAAGTTACCTCCGTTGTATGCCTTGTAGGAGGAGAATAGCTTGCGATTCCCTGTCATGTGCTTTGAGCATCCGCTATCTTTAATCCATTCGTCGGGCTCCAAATTAATTCCTAGACAAATTTCATCGGTGGCTTGAGCTACAAGACATTTTTCTTCATTTGCTTTGTCCGCTTCGTCTTTGTCGCTATCACTCCATATTCCGCTAACAAATGCGCTTTGGTAATCATAACCCGCCAATGAGATGGTTTTGACTTCCACATCGAAAGCACTTTCTCTTCCCGTAGTTATCATTCCTACTCCTTTGAAGCGATCTTCTTTTATCTCGTGGTTGTCTTGTGAATCTTCCTCGTCTCTTAAAGAATCTCTTGCATAAACTCTCTTACGGCCATTGCATATTCTTCATCTTCACTATCGTCACTTGAATCATCATCATCACTAACTTCCTTTTTGACTTTTAGCGCAAGTGATTTTATTTGATCTTTCTTGCTCTTGACCGTTTCCGAGTCTCTCTTTATAATTTCTTCATGGACCTTCAAGTTGCCGATAAGTTCATCGAGCGATAACGTCATCAAGTTCTTCGATTCTTCAATAGCCGTGACCTTCGCGCGCCATTTTGGATGTAATGCCCTAAGAAATTTCCTTACACAATTTTTGCTAGAAAAAGTCTCATCAAGTGCTTTTAAACTTGTGATAATAGTGTTAAATTTAGCAAATGCATTATCAATAGATTCCTCTTCAGGAATTGTAAATTGTTCATATTGTTGAACAAGAAGATCTATTTTGTTGTCTTTGACTTGACTATTACCTTGGTGAGTGATTAAAAGAGACTCCCAAATTCTTTTGCGGTTTGACACATAAAAATTCGTTCATATTCTTTACGTGGTAGTGCATTATAAATAACCATTTTAGCCTCATTATTTTTTGCTAGTTTCTTTTTTAAATCATCATTTTGTTTTTCAAAAGGTACAATTTCATCTCTTTTAGTTATAGGATTATTTTGAATAGGGGGAAAATCACCATGGGTAATAACATGCCAAAGATCAAGATCTTTTGATTTCACATAAGTTTCGAATCTATTTTTCCAATAAAGAAAACCATCACTTTCAAATAATGGTGGTCTTTGCATGGATTGCCCTTCTAAATATTTTTCAGATACCATACATCATTTCAAGTTTTAAAATACAGTTAATTTTAAAAATCTTGTTTGACGTGGCTCTTGATACCAATTGTGGAAAACTAGAAGGGGGGTTGAATAGTTTTACGTCTTTTTAATTTTTATTTTGAAAAACTTTGTTTACTTTTAAAAACTTAGATTCGAATTTATGTGAACTCAAATCTTAAACAATATGAACAAATATATATAAATATAAGTAAGCAATGTAAGTAAGGTAATAAAATGAAATGAAAGATAGAGATGGAAAGATCTAACCGAGAGACGAGAGATTTATAGTGGTTCGGCTACAAGGACACCTTCCTTGCCCTACTCCACTCCCCGAGCACCTAACTCGAGAGTTCACAACACTATGTCAACAAGCTCCCTTATGGCGGAGAAAACCTTACACGACTTTAGCTTACACCGGCTTAACGACACAAAGCTAGATGTCGGGTTCTAATCATAGCTAGAACCAATCTCACAACTTATACACGACTTAATCACACCTTCACAACTTAGACACGACTTAAGCGCACCTTCTTCTTCACGACTTCTTCACGGCTTCTTCACGACTTCTTCACGACTTCACAACCTAGCACAACCTATGTACACTTCTACTTCTTCACACCTTCACTTCTTACACACCTTAACTACACAACTTCACTACTTACACACTAACCTATCCCAAACAATTATACACACAACAATCTAACAACTATACAACTTATATACAAATGAATGATGACACAAACAACTTAGATAGCTAAGTTGCAATACTTCTTCTTTAGTTGTTGAAGGAGTATTCTTCTTTTGCACTTGAATGGAGGAAGCTTGGATCACTTGGAAACCAATGCTTAAGAAGATATGATTAAAGGATTTTTGAAAGTATTTACAAAGATTAGAGAAGATTTAGAACAGAAAGTTGAGTGTGCAAAAGGTGAGAAAAAATTCAGGGGAAGGCTGGTATATATAGGCAAAAATCTGGACAGCTGGAAGCCTACTGGAGCGTGCCAGCCCCCTTAAATAGGGGGCGGTCCCCTTAAATTTAAGGGGGCCGCCTAGCAAAATTAAGGGGGCTGCCCAAGCTAGCCGTTGCCCAGTTTTGTCTTTTTGTGGGGAAGGTTTTTCTGGAACATTTAACTGATTTTGGTTAAAAATTTGAATTCATATTTTTATAGTTAATTAAACCTTTTTATTTATTACCAAAAATGTTTTTCTAAAAGATATAAAATGTTTTTGACATTTTATAAAAAATCTAGTGATTGAGAAAATGTTCCTTTGATCATATAAAGCATTAAGCATTATGTTTATTCATACCTTAAGTGATTAAGTTGTAGAAGTGAATATTTACAACTAAATACTTGTTTATTTGATAAGTTTATGTTTAATGAGTTTATATTTTGTGATCATTAAAACATAGAGATATGAATAAGTATTAATAATGTTTTTAGACATTATTTATGTCAACAAATTCCACATTTTTATCCACAATAACTTTACCAGAATTAACGTCCGTTAAACATGCTTTAATCGTAAGGCAGCCATTGACGGGTACGGCCAATGTAGACTTGAGTAGTGGCAGGTCCTCATCTTTTAATCCAATAGTTGGATTGGCTCTAAAGATTAGAGCGTAATAATGACCAAGGAGACCCTGATCTCCAAGAGCAGTGTCTCCATAATAAGCCACTATGTCTCCAGATACTTTTGCACCAGCAGATGTGATGTTTGTAAGCTTCAACTCGAGTTTTGTATCTAGTGCATCTCTAATTAGACCATAATTTAGACGCGGCCATCTATACCTTCATATCTAAGGGTGCCATACTCGAGGGCTGAACCACGTGACCAAAAGTCCAAGAGGGGTGGAGCACCCTTGCAATTGGTAAGTAGATATGTTTGATCTTTATCATCGCTCGTAGCTTGGAGCCTCACTTGAACCTCGATAGATGATCCAAAAGGGATGGAGTGAAGACAACTTGGGTCTCCAAAGGGTATACAAGAATCATTGCTTATGTGTTCCGGTTCATACTGTTGGATCGTAAACTTGATTTAGTTCAATAAAGATTGAACTATCCATGAAAGCCCGAGCCCATATAGAAGACGCTTCTAAAAAGTCGTAGAATGGTATGGAAGCTTCTAGAAAGTCGTAGAATGATATGGAAGCTTCTAGAAATTCGTAGAATGATATCTATAGAAATGTTTAGAAGGTTGTAGTAGATGATATCTACTAGATGTATCTAGATAGTTGTGGCAGAATACCTAGTATAAAAATCTAGAGAGTCATAGAAAATATCTCGATCTAGAATGTTCCATAGAGTAGTATATATAGGATTTAGGGTGATGCATTTGTAAGAGACTAATGAAGCAAAGCTTAAGCAATAAAGTAACATTGTAAAAGTTCTCTAAGTGTTCTTCTCTTCATCTAATATAAGCCTAAAAGGCCCTCGTGTTTACAACAAAGTGGTATCAGAGCTAGAAGATCGAGATGTCTAGTGGAATGAACTTGTTCCAATTTCCTCGTCTTACCAAAGACAACTATGGTAGTTGGTGCATTCGAATAAAGGTGTTACTCGATTTACATGATGTGTGGGAGATAGTCGAAAAAGGTGTTGAGAAAGTTGATGATGAAAGTTCGTTGAATGCCGCCCAAATGGTGGAGTTGCAAAAGGCAAGAAAGAAGGATCAAAGTGCTCTTACACTCATCTATCAATGTCTTGATGATGCGATGTTTGAGAAAGTTGCAAATGCAACCACTTCTAAGGAAGCATGGGAGATCCTTCAAAATGCTTTCAAAGGAATTGACAAGGTGAAAAAGGTACGTCTTCAAACTCTTAGAGGAGAGTTCGAAAAGCTCCAAATGGGGGTATCCGAAACCATTTCGGATTATTTCACTCGTGTCTTGACCATTTCATATGAAATGAAGAGAAACGGTGAAAGCTTGAGTGACACAAGGGTGATAGAAATGATTCTTCGCTCTTTGCCACCAAGCTTTGATTACATTGTTGTGGCCATAGAGGAGTCAAAAGACATAGACTCTATGACCATTGATCAAATCATGGGATCTTTACAAGCCCACGAAGAGAAGTTGAAGAAAAGAAGGGGGAAAGAACCCTTGGAGCAAGCTTTATACTCAAAGGTCTCTTTCAAAGAAAGAGAAAAGAGCGGTCAACATGGAAAGGAGCAAGGATGAGGACGCGGTACTTTTTGAGGTCGTGGTGGTTTCCAAGGCCGAGGACGAGGAAGAGAAGATGTCAACAAAGAAGATGAAAACCAATGGTCTTCATATCAAATAGGTCGTGGTGGTTTACAATTGTCGCAAATATGGTCATTATGCCAATGAGTGTAGTAGCTCAAGACAAGTGGAAGAAAAAGCTAATCTTGTGGAGGTAGAAGACAAAGATGAGCTTACCTTGCTAATGGCAAGACATGACGAACAAGAAGAGAGGATAGAGCCATGGCATATAGATTCCGCTGCGAGTAACCATATGACGGGTGAAGAAGACTTGTTTGTGGAGATGGAGAAAAGTAAAGGTAATGTCAACTTTGGAGACGAATCAAAGGCACCGGTGAAAGGAAAAGGGAAACTTTTAGAGAAAAACTACGATATTCATTTCAAGGATTGTAGTGCTACAATAAGAAATCCTGAAGGAAAGCTCATAGCAAAAGTGCCTATGACTAAAAACCGAATGTTCCTTCTAAACATTCAACATGATGAAGCTAAGTGCTTAAAGAGTTGTTTGAAGGATCATTCGTGGCTTTGGCACATGAGGTACGGGCATTTAAACTTTGGTGACTTAAAGTTATTATCTTCAAAGGGAATGGTGAAAGGGTTAGATCAAATTGATCATCCCAATCAAGTGTGTGAAGGATGCCTTCTTAGGAAACATGCTAGAAGTTTGTTTCCGAAAGAAGCAACATCAAGAGCTAAGGAGCCTCTACAACTAATTCACATGGATTTGTGCGGTCCCATTACTCCACCATCTCATGGTAAGAATCTTTACTTTATGCTTTTTATTGATGATTTTTCAAGAAAGACTTGGGTACATTTTCTAAAAGAAAAATCCCAAGCTTTTGAAGCTTTTAAGATATTTAAGGCTATGGTTGAAAAGGAGAAAGGTTTAAACATTAAATCCATGAGATCCGATAGAGGTGGAGAATTTTTATCAAAAGAATTTAACAAATTTTGTGAGGATAATGGGATCCGGAGATTTCTAACGACTCCTTACTCCCCACAACAAAATGGAGTGGTGGAGAGAAAGAATAGAACCATTCTCAATATGGTCCAAAGCATGTTGAAAAGTAAGAAAATGCCAAAGGAGTTTTGGGCCGAGGCGGTTGATTGTGCAGTATATCCATTGAACCGGTGTCCGTCAAAGAGTTTAGATAACAAGACTCCACAAGAAGCATGGAATGGGATGAAGCCTACCGTCTCTCACCTAAGGGTATTCGGAAGCATAGCGTATGTTCACGTTCCAAGCCAAAGGCGATCCAAGCTTGATTATAGAAGTGAGAAGCATGTGTTCGTTGGCTACGACAAGCAGTCGAAAGGTTATAAACTCTATAATCCAATCACAAAAAAGGTGGTAGTGAGTAGAGACATGGATTTCGATGAAGAAGAAGCATGGGTGATGAACTCAAATAAGTACATTTTATTATCATCATTTATCCTATTTATTTGACTTGTTATATTATATTATGTATGAGAATTGGTGCATTAATGTTTACTTTAACGATTCTCAGGTAAAAACAAGTATTAGGTGAAACTTGGCGATTTTGGACTAATTATGGAGCAAAACAAGTGAAATGTCAAGAGTCTACTGAAATCAAGAAGATCAAGTTCATTCTGCTCCAAGATACGCCGCAACTTGCTTATTACATGCGGCGTATCACTATCAAGATTTCACAAGATACAATCCAAGACAGCAAGGGACATGCGCCGCATGAAGAAATGGAGATACGCCGCATCTAAAAGGCGGTGTACGAATATTCCCTGAATATATTAATCTTGGACCCCACGCGAAGTTACGGAGATGCGCCGCATCTACTAATCCTATGCGCCGCATCGACCCCCAGACAGAAACTATAAATACCCCATAAGTCAGACGAATTTTGGGGTTGAAGTACAGTACCGTGTGCAAAACCCTAAAGAAGACAGCCGAATTCAGACGACTTAGCAGCACTAGACACACCCAAATCGAAGATACAAGAGCTGTAAGAAGGTCCTGCATGTATTTAATTCATTAAGTAGTTTCGTTTTATTGTAATAGTACACTTTAATTCATCAGGATTGATGGGCTGATGTCATGTGACTACGGAATAGCATGCACACCCCTTAAAATTGCTTTCCCATCAATTAAAGTTTATATGTTGATGTCTTTGGTGACTTTTATTAGTGCATTGATAACCTCTGTGTCTATTAGTGGCCTGCGCATGTGACTACGAAAAATCATGTGGCTCCCACGGTTATACTAACCTGATCAATTAGTAAATAACTTTTAGACATAAGTAATCATTAAGGGTTTACTCGCTGATAAGATTATAGCCAACGAGAAAGATTTAATTACATACACTTCATATAAAACTAGCAATAAAACAAGTGAAAAGCTACTTAATTATCAGGACAGGTCTTCTTATTGTCTCTAGTATCTATCTATGTACGTGTGTGCTAGTCGCTGATTCGTGCTCTTTAGTTTAGTTTATAGTTTAATTATAACCAAATCATGGCAGTCTCTCAGGCTGAACCCCCTTGCGTTAGATTAGGTTGTAAAACTAACTTAGGATATTAAAATACTGATTAGATTAACCAGATAATACGTTCCACTCTTAGTGATCGACACTCTACTTACCATTATATTCATACTGACCGGGTACACTGCTCGTTAGGTGTGTGTGTTATTGATAAGTCGGCTAAATATAAATTTAAAACTTGAGTAGGCATTAATACTGCTAAACCGCAACGACACACGACGCGCATCAAGTTTTTGGCGCCGTTGCCGGGGAGTGAATTGTTATTATCTGTTAATTTGATTAAGTATTTTAATTAGGTTTTTTTTTTTAGATTCTAACCACTAACACGTTGTATATTAGATAGATTGCATTCATTGTATAATTTGCATATTTTCTGTTTTTGTGTGATTTTTGTTTTTGTGTTTATTTTTTATTTTTATTATTTTTGTATTTTTCTGCATTCTGCTGTCGTTGTATTGTGCTGACACAAACGATACGGCGCATCTGATTTCCCAGATTTGGCGTATTGCGTTTGATTTTTTATAAAATACAACGCGTTTAATAAATTCAAGTACGGCGCATCTCTACCAAGATACGGCGTATTCTGTTTTTAATAAGAAATTTTTCTAAACTTTAACGACATACGGCGCATCTGTTTCCACAGATACGGCGTATTTTATATTTAAATTAAAAACAGTTTCGAATTATTAAACATAAGCGACGCATCGATCTTCATCGATACGGCGCATCTGCTAAATCAAAAATCATTTATTTTGAAACGTAACGAAAATACGGCGCATTAGCTTCTGTTAATACGGCGCATTTAATTTTAATAGATATAACAGATTTTTGATAATTTAAATAGGATACGGCGCATTCAAATTCATAAGCGGCGTATATGTTATCTGAATAAAAGTCTAATTAAATTTTAACGTAATAAGATACGGCGTATCCAGATTTCTGGATACGGCGCATCGTCTGCAGATATCAGCAACTTTTTCTTATTTTCGAACGGAAAATATTCTAACTTACCTTTACACTAGGAAGTTTTTACTTTGAAATCTACCTGTTTTTAATTTTCAGGAACAATGTTCGATATTTTCCCCAACTGGTTCGGAAAACCCAAAAGAAACCTCACCATGGAGGAGTTTGCACTACTAATCGCTCAAACAAATGAGAAAGAACATCATGAAGCAAGAAACTTTATTAATGAGTTTAAAGGCAGTCACGAGCTATTACTAAAGGAACAAAACAACATGATTAATGGATTGGCAATTGAAGTGCACCAATTGTCAACGGTGCTTAACAAGGTTCTTTTGGTAAAACACGATTTGAAAGGGATTACAACTAGAGGATGAAAATCAACCTTTCAAATCGGAGAGATGCCCGAGGATAACGGCACAAACAAAATTTCCCCTGAATCTGTATCATCTGAACTAGAGCAACCAAAAGAGACTAATCCAGAACCTGTTATTAGAGAAGAACCTCCTATTGAACTTAAACAATCAACATTACCTTTTCCACATAGGGTAAGGAAGGAGAAAGAAGATGCCTATCAAAAGAAGTTCCTGGAGAATCTCAAGCAGCTGCAGCTAAGCATACCATTTATGGAAGCCCTAGTGCAAATGCCAAAATATGCTAAATATCTGAAGAGCTTGCTTACAAACAAGTCCAAACTTGAAGAGGCTTGCACTGTAACAATGGGGGAAAGAAGCTCAGCAGCATTGCTCAACAAACTTCCATCTAAGGAAAAAGATCCAGGGAGTTTCACTATTCCTTGTCAAATTAAAAATTTACATATTGGAAATGCTTTAGCCGACCTAGGAGCTAGTATAAGTCTTATGCCCTCTTCTATGTATGAAAAATTAGGCCTTGGTGAACCAAAACCTACTAGGATGTGCTTAGGAATAGCTGAAAATATATTAATAAAAGTTGATAAATTTGAATTACCTATTGACTTTGTTATCCTCGATATGCCCGAAAATTCTAGAACTCCTATAATATTAGGACGACCATTTTTAGCCACTGCTAGGGCCATGATTGATGTTTTTAATAAAAAGATAACTCTTACCATAGGAAAAGATGAGGTTGAATTTAATATGGAACAATCTATGAGTAAAACTAATTCTGAAGATGATGAATGCTATAATATCGATGTTTCTGATGACACGATTAATCAATTTACTCAGAAATTGTTAAAAAGTAATTTGCTTGATTCTTTTCTGCTTAAAAATTTAGAAAACACAATCGCTATAATAGATCAAGTAGATGAAAATATTATTGATAATAGTTTTGTTGCTGATTCCGCTGTTTGTAACGCCATACAGCGCATCGATAATAGCGATGCGGCGCATCTATCTGAGGACAGCAGCAACGTTATAAAAGAACAGGTTTATTCTGCTAGTGCTAATGAAATTGATGATGTTAAACCTGTGCTTAAGGATCTCCCTTCTACTCTAGAATATGCTTATTTAAATGGGAATACTCATTCACCAGTTATTATTGCATCTAACTTAACGTCAAAAGAAAAAGAATCCCTTTTGCAGGTACTATATAAACGAAAAGGAGCACTGGCATGGAAGATGTCTGATATTAGGGGAATTAGCCCGTCATTCTGTACACATAAAATCCTTATGGAAGATGAATTCAAACCAACTATCCAACCCCAAAGGCGTTTGAATCCAAAAGTCCAAGATGTGGTGAAAAATGAAATTGTGAAATTACTTGACTCAGGACTTATCTACCCAATTTCCGACAGCTCGTGGGTCAGCCCTATCCACGTTGTACCGAAAAAAGGAGGGATGACGGTAGTACTCAATGACGACAATGAGCTAATCCCTTCAAGAACTGTTAGATGGAGAGTTTGCATCGACTACCGCAAACTCAATGATGCTACGCGAAAAGATCATTTCCCTCTTCCATTTATTGATCAAATGTTAGAAAGACTATCAGGACATGATTATTATTGTTTTTTAGATGGTTTTTCAGGTTTCTTCCAAATACCCATTGCCCCCAAGGATCAAGAGAAGACGACTTTCACCTTCCCTTATGGAACCTTCGCCTATAGGAGAATGCCGTTTGGACTATGCAATGCCCCTGCCACTTTCCAACATTGTATGACGGCTATTTTCCATGATATGGTAGAAGAATTTATGGAAGTCTTCATGGACGACTTCTCGGTATTCGGTACCTCATTTAGTGATTGTCTCTTTAAACTTGATAAAATGCTTGCTAGGTGTGAAGAAACTAACCTTGTTCTTAATTGGGAAAAATGTCATTTTATGGTTAGAGAGGGAATTGTGTTAGGACATAAAATTTATGGGAAAGGTATAGAAGTCGACAAAGCTAAAATTGATGTAATTGCCAAACTACCTTATCCCACTAATGTAAAAGGTTTTAGAAGTTTTTTAGGACATGCTGGATTTTATCGTAGGTTTATAAAGGATTTTTCAAAGATATCTAGGCCTATGACCCAATTATTACTGAAAGATGCAAAGTTTGATTTTTCTGAAGATTGCAAAGAAGCATTTAATATACTTAAAGAAAAATTGACTACTGCACCTATTATAATTTCGCCAGATTGGAATCTTCCTTTTGAACTAATGTGTGATGCTAGTGATTATGCTATTGGAGTTGTACTTGGCCAAAAGATAGAAAAGAAATTTAAGCCGATTTACTATGCTAGCAAAACATTAAACAATGCCCAAGAACATTACACCACCACGGAAAAAGAACTTTTAGCAGTAGTTTTTGCATTCGTTAAATTCAGATCATATCTTATGTTGTCAAAAACTATGGTTTACACTGACTATTCTGCTTTGAAGTATTTGTTCAATAAACAGGATGCCAAGCCAAGGCTTATTAGGTGGGTTTTATTGCTCCAAGGATTCGATATTGAAATTAAAGATAAAAAGGGTGCCGAGAATCTAGCTGCTGACCACTTATCTAGACTAGAAAACCCTGATATGGAAATACTCGATGAACGGGAAATCGCTGACGACTTTCCTGATGAACACCTTATGATGATAAGAATTAAGAGCAATGATAATAGACCATGGTATGCCGACTATATAAACTTTATTGTTGCAAATGAAATTCCAAAGGGACTAACATCCGACGAGAAAAGAAGGTTTCTAAATCGCGCTAGTGAGTATATTTGGGATGAACCTTATGCCTTTAAATTATTCCCTGACAATATTATACGAAGATGCGTAGACGGTGATGATATCCCAGCAATATTGGCACATTGCCATTCAGGACCGACGGGGGGACATCATGGTGCAGTTATTACAAAAAGAAAAATCCTTGATGCAGGATTTTATTGGCCCGCTATGTTGGATGATGCAAAAGAGTATATAAAAGGATGTGATGCGTGTCAACGATCCGGAAATATTACATCAAGAAACAAAATGCCGCAAAACTATATCCACGTATGTGAAGTTTTTGACATATGGGGATTGGACTTCATGGGACCGTTTCCTGAATCTAAAGGTAATAATTATATTTTGGTTGCTGTTGACTACGTATCAAAATTGGTTGAGGCACAAGCATCACCGACTAACGACAGCAAAGTAGTGCTTAAATTTTTGCAAAGTTTGTTCGCTAGGTTTGGAGTCCCTAAAGCATTGATTAGTGATAGGGGAACACACTTTTGTAATCACCATCTCAGAAGAGCTTTGCTACAATATGGAGAATATCATAAGGTTTCCACTGCATACCATCCTCAATCCAATGGGCAAACTGAAGTAACCAATAGGGCTATAAAACGGATTCTAGAAAAAACGAGTGGATATAATCCGAAAGGGTGGTCTGACAAGTTAAATGATGCTTTATGGGCATTTCGTACCGCCTATAAGACACCTAAGGGATGCACTCCATTTCGTCTTGTATACGGAAAAGCATGCCACCTGCCGGTCGAAATAGAACAAAGTGCATATTGGGCTTTGAAGCAATGTAACATGGATATGGAAGCTGCAACAAAGAACCGTTTCATGGAACTCAATGAGCTCTACGAACTAAGAGATGAGGCCTACAGTAATACTAAGATTTACAAAGAAAGAACTAAAAGATGGCATGACTCTAGGTTACGTGGGGACAAAATGTTTACTATTGGAGAAAAAGTGCTGCTATTTAATTCTCGATTAAAGATGTATCCAGGTAAACTCAAATCAAGATGGACGGGTCCGTACGTTGTTAAGAAAGTGTATCCATATGGGACCATTGAAATATGCGATAAGAATGGTTATATATTCAAGGTAAACGGGCAACGAGTTAAAAAATACTTTGATAATATAATTGAGGATACTGAAAACGAGGTAGTGGAGTTTGAACCCGAAGTATTGAAATAAAGAGCTGAACGTGAGTCTAACTTGAAGACTCTGGAATAAAGACAAGTGCTGACCGGGAGACAACCCGGATGAATTTTTACATTCTGTTCTGTCGAGTCTGTCAGACCTGCAGAAGATACGGCGCATCACCTGCACTGGTCATATCTTATTTTATTTTCTGCATTTTTTATTTTTGACTTTAAAACTTTCTGTCAGTTTATTTAATGCGGCGCATCCCTGGTTAAGGATGCGACGCATCTTTTATTCTGATCCGTATTTATTCCAGGCTCGATACGGCGTATCGACTGACCTGATGATTTACAGTTTTCATTTTTTTTTAGGTTTTATTTTTACTAACTACTAATGTATTATGCAAGTTTGAACCTTCTTAACTCAGGTGCGTTAAAGTATAAAAGGTATTATAGATTCCTGCATTTTTGTGGATACATCATTTATGAAGCTTAAACGTTCCCATCCACAAGAAGTTGATTTTTGCTCTTATACGAATAATGGAGGATCATACCGAGCAAATCTCAGGGGAGTTTTTCTGTTCTAATTCTTTTATTTTCCAGTTTTTAACCTTTGACACAAACAACGAGGACGTTATTTAACTTAAGTGGGGGGGGTGGAGAATTAGAACACTTACTTGTCCTAAACTTTTTCAAAATATGCTTAAAATGCGCTTAATATATCAAAATTTAAAATTTTTTAGCATGTTTTTGTTTAAAGTCTAAATTACATAACCGCACACATAACGCTATTCTTTCAAAAATATTAAAACTTTAGTGTGTCGGAGACTTGTAAACTTTAGAACTTGGCTTGTATACTATTCGAGACCACCATAATAAGTATTATTTATATAATTGGAGTGACTTGTCTAAATTGGTAAATTTCTAGGATTACACCAAATAGCCTTTATATGTTATGTGATATTAACTAACTACACTGGTTAGTTAACCCCCGTATAAACCCTTTGTTACTCTCATTTTTAGAGTAAGATACCCCTAGAAAAACACTCAGAGCCATTCCTTTCGTTTTTTACACCTTTGTTATAATGTTTCGTTACACCCTTACACCTTAGCCTACCCTGTAGATTAAGATCCGTGGCTAATTGCTTTAGGCAAAGTGTGTTTCTTTACATTACATGTGTTCGCGTGAGTAATTCATTATCTTTGGTTAGTTTGGAAATTGCACAATGCAATTAGTATGAAAGTAAATATTGTATAACTTTGAGTTTATTTTTCGTGTGTTTACTACTTTCACTATTACAGTTATTTCTGAAAGTATGAAAAGTATGAAAAATTATCCGGAAAGATAGTAATGGAAAAGTTGTGAAATTTTACACATATGTTGATGTCAAAAAAAAATCGAAAAAATAGAAAAGAAAAAGAAAAAGAGAAAGTTGGAAGTTTGTTTTAACCAACTTATGTAAAGTCTTGTATTAAGTGGGAGATATCACCACTATTTGTTGTATATTATATTTATGGACTGAATGGGAGTTGGCCGTTATGGGAACGCCAACTAAGGTTAATTCTTTGATTAAGATTTTGTTGAGTATAATTCTTGTCTACCTAAAGCGTGTGTTTCAAGTGTTAAAGCGTGAGTTATTCAATGATATGAGTCTTATTCATGGGATGGTTGGGAAAGTAATTTACCACACTTAGGATTTTAATTTATCTGTTTTGTTTATTTTTCATTTTACACCAATTTGTATCCCAAATATTATCCATACCTTGTATCATTCTTCATCCAAACATTTGATTTATTGAGATTAGGGATTTGAGCAATCTTAAGTATCGTAGTCGTGGATTCGGCTATGTATTTATGATTTTGTAGCCCTTTTTGATATAATATTATTGGTGAAGATTACTTGATCCTATCTTTAGCCCATTCGAGTTAAGGATTTGAGCAATTGCAAGGATCGTGTTCGTGGATTCGATCCTGTATTTGTGATTTTGTCCCCTTTTCTGGAATGTGAGATCGATAGAGATTAAAAAGAATGATTAACCCTTAACCAACAAACCCTTTTACCGCTTTAGACTTGTTATTCCTTGGCTTTAGTGGGGGAGATGCGTATATTTGCCAAGCTTATGATAGAATATTCGTCACGACTAAGCACTAAATGATTTAGAATTGTTTTACATTGAAAAATTATTTTGATTTCTACTTCGTTAAGTGTTTGGTTGTGTGATTATGACAAAACGAATACATGCTTAACCATAAAAATAAATCCTAATATCTTTTAGGATACATTTTCGTAAGATTAATTCTAAGGTTTACTTGGGGACAAGTAAAGTTCAAGTGGGGGGATATTTGATGAACTCAAATAAGTACATTTTATTATCATCATTTATCCTATTTATTTGACTTGTTTTATTATATTATGTATGAGAATTGGTGCATTAATGTTTACTTTAGTGATTCTCAGGTAAAAACAAGTATTAGGTGAAACTTGGCGATTTTGGACTAATTATGGAGCAAAACAAGCGAAATGTCAAGAGTCTACTGAAATCAAGAAGATCAAGTTCATTCTGCTCCAAAATACGCCGCAACTTGCTTATTACATGCGGCGTATCACTATCAAGATTTCACAAGATACAATCCAAGACAGCAAGGGACATGCGCTGCATGAAGAAATGGAGATACGCCGCATCTAAAAGGCGGTGTACGAATATTCCCTGAATATATTAATCTTGGACCCCACGCGAAGTTATGGAGATGCGCCGCATCTACTAATCCTATGCGCCGCATCGACCCCCAGACAGAAACTATAAATACCCCATAAGTCAGACGAATTTTGGTGTTGAAGTACAGTACCGTGTGCAAAACCCTAAAGAAGACAGCCGAATTCAGACGACTTAGTAGCACTAGACACACCCAAATCGAAGATACAAGAGCTGTAAGAAGGTCCTGCATGTATTTAATTCATTAAGTAGTTTTGTTTTATTGTAATAGTACACTTTAATTCATCAGGATTGATGGGCTGAAGTCATGTGACTACGGAATAGCATGCGCACCCCTTAAAATTGCTTTCCCATCAATTAAAGTTTATATGTTGATGTCTTTGGTGACTTTTATTAGTGCATTGATAACCTCTGTGTCTATTAGTGGCCTGCGCATGTGACTACGGAAAATCGTGTGGCTCCCACGGTTATACTAACCTGATCAATTAGTAAATAACTTTTAGACATAAGTAATCATTAAGGGTTTACTCGCCGATAAGATTAGAGCCAACGAGAAAGATTTAATTACATACACTTCATATAAAACTAGCAATAAAACAAGTGACAAGCTACTTATTTATCAGGACAGGTATTCTTATTGTCTCTAGTATCTATCTGTGTACCTGTGTGCTAGTCGCTGATTCGTGCTCTTTAGTTTAGTTTATAGTTTAATTATAACCAAATCGTGGCTGTCTCTCAGGCTGAACCCCCTTGCGTTCGATTAGGTTGTAAAACTAACTTAGGATATTAAAATACTGATTAGATTAACCAGATAATACGTTTCACTCTTAGTGATCGACACTCTACTTACCATTATATTCATACTGACCGGGTACACTGCTCGTTAGGTGTGTGTGTTATTGATAAGTCGGCTAAATATAAATTTAAAACTTGAGTAGGCATTAATACTGCTAAACCGCAACGACACACGACGCGCATCAATGGGATTGGAGCATCAAGGAAAATGGAAGGTATGACTTTCTTCCTATCACTGACGAAGAAGAGACAGGTGAATCAAGTGAAGAAGTCCAACAACCTCAAAGTCCAACTCCAACCCAAGACTCACCTTCAAGTTCAAGTGAAGGAGAACCAAAGACAAGAAGTTTGCAGGAGCTCTACGAGGTAACTGATGAGATACCCCTTCTTTGTTTATATGTTGACTATGAACCTTTAGTTTTTGAAGAGGCTATGGAAAGTAAGAAATTGAGACAAGCCATGGACGAGGAGATAAAGTCGATAGAGAAGAATGATACGTGGGAGTTGATGACCCTTTCGAAAGGCCAAAAGGCTATTGGAGTCAAGTGGGTATACAAGGCCAAGAAAAACGCCAAAGGCGAAATGGAGAAGTACAAGGCAAGACTTGTGGCAAAAGGTTACAAGAAGAAGCATGGTATCGACTATGAAGAGGAAGGATGTACGAGTGATACATGCAAGGTCCGAAAACCAAGTTGCAGATATCTTCACCAAGCCGCTCAACGAGCGAGATTTCTCAAGACTAAGGATAATGCTTGGAATCGAGAAATCAAGCTTAAAGGGGGGTGTTGGATCGTAAACTTGATTTAGTTCAATAAAGATTGAACTATCCATAAAAGCCCGAGCCCATATAGAAGACGCTTTTAGAAAGTCGTAGAATGGTATGGAAGCTTCTAGAAAGTCGTAGAATGGTATGGAAGCTTCTAGAAAGTCGTAGAATGATATCTATAGAAATGTTTAGAAGGTTGTAGTAGATAATATCTACTAGATGTATCTAGATAGTTGTGGCAGAATACCTAGTAGAAAAATCTATAGAGTCATAGAAAATATCTCGATCTAGAATGTTCCATAAAGTAGTATAAATAGGATTTAGGGTGATGCATTTGTAAGAGACTAATGAAGCAAAGCTTAAGTGATGAACTCAAATAAGTACATTTTATTACTATCATTTATCCTATTTATTTAACTTGTTTTATTATATTATGTATGAGAATTGATACTTAATCATTTACTTTTGTAATTCTCAGGTAAAAACAAGCATTTGGTGAAACTGAGCGATTTTGGACTAATTATGGAGCAAAACAAGCAAGAAGTTAAGAGTCTACTGAAATGTACAAGATCAAGACATTCTGCTCCAGATGCACCGCATCTTACTTATTACATACGGCGCATCACTATCAAGATTTCACAAGATACGATCCAAGATACAAGAGGACATGCGCCGCATCTATAAATGGAGTTACGCCGCATCTTTTGGCGGTGTACGAATATTCCTGAATATATTAATCTTAGACCCCACGCGAAGTTAAGTCAATGCGCCGCATCTACTTATTAGATGCGCCGCATCTTACCCTCAGACAGAAACTATAAATACCCCAAAGTCAGACGATAGAAAGAGTTCGACAGTTTTAGAAGACCGAAGTACAGAAACCCTAGGACGAATTCAGTCGAAGTAGCAGCACAAGACACACCTTGAACGAAGATACAAGAGCTGTAAGAAGGTCCTGCATGTGTTTAATTCATTAAGTAGTTTTGTTTTATTGTGTTAGTAAACTTTAATTCATCAGGATTGGTGGCTTGTGTAATGTGACAACGGAAAGATTGCACTCCCTTTAATATTGCTTTCCCATCAATTAAAGTTTATATGTTGATGTCTTTGGTGACTTTTATTAGTGCATTGATAACCTCTGTGTCTAGCTGAGCGTTGATCGGGTCGCCATGCCTCTGCCCTCGCCTATTTATTAGATCGCCTATGCATTCTATCGTCTGTAGAAAAGTAGGAAGAAAGATAAATAGGATAGTCATAAGTAATCATTAAGGGTTTACTCGCCGATAAGATTAGAACCAACGAGAAAGGACTTAATCTCGGTGCGTTGCATCGAACTATATACTTCATATAAAACTAGCAATAAAACAAGTGACAAGCTACTTATCTATCAGGACAGGTCTTCTTATTGTCTCGAGTATTTATATCTGTACGTGTGTGCTATTCGCTGATTCGTGCCTATTGGTTTAGTTTATTATTTAATTGCAACCAAATCGTGCCAGTCTCTTAGGCTGAACCCCCTTGCGTTAAATTAGGTTGTATAGCTAACTTAAGATATTAAAATACTGATTAGAATAACTAGATAATACGTTCCACTCTTAGTGATCGACACTCTACTTACCATTATATACATACTGACCGGGTACACTGCTCGTTAAAGTGTGTGTGTTATTGATAAGTCGGCTAAATATAAATTTAAAACTTGAATACTGCTAAAACCACAACGACATACCGTGGGTATAAATTAGAGCACTCGCACGCACGCATCAAGTTTTTGGCGCCGTTGCCGGGGAGTGAATTGTTATTATCTGTTAATTTGATTAGTATTTTAATTAGATTTTTAATTTTTTTTTAATCTAACCGCTAACTCTGTTGTATATTAGTTAATTTGCATTCATTGTATTATTTGCATATTTTCTGTTTTGTGTGTTATTTGTTTTCTTTTATTTTTGTTTATTTTGGTTTGTTTTATTTTTGTTTTTATTTTTCTTTATTTTTCTGCATTCTGCTGTCTGCTGTACTCTGCTGATACAAACGATGCGGCGCATCTGATTTCTCAGATACGGCGTATTGCGTTTTTAATTTTTATACAGCATCTTATTTAATAATTCGAGTGCGACGCATCTATCCCCTAGATACGACGTGTTTTGTTTTTAATCAGAAATTTTTTCAAAACCCTAACGAGATACGCCGCATCTGTTTTTACAGATACGGCGCATTAATTATTAAAAACAGTTTTCGAATTCATTAAATAACGAGAAGCGACGCATCGATTTTGTCGATACGGCGCATCTTTAATAATAATCAAAAATCTTATATTTTGAAACGTAACTAAGTAACGGCGTATTAGTTTTTGCTGATACGGCGCATTAAATTTTTTTATAAATATAACTAATTTTTTATTATTTAAACATACGGCGCATTTGATTTATCGAGCGCGGCGTATTGCTTTTCTGAATAAAAGTCTGACTTATTTTTAACGTATTAAGATACGGCGTATCCCATTTATAGGATACGGCGCATCAACAGCAGATATCAGAAGCTTTTATTTTACTTTGATCGTTTCACCCTTCTTTTGCACGAGTAAGTTTTATTTCAGGAAGATGGACGATCCGGATATTACAATGGAAGAATATATCATATTTGAAGAGGAAAGAGCCTTGAGCAATAATGGGATATACGAGTGGGAAAGAGCAAGATATGGTGCACAAGTCATCATGGATAAACAACCCACGATGGAAGAATACTTGTTATTGAAGCAGAAAAAGTCAGGGAGAGAGAGAAACAAATTGCCATTTCGACACACTTGGACTTTATCAATTAATGAAGAGGAAGAAGAATCATACGATTTTCGTGCAATTAGGTTTCCGGCAATAGTTATTGATGATGATATTTCTCCGGAAGTTGCCCAAGATGAAGAAGAGTCACAAGTGTTTGATTTGAATGAAAATCCGGCAATTGTTTACAAAGAAGCTTATTCATCCGAAAGTGCTTATAATGAAAATGAAGATGAATGTGGGACAATGGTGTATAGTGCTATTACTTGTGATTTTCCACCCGAGGTGGAAGATATATTCTCATCATATCAAAAACACCATGATAATATTCCCTCGGATGAAGATAATGAGTATTCTAATATTGAAAAGTTTGATGCCATTGCGTACGATAGCATACCGCAGTTACCACAACAAACAGAAGTATTTAGGTGCGGAACGGATAAGCCAGATTTTGACCCAACGAGCGATTTTGAAGAAATTTAGGATTACTTATTTAAGAATGAAATTCGGGACGATGCTGAAATTGCAAGATCACTGGTTGAAGATGGAGATTCACAAGATGAATTGGAATCACTTACAACACAAAGTGGTACAAATTTATTTAATATTATTAATCCCGTTACTAATAATCTTGCTAGTTTTCCTAAACAGGTTGCAAAACAAAATGATGATGAGGTGAAATCTATTACACTACCTATTGAAGCACCTGTGATCAACCCATTTTTGGTGGAGCTCGAGGAAGAATTTGGTGATGAGCTCTTAAACATTGCTATGATTGATGAAGATAATGATTTCGAACCTATGAAGGTTATAGAGGAACTCGAACTTTTACTTGTTAAAGACCCTTTCTCATCTTCCGCGGAAGTCAAGGGACGCCTTACTACCAAAGAGACTAACCAAGAAGAAAGGAGACTCATTTTTTCTCAACATACTACTCTTTCAGATGGAATGGTCAAGTCATCCAATTTATCAACCAAACCGGGTATGAATAGGAAAGATGTACATATATTGCCAAGGTATGATCTTTATGTATTTCTTCCATCTTTAATAGCAAATTTACACTCTTTTCGTGTTTATGGCTATTATCACCCGCACTTGATCCCAAGTGGGGGGAACAACACCCTATTACACAATAAATAAGGGTGGAGTCAGGCTCGTGACTCGAACAAAAACAAGCACTTCGTGGGAGGCAACCCATGCTTATCTTTTATTTTATTTTCTGATTTTATTGAGTCTGTCAGACCCGCAAAAGATACGGCGCATCTCCATCCTAAGATGCGACGCATCTCCTGCACTGGTCATATCTTACTTTATTTTTCTGCATTTTTTATTTTCGACTTTAAAACTTTTTGTCAGTTTATTTTAATGCGGCGCATCCTTGGTTAAGGATGCGACGCATCTTCTTTTCTGATCCGTATTTATTCCAGGCTCGATAAGGCGTATCTTCTTCCATAAGATACGGCGCATCGACTGACCTGATGATTTTCATTTTAATTTTTAAGTTTTATTTTTTCTAACTACTAATGTATTATGCAAGTTTGAACCTTCTTAACTTAGGTGTGTTAAAGTCTTGATGGTATTATAGATTCCTGCATTTCCTGTGGATACATCAAATATGAAGCTTAAACATTCTCATCCACAAGAAAGATGATTTTTGCTCTTATACTAATGGAGGATCATACCGAGCAAATCTTAGGGGAGTTTTTCTGTTCTAATTATTTTATTTTCCAGTTTTTAACCTTTGATACAAACAACGAGGACGTTGTTTAACTTAAGTGGGGGGATTGGAGAATTAGAACACTTACTTGTCCTAAACTTTTTCAAAATATGCTTAAAATGTGCTTAATATATCAAAATTAAAATTTTTAGCATGTTTTTGTTTAAAGTCTAAGTTGTATAGCTGCACACATGACGTTATTTTCAAAAATTGTGATTTTTTCAAAATTCACAAATCTATGAGTGTGCCGGTGACTTGTAAACTTTAGAACTTGGCTTGTATACTATTCGAGACCACCATAATAAGTATTATTTTTATAATTGGAATGACTTGTCTAAATTGGTAAATTTCTAGGATTACACCCAAATAACCTTTATATGTTATGTGTTATTAGCTAACTACACTGGTTAGTTAACCCCCGTATAAACCCTTTTGTTACTCTCATTTTTAGAGTAAGATACCCCTAGAAAAACACTCAGATCCATTCCTTTCGTTTCTTACACCCTTGTTATAATGTTTCGTTACACCCTTACACCTTAGCCTACCCTGTAGATTAAAATCCATGGTTGGTTAATTGCTTTAGGCAAAGTGTGTTTCCTTAAATTACCTGTGTTCGCGTGCATAATTCATTATCTATGGTTAGGTCGGGAAATTGCACAATGCAATTGGAGTGAAAGTAAATATTGTATATCTTTGAGTTTATTTTTCGTGTGTTTACTACTTTCACTATTACCGTTATTTCTGAAGTCATGGAAAGTATAGAAAAATTATCCAGAATTATCATTATAGTGATGTGGTGAAATTTTACATATCTATGTTTATGTTATTAAAAAAAATAATAAAAAAATAAAATAAATAAATAAATAAAAAAAAAATCGAAAAAATAGAAAAGAAAAAGAAAAAGAAGAGTTGGATGTTTGTTTTAACCAACTTATGTAAAGTTTTGTATTAAGTGGTCGATATCACCACTAGTTGTTGTATATTATATCTATGGATTGAATGAGAGTTGAACGTTATGGGAACGCCAACTTAAGGTTATTCTTTGATTAAGATCTTGTTGAGTATAATTCGTGTCTACCTAAAGCGTGTGTTTCAAGTGTTAAAGCATGAGTTATTCTATGATATGAGTCTTATTCATGGGATGGTTGGGATAGTGATTAACCACACTTAGGATTTTAATTTATTTGTTTTGTTTATTTTTCATTTTACGCCAATTTATATCCCAAATATTATCCATACCCTATATTATTCTTTATCCAAACCTTTGATTTATTGAGATTAGGGATTTGAGCAATCTTAAGTATCGTAGTTGTGGATTCGGCTATGTATTTATGATTTTGTCGCCCTTTTTGATATAATATTATTGGTGAAGATTACTTGGTCCTATCTTTAGCCTATTCGAGTTAAGGATTTGAGCAATTGCAAGTATCGTGTTCGTGGATTCGATCATGTATTTGTGATTTTTTCGCCTTTTCTGGAATTTGAGATCGATAGAGATTAAGGAGAACGATTAACCCTTAAGCCTCAAAACCCTTTTTACCGCTTTAGACTTGTTATTCCTTGGCTTTAGTGGGGGAGATGTGTATACTTGCCAAGCTTATGATAGAATATTCGTCACGACTGGACAGTTAAACGATTAGATTTGCTTTTATCGAATTATTTTATTTTACTTCTAATTCGTTAAGTGTTTGGTTGTGTGATTATGACCAAAATGAATACATGCTTAAATATAAAAATAAATCCTAATATATTTTAGGATACATTTTCATAAGATTAATTTTAAGGTTTACTTGGGGACAAGTAAAGTTCAAGTGGGGGGATATTTGATGAACTCAAATAAGTACATTTTATTACTATCATTTATCCTATTTATTTGACTTGTTTTATTATATTATGTATGAGAATTGATACTTAATCATTTACTTTTGTAATTCTCAGGTAAAAACAAGCATTTGGTGAAACTGAGCGATTTTGGACTAATTATGGAGCAAAACAAGCAAGAAGTTAAGAGTCTACTGAAATGTACAAGATCAAGACATTCTGCTCCAGATGCGCCGCATCTTACTTATTACATACGGCGCATCACTATCAAGATTTCACAAGATACGATCCAAGATACAAGAGGACATGCGCCGCATCTATAAATGGAGTTACGCCGCATCTTCTGGCGGTGTACGAATATTCCTGAATATATTAATCTTGGACCCCACGCGAAGTTAAGTCAATGCGCCACATCTACTTATTAGATGCGCCGCATCTTACCCTCAGACAGAAACTATAAATACCCCAAAGTCAGATGATAGAAAGAGTTCGACAGTTTTAGAAGACCGAAGTACAGAAACCCTAGGACGAATTCAGTCGAAGTAGCAGCACAAGACACACCTTGAATGAAGATACAAGAGCTGTAAGAAGGTCCTGCATGTGTTTAATTCATTAAGTAGTTTTGTTTTCTTGTGTTAGTAAACTTTAATTCATCAGGATTGGTGGCTTGTGTAATGTGACAACGGAAAGATTGCACTCCCTTTAATATTGCTTTCCCATCAATTAAAGTTTATATGTTGATGTATTTGGTGACTTTTATTAGTGCATTGATAACCTCTGTGTCTAGCTGAGCGTTGATCGGGTCGCCATGCCTCTGCCCTCGCCTATTTATTAGATCGCCTATGCATTCTATCGTCTGTAGAAAAGTAGGAAGAAAGATAAATAGGATAGTCATAAGTAATCATTAAGGGTTTACTCGCCGATAAGATTAGAACCAACGAGAAAGGACTTAATCTCGGTGCGTTGCATCGAACTATACACTTCATATAAAACTAGCAATAAAACAAGTGACAAGCTACTTATCTATCAGGACAGGTCTTCTTATTGTCTCGAGTATTTATCTGTGTACGTGTGTGCTATTCGCTGATTCATGCCTATTGGTTTAGTTTATTATTTAATTGCAACCAAATCGTGCCAGTCTCTCAGGTTGAACCCCCTTGCGTTAAATTAGGTTGTATAGCTAACTTAAGATATTAAAATACTGATTAGAATAACTAGATAATATGTTCCACTCTTAGTGATCGACACTCTACTTACCATTATATACATACTGACCGGGTACACTGCTCGTTAAAGTGTGTGTGTTATTGATAAGTCGGCTAAATATAAATTTAAAACTTGAATACTGCTAAAACCACAACGACATACCGTGGGTATAAATTAGAGCACTCGCACGCACGCATCATTAAGCAATAAAGTAACATTGTAAAAGTTCTCTAAGTGTTCTTCTCTTCATCTAATATAAGCCTAAAAGGCCCTCGTGTTTCCAACACATACCATTCACGGTTGAAGTAATACAAAACAATTATCATATTTATCAATGCCCACCCACCCATCAGCTCTTGACCGATAAGTATCTAAGACCAAAACATTCCCACATATGTTGCATGTGTCAAAAGGCGAATGTTCAACCCTCACATTCATCGAAAAGATCTCAAATCGAGGATTTAGACCTTCAAACCTAGCATATTCAGATAAGGGAATTATAGGATAATCGGTGGGCCTCGGTTCTTTGCGGCCATAAGATGACATGAGTGTTGTTCGCCATTCATCGTCCATGACATGAGTGTTGATCCCCAAAAGATGACAACATTTTTCCATTACCTTTTCAGTTGCGGTACACAGACTTAACGTGTTCCTGCAAGGCCGACGAACATCCAATAACTCATAGTATCTGGTAAATAACTTAGATAGGTCACAAAGGTGTTGGGTTTTGTGAATAATAAAATACTATAAACACTTAACCAAATAGATCACGCAGCGGAATGGATCATAAACATATAATTAATTAATCTAAATAGAAAACGTACCTTACTCGCGTAAACACCAAGAACAACTATGAACCCTAATATGGGTTGAATATGGATCGAACACCACAA
Organism: Artemisia tridentata subsp. tridentata; assembly: GCA_021014915.2. Taxonomy (NCBI): domain Eukaryota; kingdom Viridiplantae; phylum Streptophyta; class Magnoliopsida; order Asterales; family Asteraceae; genus Artemisia; species Artemisia tridentata. The sequence goes on from CP139504.1 coordinate 9,469,061, forward strand.
GGCAACACCCAAGCTAAAATAAGTTTGTTGCCCGTTCTTGTACACACGAGATACTAGCATTCCAATGGGAAAAGCTAGGTTCAAGAACACTAACAACCAAACACTTTATTG